>OX375869.1:49155267-49399683 GCA_947359475.1 Heligmosomoides polygyrus bakeri | reverse complement strand
GGACCAGCGGAGGGTTGCACTGGGTCAGAAATTGGCCGCGGAGCAAAGCCCTCGCCTTGAAGGTAAATGTTCCCCGACGCGCCGACGGGGTAGCATTTACCTCGACACTTACCCTCGATTTTCCCCGCCGCGCGTTCATGAATCGCGCGTAAGTGGGGGTGGGGGTTAATCTTGCACTTGCCCGACGGTAAATCGTTCATGAATCCGGCCCCTGCTGGTGGCTATTGACGCGGCGAGATGCCACAAGCGGGCTACTGTACGCAATACTGCGTATGTTTTGGCGGTAGGCACGAAGAACTGTACAACATCTTGCAGTCATTTTCATCCTGGGGCCGGATCATGAACGCGGTCGCGGTCGGAGGTAAATCCTACCCCACTTACCTCGACGGCCACTTACCCGCCACATTCCCTGAACTTACATCTGTTTCTGATTCATGACGGCCAAAGCAAGGGTTTTGCTACACTACCAAGTTCTGACCCATCCCTTCGCTGGCCCGCTGCCAGCTCTAAGCTGTCAACGGGTCAGCGAAGGGATGCATTGGGTCAGAAATTGGCGGCGGAGCAAAACCTCGCCTTGAAGGCAAATGTTCCCCTACGTGCTGAGGAGGCAGCATTTTCATCGACGCTTGCCTCGTGTTTTCCCTGCCGCGCGTTCATGAATGGCGCGTAAGTGGAGAGTGTGGGTAAATCTTGCACTTACCCTAAGGTAAGTCGTTCATGAATCCGGCCTCTGAAGTTTTCTTTTTTCTTTCTTATCAAGCTGTTATTCATATTCTCAGTTCGGGGGGGGGGGGGGGGTAGCTGGAAAGTAGTAGCATATTAGGCAGTAGGGATGCTATTGTAAATGTGGGCCTACATGGCTAATAATGGGTGCCATCTACCACAGTAGCCCCCATAGACAACATATGCCAAGGGAGGCTAAGGTGGCGGACGGGCATAGTTCACCAACGCAAATCGTAGCAGTGGCATTGTGAGTGGCCCAAGCCAACCCACAATGCCACTAAAGGCAGCAAATCACATAACAATAAGTGGCATTGTGGGCCGCCATTGTCCACAGAGCCAAAAAACCACAGAATTCAAGACTAATAGAGAAAAACGAATGGTCAAACAACTCACCATAGGCCCGGATAAAGGCTGTGCAGCGATGGCAACTAGGCGCCCCCCTATCGAGCATTCATTATGCGGCTGGCGGCCAGCTCAGAGCTGGCAACGGACCAGCGGAGGGATTGCATTGGGTCAGAAATTGGCCGCGGAGCAAAGCCCTCGCCTTGAAGGTAAATGTTCCCGACGCGCCGACGGGGTAGCATTTACCCTCGACACTTACCCTCGATTTTCCCCGCCGCGCGTTCATGAATCGCGCGTAAGTGGGGGTGGGGGTTAATCTTGCACTTACCCGCCGGTAAATCGTTCATGAATCCGGCCCCTGCTGGTGGCTATTGACGCGGCGAGATGCCACAAGCGGGCTACTGTACGCAATACTGCGTATGTTTTGGCGGTAGGCACGAAGAACTGTACAACATCTTGCAGTCATTTTCATCCTGGGGCCGGATTCATGAACGCGGTCGCGGTCGGAGGTAAATCCTACCCCACTTACCTCGACGGCCACTTACCCGCCACATTCCCTGAACTTACATCTGTTTCTGATTCATGACGGCCAAAGCAAGGGTTTTGCTACACTACCAAGTTCTGACCCATCCCTTCGCTGGCCCGCTGCCAGCTCTAAGCTGTCAACGGGTCAGCGAAGGGATGCATTGGGTCAGAAATTGGCGGCGGAGCAAAACCCTCGCCTTGAAGGCAAATGTCCCCCTACGTGCTGAGGAGGCAGCATTTTCATCGACGCTTGCCTCGTGTTTTCCCTGCCGCGCGTTCATGAATGGCGCGTAAGTGGAGAGTGTGGGTAAATCTTGCACTTACCCTAAGGTAAGTCGTTCATGAATCCGGCCTCTGAAGTTTTCTTTTTTCTTTCTTATCAAGCTGTTATTCATATTCTCAGTTCGGGGGGGGGGGGGGGTAGCTCTTTGTTCAAGCAGTGGTTCAAGTCTAACGAGGACGTCACCCCTGATTTTTCTACACAAAGTCCAGGAAAATTGTTCTGAACCGTACCATCGTTCAGTTTTGACAGCCCTATACAACGTTTTGTTTTGTAATACATTAATTTTGGCGCAATTATGCTCGAAGGATGTCACCTTTTACTCAGTGGAGATTCACCTTGATAGGAAGGGAGGAGGACGATCTGCCGGAAAGCGGCGCAAAGAACGCGAACAGTGCCTGCGGAACCAATTAGCGTCGACTCCGGCCTTACATCCGCCGCTTCGCTTGAGCCAAGACAGCCCTCGCCGCGGAGGCGGTGGTGACCCCGCCAACCACGGGAGCCTGCAGATCGACCAGATTTGGTGTGACTACAATCGACAGAGAGCTAGGAAGCTCAGAGGGCTTTGCAGTGGCGTGCAGTCCAAGGACTCGGATTGATGCGAACCCTACCATCTTCCGTATTAGAATTTCGAGCTCTATTGAATGAACCAGGAAAAGATTCTGCCTCGACAACCCTTAAGGTAAATTTTTCAGGCGTTGTTTATTTTTTTGTTAAATATCAGTTTTTGCTTATATCGAGATTAACTGCGAGATATGCTTCCACGCTAAAATTGTACTAAAAAATCCAGTTAGATAGACGAGATACCTTCTAAGGAAACCCCAAGTGTCAACTTTTGGGAAAATGACAATATGACCCTTCAGTACGTAGAGCACGCTTCCAGTTTGAAATTGCACGGACGAGTCCAGATTTATAGTCGGTAGACCTAAGAAGGACCTAAGTACTCTAGCTTTTTCAAAGCATATCCTAATTCATTAATTGGCGGTGGTCACTGTGGTCATGCATAAAGTGAAAATATTGTGACTCGCTTCCAGAACTTTATAATGTCCCGTGGAGGATGTAATTTTATCCTGCTGCTTTCAGAAAACTGATAAAAAAAGCGCCTTATTGTTAAAATGCGCGATGCTGAAAGAAGAAATAATCTAGACAGAGTGATATCGAGATATTATAGCTCAAGTAGAATATACAGTAATTAAGGTCAACTGTGTTCTATAGGTTTACCAGGCGCTACCTTTCAAGACGAATAAGTCCCATTCTTGGTGAGCAATAGTTTTGTTGAACTACCTATACAGTCTACGGTTACTCTCGATAGACACTACCATGTTGCACATTATAAAGTTCTACAGAAAAGTCAGATACGAAATATTTAGTAGAAGTCATGTTGAAACTAATGCATTTAGACTTCCGTTAAAAGGTCTCTCGTCTATCTAGTTGGATTCTTTGTGCAATTTTAGTGTGGAAGCATGACTTGCAGTTAATCCTGATTTAAACAAGAACTGATATTTAACAAAGATAAACAGTTCGACTTGGTCAATTCTTTATTGACAACGTTTCGGGCTATAAGCCCTTCTTCAGGTCTAAAAACAGTTATATTGTACATCTCTACAACAACACTTTACAAACAAATAGCGAGCTTTCCAGACAGACCTGGGAATCACAGGGAGGAGGAGGGGCCAGGTATGTTCAGTGGTGCGTTTGACCGGAAATGAAGCGCAATAGGTCCCTCAGGCTACTTATATATCTTAGTGGGCAGTGACCGCTCTCTCATATTTCCATGTCGCCCATCATTGTCAGCCGGTCACGCGCCGCGTGCCCTTATAGGTAATAAGCCTCATTGCATTCTTCATTTCATCTCTCCGATTTATTGGTGGTTCCCAGTGCTTTATCTCTAGCGCTTCCTTGATCTTCCTCTCCACCGGATCTGTCAGATTCCTGTGGAGTATAGAAACTCGCAGTTGCGGCAGCGGATCACGTGTGTGCTTTAGGGTGCGGTGTTTCGAGAACGGATTGTCTGGGTAGCTTTGAGGGCCACGCAAAGCTCTCAGATGTTCATCCATTCTCTTTCCTAGTGGCCTTCCTGTCTCGCCAATGTAGAATTCTTCGCAGGATGAGCAGACCACTTTGTAAACCACACCACTAATGTTGCACACTTTGTGTTCTCCTTCACAGATCAAACAATCTGTCCTTTCACACTGATTCTCATATAGACGCGAAGCTGTAAGTAGGCGTCGTAAAGATGGCGGTGGTCGGAAAATGAAGCTTATGGGGAGCCCAGATCGTTTTACGATGCGGTTCACGTCCAAAGGAACGGAGTCGGTGATGAAAGGTGTGATTAAAGGAGTGTCGCCAGGTGATCGTTGAGGTTTTTTCTTGAGAGTGTTATACTTCCGGCGATATATCGATGACATATTCGCTGTGGGAAAATCGTCGACAACGCTACGGCAGGCACTTGGACGGCTGAATTCAGCGTTTCCAACGATCATCTCAGCTAACATGCTAGCGTTTCCAACGATCAGCTAACATCAGAAGCTCCAGGACCAGATGGATTTCTCCCGTTTCTGAACACGAAAGTAAGAATATCAGAGGGTCAAGTAAGTAGTATGTGGTATAGGGAACCGGCATCTCATAACATCCTTGTGCACGCAAGGAGTTGCCAACCTATGTATATGAAACAGAATATTGTTCATCATACGATAGCCACGTCTACTGCGCTGACATCTACGAACTCTAGAGAAGTCGATAATGAAGTGAGAGAAATTCTGCGGCAAAACGGATATGGCTCAAGGGAATGTCGTTGTTGGAAATCTCAACGATCACCTGGCGGCACTCCTTTAATCGTACCTTTCATCACTGACTCCTTTGCTTTGGACGTGAAACGCATCGTAAAGCGATCTGAGCTCCCTAAAAGCCTCATTTTCCGACCACCGCCGTCTTTATGACGACTACCTACAGCTTCGCGTCTATATGTGAATCATGTGAAAGGACAGATTGTTTGATCTGTGAAGGAGAACACAAAGTGTGCAACATTAGTGGTGTGCTTTACAAAGTGGTCTGCACATCCTGCGAAGAATTCTACATTGGCGAGACAGGAAGGCCACTAGGAAAGAGAATGGATGAACATCTGAGAGCTCTGCGTAGTCCTCAAAGCTACCCAGAAAATCCATTCTCGAAAAACCGCACCCTAAAGCACACACGTGATCCGCTGCCGCAACTGCGAGTTCCTATACTCCACAGGAATCTGACAGATCCGGTGGAGAGGAAGATCAAGGAAGCGCTGGAGATAAAGCACTGGGAACCACCAATAAATCGGAGAGATGAAATGAAGAATGCAATGAGGCTTATTACCTATAAGGGCACGCGGCGTGACCGGCTGACAATGATGGCGACATGGAAATATGAGAGAGCGGTCACTGTCCACTAAGATATATAAGTAGCCTGAGGACTATTGCGCTTCATTTCCGGTCAAACGCACCACTGAACATACCTGGCCCCTCCTCCTCCCTGTGATTCCCAGGTCTGTCTGGAAAGCTCGCTATTTGTTTGTAAAGTGTTGTTGTAGAGATGTGCAATATAACTGTTTTTAGACCTGAAGAAGGGCTTATAGCCCGAAACGTTGTCAATAAGGAATTGACCAAGTCGAGCTTCACTATTGCAAAGTCAAAGTTACACCCATGAAGCTCAGGGAACCAACGATTTTAAAAAGATAAACAGCGCATGAAGATTTCGCCTTAAGAGTCGTTGAGGCAGAATCCTTTTCTGGCTCATTCGATAGAGCTCGAATTTCTAATACAGGAGATGGCGGGGTACCATGAATAGCCTGGACGCATGCCTCACAGTTAATGCTAACATAAAGAGAAACGGATATTTAACGAAAAAATAACGTATGAAAAAACCACCTCAAGTGTTATTGAGGCGGGATCCTTTTCTCGCTCATTGGATGGAGCTCGAACTTCTAATATAGGAGATGCTAGGGTTCACGTCAGGCCGAATCTCTGGACTGCCACTGCAAGTCCTCTGAGCCTCCTAGTTCTCTGTCGATTGTAGTCACACCAAATCTGGTCGACCTACAGGCTCCCGTGGTCGGCAAGAGATGTCTTGGCTCAGTGTGAAGCGGCAGATGTCACGCCGCGAGTCGACGCTAATTGGCTCCCCATGTACTGTCCGCATTCTTTGCCCGCACCGCTTTTCGGTAGGTCATCCTGGTACGAAGACATATTTGTGTCCTATTTCATTAAAAATGGTCTGTCCGTCAAAAGGGTATAGCACATCGATGCTTTATAGAAAAATTTGATTTATTACAACATGAAGCGTTGTATAGGGATGTCCTACTAAGCGACCCACTCAGAGCCTATTTGCGCCCCAAAAAAACAAGCATAAAAATGGTGAAAAATCAAGCCTTGATTAAAACACGGGGACTTACAAAGGAAAGGGGTTAAGACCATTACATACATAGAACGAAATACTAGAAACAAATAAACATGAGAAAGCTCATTAAAAACCCCATCAAATCGAAAAAAAGTCTAGTCGTAGTCGTACTCCGCGGCAAGGCACTGCGGCACCGCTCCGCTGAATATCGCCGAGAAGTATGGCTGCCCTCGCGGCATGCGGCATTGCGACGACTCGAATTCAGCGCAGCTCCCACCACAGTAGGAGTGCTGGTCCCACTACGATAGGGTTGAAATGGACGAGATCTCGGTGCGGTGCCGTAGAACTCTGTTTTCGGCCTAAGCTAAAGTCACTCCCTTCAAACTATCTGCTCTGCTTGTGCAGCTTTCTTCTTTCCCTAGCAGTGGAAAAGTCAATATTTGAAAATCTTAGCATGTTTCAACCTTACTCTACTTTCTTTAAGATAAGTTGAGTAGTTAGTGAGTATAGTTGCGCTCTCCCAAAAATTCGAATAACCGAATATATTCGAATAGCGACGATTTTCGAGCATTCGAATTCGAATAACATTTGAAAATCGCGTTTTTTTCGAGCATTCGAATTCGAATACATTCGAAAATCACCTTTTTTCGAGCATTCGAATTCGAGTACATTCGAAAATCGCGTTTTTTCGAGAATTCGAATTCAAACATTTGAAAATCGCGTTTTTTCAAGCAGTCGAATTCGAATGTTCGAATAATCATTCGGGCTCAACTAGGGTTTTGGGAGAGAGGATCATTTCATCAAAGCAAATACGGTGTATACACTGTTTGAAAGGTCATAACGTTGCTCAAGGTAAGGGTACTGAAGAAGTTAAGGGCTCATATGAAAGCCTAATAAAATAAAAATTTTCTGACATACAAGCGGTGTGGACTGCGCAATGCACTCATCTGAATTCTCATCATTTTACATTCGATTGATCGTGTTTCACTTGAATACCTGTTTTAATTTCTCCTTAAAGAAACCGTGTCATTTGGTTTGGGTTTAGTAAATTTCGGATCGGAGGTTTCAGCCTCGTATATGACCCCAGTAGCGGTCGACCTTTAGCAACCCTGGAGGACGAGTCGAAGGAATTATTGGAAGCTCAACCATCCCAAACAGTTCGCGGGATCGCAGAAGGGCTAGACGTCGGTAAAACTGCTGTTGCGGGTGCTTTGAAATGCCTCGGGAAGGTGAAAAAGCTCGAAAAGTGGGTGCCGCACGTGTTGAGTGATCGTAACGTTTCGAGATTTGTTCTTCTCTACCTTTACACAACAAAACCGATCCGTTTTTGGATCGAGCCATCACTTGTGATGAAAAATAGATCCTGTGTTATAACATGAAACGTTTCGGACAGTGGGTGGGCGACGACGATCCCCCTACACATTTTCCAAAGGCGAACCTCCTCACAAAAGGTAATGATCGCTGTGTGGTGGTTGGCAGCTGGAGTGATCCATTAAATTTTTTGGCCAAACGATCACAGCAGAGACCTACTGTAAGGAAGTCGACGAAATGCACCGAAAATTGCGTCAACTTCAATCAGTATTGGCCAACAGAAGAGGCTCGATTGTTTTGCACGATAACGTCCGCCCACACGTTTCGCGAATCACTATTCGGAAATTGAACGAATTAAGGGTTGAAGTTGTTGCCTCACTCGCCACATTCTCCAGACCTCTCCCCAGCCGACTACCACCTGTTCAAACACTTTCAGAACTTTCTCGCTGGTAAAATCTTCACCAATCAGGACCAAGCCAAGCCTGCTTTCGTGGATTTTGTCGGATCATGGTCACCTCATTTTTTTGCTGATGGAATAGGTCGACAGGTGACCCGTTGGCAAAGGTGTGCTAATTCGAACGGTGCTTATTTCGACAAAATCCGATAAGATTTGAGAAAGTCATGGTACTTCAAAGTGAAGCACTCAACACGATGAGAACTTTCCGTACAACCTAACAGTTCCATTTTTCGCAAGCCGTCGTGTGTTTTTGAATTTAAACTTTAAAGAAGCACAAATTAATCAACACGGCCCCTTTAAGGAGAAATTACAATTATTTAAGTGAAGCACAATCAATCAAGTGTAAAATGGAAGAAATCAGACGAGTGCTTGGCGCAATCTACACCACTCATATGTGAGAAAATTTATATTTTAAAAGCATTCATTCTTGTCCTTAATCTCTTGAGTACCTTCACTGTGAGCGAGGTTATCACCTTTCAAGCAGTGTACACATTTTTCAGACACCCTGTATATTGACGACTGTACGTGGGCTTCGCACTTGCTCGCCTAGCTTGATGTCCGTCGCTAATATATAGATAGACATAGACAATAGATAAACATATTCATACACTGGGATAAATTAATCGCTAATATGTGGGTAAGATCACCAACACTAATTGTATCGCGCATTCCATGAAGTTCTTTTTGGTTTGGGTTCGTTCGAACCCGTTGTAAAGATTACAAATTTCAAAGTTTGGGCAAATAGACTTCTCAATGCGATCGTCACATGATCAGATCTTTTCCATAAATGGCAGCTTCCTCACCTCCCCTCCTCTTGCTTTCCTCTCGTTTATACTGTAAATTAACAGTCCGGTGAGCAATCTTATACGAAACATTGAGAGAATAACACACCTCGCCTTTCGCCACCCCTCTAACCCTTATTTGAAATTAACGGCCGTTAAGACCTGCCATAACCCTTACCGCTTATAATCCCAGATGTGTTTTATCAGGTTGGTTTCCACATACTGAGCGATAAAAGAAAACTAACCGCAGCGTATTCTAAGCTTCTTTTGGAAGCGGATCTGTCTTCGAAATGAAAAAGTGTCAAAAGCACAACTCCATTTCAGTTTTCAACCTCAACTCCTCTTTCGGAAGTGATAATGCATCAAAACCAACTAAGGGGGGAAGGATCTCAGGCGTAGGTCTGAGCGGTAGAAATGGATAGTGCTGCGAGGATCTCCACCCTTCATTTAGTAGAAAAACATGTTTCCTTTTTGCTGAGTCCTTGAACCAAAAGAGCTACGGACCCTCGAAGGTGGGGTACAGTAACGCATCGTCAGCGCGTGCCCACGTGCATACGTGCGCGCGTCGACGTATGGGAAGTGGCGAAAGGCGGTGCGGCGAGCGAATCGGTGACTCAGCAGGGTGTGACGCTGCCTCACAGGTGCTAGGCCAGATGATCGATTCTCGTGCTATGCACAATTTTTGCATTTCATGTCTGCTGCCTCCTTCAACAATTTGCTTCCTACACATCTTCTACACATTTATTTCACCCTAAATTGTCAAAAGGGTCAGATTTGTGATCAACACCCCAGACAAGCCCTATAGACAAAGTTTGGACGAAAACGGTGACCATGACCTTACCATTAGTCACCCATGCTTACTGTAACCTCCCGTACTCCAGCGTAATACCAAAAACGATTCGTGGTCAGCACCCAAATAACCCCCCCCCCCCCTGGGAGAAGTTTCGGCGAAATCGGTGGTTATAACTTGACAGTCCAAGTCACCCGTACCTGCTGTGAGGTCACTGTTTAACATTCGCTGAAAAACACATTACCTTGCATAATACAAAAACCGAGAGATGTGAGTGAAGCAGAGCTCAAAATGTGATCTTGTTTGACAATTTATAATGAAATAAATGTGTAGGAGATGTTAGAAAGCAAATAGGTAAAGGACGCAGCGGTCATGAAAAAATGCAAAACTAGTGCGAGTCGAGCATCTGGGCTAGCACCTGTGAAGCAGCGTGGCACCCTGCTGAGCCACCGACTTGCTCGCCGCACAGCCTTCCGCCACTTCCCATACGTCAGCGCGCACAAGTATGCACGTGGGCACTCACTGACGATGAGATAGTGTACCCCACCTTCAAGGACCCGTAGCTCTTCTGGTTCAGGAACTGAACGAAACATGCTTTTCTACTGCATGAAGGGTGGAAACTCTTGCAGTACCATCCATTTTCCCCGTTCAGAAATACGCCTGAGACCCTTCCTTGGTAAGTAAAAATTCATCAAAACCGGTCAAAGTCGACTCTTCAAGGCTTCTTTTGGGAGCGGATCCAAACAATCCCGCTTCTGTACATAGGCGAATCGGCGTCGGGATCTTGTCTCCTGGTTACGGGATGCGTTTGTCGCAGAATGTCCCAATTTGAATTCGTAAAGCATGATGACTCGATAGTCGCGTCGGTTCATGATTTTACGGGGCTATGGAGAATGTCGGCGAGATAAATTAGAGCGAAATCTACATATATTTTTTGAAAGAGCAGGAAAAAATCTACCGAACAGTATATGTGACTTTCCCTGAGATGGGATGCTTTGGGGTAAAAAACTTATTTAGCTATACATACCTCGAAACGGAGATTAATTTTGCGACAGCCTAACATTATTCTCCCTCGCCAAAAAAAGCAGCTTTATAAAATTTCAACCAATGTGTCGACGTGTTGACTAGTGAAATGAACTTTCAAAAAGTTATGCTAATTTCCTTGAACAAAAATTATTTATTTATTTCTATAAGGCATGCATTGTACACCCAATGATACATTATACAATGCATATATCAGGAACGAAATAAAATTTAGAAAAACGCCGACAAGATCAAGGCGGATCTAAGGTGACATTTCTCCTGATGAACGTTTTAAATGCACCTTTCGACAAACTAAGAAGGTTGCCTTGACTAGTAACGAACTGTTCTAACTAGTCACGAATTATTCTTTTATTTAATCATTATTCTAACCCTTTTTGAGAGTCTCTAGTTTAATGCGAAAAAATCTCGTTTTGATTTGGAAGATGTTCCGTTGATTCCAATAGAGTTACACTTTTGAGAAGAGTGCCCAATTAGTCGTGAAATATGTCCATTTCGATTTGAAAAGTGTGCAGTCTAACATTGGTTTCTACATTCTGAGCGATAAAAGAAAATCGCCCGCAGCGATAAAAGAAAACCACCCCTGGAGATGTGCCGCCGATGTTGATAACGTGCCTGCGGAATCAGGAGACGTTTGGGCAGGTTGTGGGGCACAGTGGCGTTGATTCATGCGAGGGAGGTCTCTTGCGTTGCGAGATTTTTGCATTTCAACGGAGTGGTTGATATTTGAGGTGTTTGACGTCTACATTATTCGCTGGCGTTTTCTGTCCATTTTCCAGCTGTATGCGTTTCCGCGCTCGAGAGCGCAGAACCCAGCTGCGGACTCCCCTGGGTGACGAAAGCAGTTCCCACACGAGCAGCTTGGATGGCACACACCCTGGAGTCCATTCCTTAGCGTGGTTCTGCGCTCGAAGAATATACGCCCCCTGAGTTCCCGATTAGGGCGCGCACTTTTCTGATTGGAGCGTAAATTATTTGCTTCTGGGATGCTTGAAGCAGGAAAGATAGATTATTCTGTTAGATCGCAGATTTCGTAGCAATCGAACGTTCGAATTCGAATGTTCCGAGCATTCGAATTCGAATACATTCGAAAGTCGCGTTTTTTCGAGCACTCGAATTCGAATACATTCGAAAATCGCGTTTTTTCGAGCATTCGAATTCGAATACATTCGAAAATTCCGTTTTTTCGAGCATTCGAATTCGAATAAATTCGAAAATTCCGTTTTTTCGAGCATTCGAATACGAATATTCGAATTTGAATAGAATTATTCAAATTCGAATGCTCGAATATTCATTCGGGCGCAACTATATTAGTGAGTAGTTCTGCGCATGAAGCCATCAAGACTCCCACACATCACCCTCCCTCCTTCACTACTATGTTCAACATCGGCATCATGTCCAGACGGTTCAATGACGTCGCTGTTTGCGCTAATCAGTACCTTCGATCCTTAGGTTGTTCGACAACCCTCCTGATGCCCCACAGCGCGGTCCTTCACTTCGCTCTAGCGCCAAATTCACTGCAGACACTTTCGAACAGAAACAAGCTCTAGCTCAAACTCTGGCAAAACGGTACAGAGCGTCCGATCCACTGGTCACACGAGGCACCGCTACAGCAGCGACGATTTGTCCAATCGTCATCGACAAAAAACGAACAAGGGAGCATCAATTTTAAGCTCAAATCAGCAACATCGATCGTTATCAGCCTTCCGATAGAAACATGTCACGTCGTGTGAAGCACTTCCGTCGGCCTTAATGCACGAGTCTCCCACCCGCTCATATCTGAAAGAAAAACGATAATATCGATGCAGTATTGATTGCCTGATCGAGCTCTGAGACGTCTTCTGATTGACATCTGAATCCCGACGAACGTTGGACGATGTCTCTCCCCTTAATGGCCCTTGGTCCCTTTTACTGGTCCCCCCTTACTGCCCTCCCTTGCTGGTCACCCCACTGCTCCCCCTACTGGCCCCGCTTAGTGGTCCCCCTTTACTTATGTCTTCTGAACTCCGACGAAGTTGAACGACGTCTGCGGTTCATCTTCTGGATCCCGGTGATCGAAACTTGGTCCCTATCCTAACCCTAACAGGTTGCCCGCTATATCGTAAACTTGGAAGATCTGCTGCCAAGGTTATAAGTTCGCCAGTAGCCTCTCATGGTTAAGCTCAAAGAAAGAACGGCTGGCATAGGCCGCCGTGCTGAATTCCCTCCATGACTTTAGTACCCTCTCTGTGACAGACGCGATTAACTGAATTTTATTGTAGTTAATTAAACCACAAGTATATGTAGAACGAAGATCGCCGGAAGAACATATAATCAGATCGACGAGGGATACGACCGCAGCACCATCTCCGCAATAGCACTAAAGGAGCCGAGAGCTTGAAGACCACCAAGAGATGTCTGTCTCCGGAAACTCTCGAGCTGATACGCCAGCGCGGAGCAGCTCGAGCGTCGGGCAACTAACTGCTGACTGACGTCCGAGCTTGGGAAGATATGCAGAGCAGCGATAAAGGAGGATCTTAAGAATAGAAGAGCGGGAATGTTGGTGCTGAAGCTGCAGAGGTTTAGGTGTCGTCAGCGACGCGAAGATAGTGAAGTTGCCGGCCGTCGACCTTCGCTCGCATGTCTTCCCATTCTAGTTCGCTCGTGACGTTTTCGAGGGTGGCGCTGAAGAGCTTCTGGGTTACGGTTTGCCGGACCACTCCTTTTACGTTGACGAAGGAGCGGTTGTAGAATGGTGAGATCTTGGCAGTGAATCCAATGTGAAGCTCTTCAAGGACTCGGGTGTACTGAGTAGGAACGCCCTGATTGAGCAGGGCTTCGATAACCGCTTCAGCTTCGACAGAGTCGCATGCCTTCTTCAGGTCGATGAACGTAAGGCACAGCGGCAGCTTCTACTCTCGAAATACTTCGATGAGATTCGTAATGCTGTGTATGCGGTCGATCGTGCTGAATTCTCACCAAAATCCTGCTTGTTCGCATGGCTGTCCTTCGTCCGGCGTTACGCTAACCCTATTCAGAATTAGTCGAGTGAACAGCTTGTAGACTACGGGCAGCAAGCAGATCGGTCGATAGCTGCGAATGTCGTGCACGTCTCCCTTCCTGCACAGCAAGACGGTTTTGCTGGTCTTCCACCGAGATGGAACCTTGCCCTCCGACAGGTATCATGTGAAAGCCAGCGCCGCGCCGCGCCGACGAACACAGTCAAAGCTGGCACGACGTCACATCGCTTCACTCGCAGACGTCCGATTCGACTTTTCGGAGGCTCGTACGAATCGATGCTCATGGCCAATGCGTGTTAACGAGGGCACGAACGCCGCTTACTCCCCTGCTGTCGCATGTTCCGAGGAAGAGTCCTTCCTCAGAGATGTAGGATGCGTGTAAGGAGTGGTGTTCTCTCGTCCCAGTTAGTCTGGCGACGCCATACTTGGTCTCCTTTGGCTCGACGCATGCTTCCGATGGAAGCATAAATAATCTTAGTTTTTTAAAATTGCTGTTCAAACTAATTCTTCACCAAGGCCAAGCGCTTGAAGCCGTGCATTCTTAGATTTTCAAATTTCGTGCAAACAGTATTTATGTTTTCAATGGGACAAACATATCGATATACCTTACATGACAGCGGGGCGATTTCAACAACTAGAATACCAAGAGGGTTTTGCGTTCTTGCGCTTTAAAGTCAACTATAAGCTGTGGTTTAAGGGATAACCATTCTATGGCTACTCAATCATGGTGAGCACTTTTTGGAGCACCCTGTATTTGAAACTGTTCTTCAGGACGAGCTGCCTCATTCGGACTGCTTGCTATCTCGCAGGTTTCACTTGGATGGATTGATTCCAAAAATTTTGAGTACATTGAAGATTTCATGGTATCTATGTTGGCTTTGCAAAGCCTCTGAAGTATAGAGTATTCCGAAGAAGAATGTTAATTGCTATTCTACACTCTTGTTATTTCTCAGGTTGTTCTTCAGTTCGCACCACATTTACTGTTCTCCTAATCACAACTCCCAGCAGTCCACGCCTCAGGAAGCTCTTAATAGTCCCTAGGTGGTGTTCTATATTATATTTATTTATTCAAGGAGTAGACAATGTGACTTGGCATTACAAATTTACTTAATACTTTAGTACTTTGGTGGTCCATCAGCAGGTGTTGTCCTAGCGGGAACCACAACTCTTCCATTCCGCTCGATTTCTGGCGACATGTATTCAGTGCAGCAGACCGCTTTCCCTAAGATCTCGAGAATAAGTCTGCCCATCTCGTCGGTGGTCTTCCCGGCGACCTCTTCTTGTCTCTTGGGAGCCATCCGGCAACTCGTAGACTCCATCTGTCGTCTTTTCGTTGACGTAAGTGAACAGCCCAGCGAAGTTTCAGCTTCTTCACGTACTACAACGGGTCCATCAGACGCGGCTTATCCCTTAGGTCTGAACTTCGTAAATCGAGCACCCATTTCCGCGTAGGTTCGTCTTCAGAAGGCATCTTCACAAAGTGCGATGCGTCGACTGCGTCGAAGAAAATGTCGTTTCTTGTCAGGCCAGGTTTCAGTTGCGTAGCATAATGCTGGCAGTACACACGCGTTGAAGATTGTGGCCCTGAGATGTTCTCCTATTTGGTCGGTCACTCCTCGAATCTGATTGGAAGCTGCCCCTGCTGCGCACTTCCCGCGAGATATTTCGGAACCTTGTCGTGCTCCCTTGCCATGTAGCGTAAGAATCCACTTGCTGTAGAGTGGTTCCCAATTGCTTCACTGTTCTTGTTGCACACCACTGATTAACCATGACTGATTACAAACTAACCGAAAATAATATATAAATATAATCCTACTATATATAAGCGAGAACGGTCGTTTGTCTGTGGGTGAGTTTGTGTGTGTGTTTGTTTGCACAGAAGTGCTGGGGGAGTGTGTTGGGAGGAAGTGTGGGGAAGGGGGGGGGGGGGGGGGGGGGAGGAGGAGGTTGCAGTTGTCACCAGTTTGTCAACTGTTGTAGTTGTCGACGGGCGTCCATGTTCAGGCGACATGTCACCGATGTCGCGCAAAGGACGTTCAGGTTGAGAAGAGGTGTCACCGATGTCGCGCAATGCAGGTCCGGCTTGAGAAGACGTCACCGACGTCGTTCATCAGGTGCCTGGGTTTAGAAGTGGTGTCACCGATGTCGCGAAAGGCCTGTCTGGATTCAGACGACGTGTCACCGATGTCGCGCAAACCACGTCCGACTTGAGAAGACATGTCACCGACGTCGCTCATCAGGTGCCTGCATTCAGAAGAGGTGTCACCAATGTCGCGAAGGGCCTTCCAGATTCAGACGACGTGTCACCGATGTCGCGCAAAGTACGTTAGGGTTGAGAACACATGTCACTTACGTTGTTCAACAGGCCACCGGGTTTGGAAGAGGTGTCACCGCTGTCGCGCGAGGATTCCGGATTCAGACGACGTGATACCAGTGAAGGTGGGACCAGTAATTGGGGACCGGTGAAGGATGGGGTTCCAGTAAGGGGGAGCGGTAAAGGGTTGACCAATAAAGGAGGGACCAGTGAAGGTGAAACCAGCAATGGGGCCGGTAAGGGGGGAGGGGGGGGGGGGGGGGAAGCAGCGAAGGGGACCGGTGAGGGGGGAGGGGTCCAGTGAAGATGGGACCGGTGAGGAAGGGACCAGTAATGGGGACCGGTGAAGGGGGGGGGGGGGGAGTGGTCCAGTGAAGGGTGGACCGGTGAAGCAGGGGGAGGGGTCCAGTGAAAGGAGGACGGTAGAATGTTGACCAGTGAAGAGGGGACCAGGTGAAGGGGGACCGCTGAGGAAGGGACCAGCAATGGGCACCGGTGAGGTAGTGGGGGGGGGGGGGGAAGGGGCCAGTGAAGGGGACCGGAAAAGGGTTGATGAGTTAAAAGGGGACGAGTGAGGGTGGGACCAGTAATGGGGATCGGTGAAGGATAGGATAACCAGCGAAGAGGGGACAAAGGGAGGTCCAGTGAAGGTGGTTGTAGTAGTAGGGACCGACGAAGGGGAGGGGGGGGGGGGGGGGGGGCTGACAAGTTTTTTAATGAATGAGAGAAGGCCTAAAGAGGAGAAGAAGACGTTCGGGGTGTTCTATACTCCGGGTTTGGGGCGAAGCCCCAACCAGACGTTTGGCGGCCGGCAGGCCGTTGAACGTCTGGTATAAATATAATACGATACACACCACAAGGGGTGACGATGTCCATTCCTCCACGTGGTACCACTGGAAAGTGCTCGCTCTGCGAGCTAAGCTAATCACGGACACTATTGCAGGCAACAGGCCCTTGTGACAGGCCGGCCTGCGAACACCCATGTCACATGACATGGTTGATGACGCTTAGGAGATCTCGAGATAGTGCTACGGCGTCCGAAGGAGCCGACGCGCATTCGCAAAGCCCGGCGAGCGTGGAAAGTATGCGAGGACGGCATCGGGGCAACTAGGCTTGTCCGAAAGTCCCGCAACGTAGGCAAGACCGCTTATCTACGTTGAATGTAGGTACGTTGGCGGGCCGCTCGTGCGAATTGGTAGAAGCACTGGAGATGCGCGATGGTGAGCGTTATCTTTACCAACTTGCCAAAGCTCGCTTCGCCAAGCAGAAGACATCGAGAAGTTCTTTGGCATCAATGACGGGAACGGTCATCTTCTGATGGATCTTGAGAAGGCTGTGAAGCGATGGCACGACTACTTCGAGGAAATCTCGAATGTTGTGTTTGCCCGTCCTGCTATTCCTTTCGCACCTCCTGTATACGGTCCCGTCCAGAAGATCACAGTGAGCGAAACCGAAGCAGCTCTGAGAAAGATGAAGTCAGGCAAAGCCACTGGTCCCGATGACCATCCAGCCGACCTGTGGAAGTCGAAGGGCTGGTGCCCTGCTAACTGGCTGACAGAGTTTTTCAATCAGGTTGTAGCTGAGAAAAGTGCCTGAGAGTTGGCAGCAAAGCACGACTACTCCGATCTGGAAGAAGAAGGGCAGTCCTGCGGATTGCACTAGTTACCGTCCAATTCGCCTTCCTTCGCACACCATGAATATCTTTGAGCGAGTTGTCGATGGACGTATCCGGGGTGTCGTCCAGCTTCCAACGAATCAGTGTGGCTTCGTCTCTGGTTGTGGCACCGTTGATGCCGTGCACGTCATTTGTCTTCAGCTAGAGAAGCACCGTCAGAAACAGAAACCGCTGCATTTTGCCTTCCTGGACTTGGAGAGGGCCTTCGACCGCGTTCCGCGAGATGTTATATGGTACGCGTGGCGACAACATCGTATCCCTGAAGAGCTTATTGAGTGGGTACGCATTCTGTACTCTTGCCCAAGGAGTCGAGTGCGCGCGCCAGCGGGCACCTCGATGGAGTTTCCAATCTCTGTCGGAGTGCACCAGGGATCTGCGCTATCTCCGCTGCTCTTCGTGGTCGTGATGGATGCAATCTCACGGGGTCTCCAAATGGCGGCATCTTGGACGCTGTTGTATGCTGACGACGTCATGTTTACATGTGAAGATAAAACCGAACTCGAGCGACAGGCACAAGCAAAGTGCGATCGCTTAGCATTGATCGTTCTCAAGCTAAATGTCAAAAAGAGAGTACGTGACGACGGATGTGAATGAACACGGATCTACTAATAAGGAAAGGTTCCCAACTCAAGGTGCGCTTTTGCGATGCTATTTTGACAGGATGTAGGGCCCTGTGGGCGGTGTCCAGAACCATAGATAGTTTTTGCTGAACGCTTTTTTTATGACCTGGAAAGGAAGTTTGTGAGCGTGCGCTCAACTATCATCAACCCCTACGACACCGCATGAGATGTGCATCGGCAGCGCAGCTAGTAAGAGTGCCGCCTCATGGGAGCACAACGGTGTGGTTTCGAGTCCGCGTAGTGCCGAAGTTTTTGTACATATTAGTTTGTTGTTGTTACGCTTTCTCATGCTCACAGGAGTCAATTTTAGACCAATAATACTTACAACAAACCAAGAAGGCTGTCTATTTGCGCCTTCATATGTGCCAGTTTTTCAACAATGCCCATCTGCACCACCACCCTATGATACACATACACCAATGGTACTGCAACTGCACACAAACACGCGTACATTACAGTTGAATATTATGAACCCGACCATAAGGATAAAGGGTAAAGGACGGCGTTACTCAATCCCTTTTGGGATGCGCCACGCATTCTACTTCTACGGGATGTCGTGGAGGCAAAATGAATGCGTATTTGGCCATACAATGACTTGCGGTGACCAGCCGATGAACAAGTCTGCGCTCTGTCCTCCCCAGACAAGTCTGGTACCAATTCACCGACCCCGGAGGGATGGAAGGCTTGGTTGGCAGGAACCTGGTATCGGATGTAGGCGACAGTCGGCGCCTCCTCCGACTGCGCTACACGAACCCGACCATATCGGTGCACAAGTGTGCTAAAAATATCGTTCTCGCCTGAAGGTGTGGTCGGCCGATTACTTTCCACCTTCACACTGGATTTCACTTCTCCGACAAGGAGAGAGATTGCCGTTGCGGATGTCATAGCAGGACTCCTTCTGGTCGCCACATAGGAGATATCGACTGTCAGGTAGAAAAGGCAATTCAGGGTAGAGGTAGTATAATGAAAATGGGATCTTTCTACATGCATCATCCAGATGGTTTGCTAGGTGCGTTTCGATGAGGAGGTGCATGTGGACTGGACATCTGACGACGACTGTGATGAGGAAGACAACAGTGAACAATCATCGTTAGGGAAATCAGTCCTCTTTGATGACAAGCACGTTCCGGAAGAAAAGATCCTGTTAAAGAGCGTCGTCCTTCGATTTCTCGCAGCACTGATTGTATAATGGTTATCATTCGTAAAGTTGCAGCAGACCCTTGTTTTCTATCGTGGGGCACAGGTACATAGGATGTCGCTCTGTTTCGCTCCGGTGTTTCTGCCGTGTCTGTCATATGACTGGGTGGCAGCGATGTTCACCCAGGACCCTTCACTACACCCACAGATTACGCGTTCAACGAAGAAGAAGTGGTCATTCTTTGCCAGGGAGAAGGTTGTTCCTCACTGGCTTTTGTAAGATGGTGTGACACGCGCTTGTGTTTTACTTGTTTCACAGTTTCGTACCATAGCTGCTGACCAAAGGGGAAGAGCAATAAGAGCTTTTGTTTCCAGAAAAATGATATGGTGCAGATAGGCATTGTTGGAGAATGAGAACATATGAAGGCGCAAATAGACTGCTTTGGTTTGTTTTAAGCATTGGTGGTCCAAAATTGAGTCCTGTGATCATGAGAAAGCGTAGTAACAGCAAAAGAATATGTGCAAAAATATCGGCAATACGCGGACTCGAACTCGAAACCCCGTCGGCGAGCTTCCATGAGGCGCACTCTTACCAGCTGCGCCGCCGAGTCACATCTCTTGGTGTGTCGTAGGGGTTGATGATAGTTGCGCGCACGTTTTCAGACCTCCTCTTCAGGTCTTCAAAAAAGCGTTCAGCAAAAACTAACTGTGGTTCTGGACTCCGCACACAGGGCCCTACATCCTGTCAAAATAGCATCGCAAAAGCTCACCTTGAGTTGGGAACCTGTCCTTGTAAGATGAATGGTACTGAGCTCTCACGAGTTACATCTTTCAAGTATCTCGGATCAACAGTCACGTCCGATGGCAGTCTGGTCCAAATGGCGCTCGTTAACTGGGGTGCTTTGCGACAGGACAATACCTGAGTACCTCAAATCGAAGGTTTATAGAACAGTCGTCCGCCCAGTAGCGACGTACGGGGCTGAGTGCTGGCCAGTGACGAAGGAAATTGAGAGCCGCCTCAATGTAATGGAAACGAAAATGCTACGGTGGACGGCTGGAGTTACGCGTTTGGACCGCATTCGCAACGACACCATACGACAGAGGTTTGGTGTCGTCCCGATATCCGACAAGCTGCGCGAAGCTCGTCTTCGATGATACGGCCATGTCCTTCGCGCTGACACCGTCCGTAGCCCTGAACCTTGAGGTCTCTGGAAAGCGACCCAAAGAACGTCCGAAGCAACGTTGGCTAGATACGTTGCATTTGGACCTAATGATAGCTGGTGTGCATCTTGATCAAGCGTTTGATCGAGAAAATTGGCGTCACCACACCAGAATAGAGGACCCCGCCACCAAAAGGGACAGACGCTAATGAAAATAATGGCAATTCAAATCACTTTCTTCAAGCCTCATTTGGCTGATATCGAGGTTGTAAGCTGTCACAACGATGTTTTGTTGCGACCAAAACTTCTAGCGCCAGGCGGGACTCGAACCCGCACCTCCCTCTGACCGGGCGGGAATGCTCTACGCCTTTACACCACCGGCGCCGTTTGATCGAAAATAATGACAATACATACCACAAGGAGCACTAACCGTTAATACTCGTCTCTGGAGCAAAATGCGTAGCTTCTGAAAAGCACATCAACATTAAAGAGCAATGAGCAATGTCGTGACGAACAGTCTCCTAAATGACCATCAAGCTGTGGATATTGCCTTTCTTGTTGGCGCAGATGCGACCAGCGAGTTACAGCGCGAACAAATTGCGAACTAAGCAGAATATGCTAAACCTCCACGCACAGAAAAAAATGAACGGTATCAGTTTGACTCAGACTGACACATATGCTGCTATTCAGCCAATTTTTTCTAACCGCCTTTACCGGACAGATCTGGACTCAGATTGCGAACCCCCTACGTAAGAATAGGAAATATGATTAGATCGAATTTGGAGGACGCCCAATATAAAACTTCTATGCGCTTGAAATCTGCGTCTCCTCGTTCAGAGTTTGCGTATCTGTTGTAGCAAAGGCGCTTTTGAATAACTTGAGGGCAGTGGTTTGCCCCTCATTTCGGCTTTTCTGCCTTTGCTGTCATTATTTTCCTTTTGGCCGTGGACACCATCCAGTCCCGTTCGACGCAGAGGAATTCAACTACACATTTCCTCATGAATGCGTGTCTCCTCGTTGTTTCATAGTGATCCACATTTCTGGATGAACAGCAGTTGTGGGAGGAAACACAGATTTTACCTGATTGGCTGCTGTGATGTGCTAATCATTTTTACTCACGGACAGGAACAAGACGCCGTCTAAAGTTTGATCCACGAGCAATGTTTGCTGCGCCATGCGGCCGCGTTTGGAATAAGGGATGTGCGCTGACTTGCCGCCGATAAACTTTCTACGCATACTTTTAACGCGAAAATTCGCCGGTAAATTCCGACAAATTCGTTGAATCCGTTAATTTTTTAAAATTTAATATTCCCTAAAACAACTAGTTTTAAGCGGCGTGATGTAAAAAGAGCGTAAAGCTTTTCATCGAAGCATCACCACGTTCAGAAAAACCATATCATCTTCATTTTATCATGCATACGTCATCCTAAAGCAAACGACGCCCTGAAAGCAACGAGCATCCTACAACAAACAAAGCAAGCGGAGGCCTAACAATGCACAAGTATAACGAATATTGTGAGTGCTTAATTGAAGCTCTACAAAAAATTTCTGGAACATCCGACATTCAGTCGAATATTGCTATAATTCTTTTAGGTCAACAGTTTAACTGCTTTTTGAAATGATCACAATTATCATCACTTAATTCGATGAACGAATGATTTACACCTTACACTAGTAGTTTTTGAACTATTAAGCTGTACCTTGCAGCAAAGCCAGACGCTTCAGAAAAAACAACGAAATGTGACATGAACTTCTTTCTTTTCTTATACGGGAAAACAGCTTAAGAGTCCAGGAGGAGATCAGGTAGACTAGCAGAGCACATTTCGATGCCTTACCTCTTGTACTAAATTACGGGAACAAGACATGCTCGTTGCTTCCTCCTTATTCCTCTGGCGATCGTGTATTCTGAGAGCTTCTATATCTCTAGTTCAGATTGTCTCATGGCGAGTGGGGAATCTCAGCCGAGGTACTATCCCAGTGGAGAGCGTTTTTACCACTAGATGTTTAACTACCAACTACCGCAACAGTTCCGCCTCCTGATGTGAACATGGATGTTTTGAGGTTGACGACCGTGAACGCTAATAGCAAGTTATCGGAGAAGGTAGAAGCAATCACTTCTAAACTGATATCGGTAGTATGTTGCCTCCTCCATTCGATAGATAGAAACATGATTTTGCATGAAAAAAATTGTTAAATTTTCCGGTAAATTTGGGAATTTCGTTAAGAGAATTTATCGCGAAAATACCGGTAAATCCATAACCGTTAAACGCACCCCTGGTTTGGAAGACCACCTTTTGGAACTTCGCCCTGCCCAGTGTACGACGTTTCACAGCTTCGAGACCGCTGCACCTGTCCCACTCCATCCTAGTGGACCACCTCGACCGACTTCGTCGGACCGACGTCCCAGCTTTTCAGCGTCCAAGCGTTGTGTGAATAGGGGTGATTAGTCGCTGATGACCAGAAGATTACAGGAGCTAATTGCGTGCATGCAGCCTTCGACGCCCACGAATAGCTCGAGCTAGTGCTCAGAGTTACCGGGGACATGTTTTGATTCGCACGGCATTGAATCCTATAGAATGTGAATACTGATTGTTCTACAGCAAGAAATAAAGTTTTCCTAGAACAGTTTTCGAATCAATCAAGGCATTTCAGTTTTTGCCGATTTTAGCCGAAAGTCAAGGCCCGGCACATTCTTCTTCTGAACGTGCAACAGCTTGAACCGAAATTGTGCTCCGTAAAGTGTTGATGCTAATTGTTAATAATAATTTGGGTGCTTACTCTAAGATTTACAAGGTTCTTTTACTTTCCGATGATTTTGCGAAGCTCACTTCGAATCCACCACGGAGTCGTAACCGAATGCTTGACTTGTCACGAAAATGGTTCTCTACATGAAGAAGAAAACGTTAGGTGAAATTGACCCCTATCAGACCATGGGCACTGGTCATTATACAGTTAAAGAAGAAATCTCCCTACGGTGATCTTCAATACGATTGGAGGGTCGTATTCAAACTACTCGTTTTTCATGAAAATAATTTTGTTCAATTCGAAGCAGATAGCTTATCAGGACGAAATCTCTCACATCAGTTTTCAAGCGTTTTCCAACATGAATACAGTGAAAAAAAATTTCGCGGCGGTTTTTCAGCTGACCAGCGGCTTCGATTTTGCATCGTTTGCTGAAAAGATTCTTTATACTTTATTAATTTACGCGAAGTAATGTTGTGTTAACAGAGACAAACAACTACGTACATGACGAGAACTTCGCCAGCTCAGAGTATGAATGAGCCAGGAGTCGTATGAAGTATGAATCAGCTCAGAGTAAGGACACTACGGATATAGCTTGGGCAATTACACCAGTAATGCTGCTTTCCCCTTGGAACGAGAGAAGGTGTCCCTTGTCCTGACCGAGATCCTTGTCCTGACCCAGAACGCAATCTGATAGAAGTACTGGGGCTTGATGACAACTTAACTCGAGACGAACGCATTCGACCGAGACCCAGGCGGACAGGCCGAGGGGGACCTCAAGCTAGGGGTTCTCCAGAACCTCAGGATCCTCAACCAGCTAGTGCAGAATTGCTCCAAGAGGCGAAAAGGTCATGATATCATCATCAGCCATACAGATGCACTTATCAGTCGTCTATCCCATAGCATCGTATGATCCCATAGCACTCGAGAGTTACCCATCTTGGCAGCAGTCAAATCGGTGGCAGGCCAATTCGAAGCGTAACTGAAATCAACTCACGTTGGTGAGGCGGTGCAGTTCACGAGTCATTCCAAGAAACTTACCAGATTGCTGACAATTTGCTCTACTACGCCGGAGAGTTGATCTAGACCTTGATCACACTGAATGTAGAAAATAGTGATTTTTCAATAACAAGCAGTGCGCGAAGATGCATATAGTGCAATTTTATCGTTGTATGGTGGCTCCTTCAGCGGGAATAAGTTTTCCCTGACAAAGGCAGCCTTTGCATGCTTCCGACAATGTCAGAGCGCAGTTGTCCGCACTTAGAGCGGAGCATACCTCCATCGTGGCGCTCAGTTCATGGCCGAATAGTCAAGGGACTCCTTTGCGGCCGCCGCAGCAGTGGCGTCCGGCATGCGCGATGGCTTTTCGCGTCGATCGCCGGCAGGGCATGCTTTTTCGCGCCTCGCGCGGTGTTTAGCGTTGGTCCGGGCGGATCGCCGTCCCATTTCCTTGCCGAGCGACGGGCACTGCGGCTGTATGCTCGTCTACCCCGAGTTTCCCCCGATGGGGGATTGGGGCGTGATAAGATATGTTGATATTGATTCGACTTCCCCAACAGGGGAACGCGAGCAAACGGCCCCTGCATCAGGGATGAGCGGATAATGAAATTTTGAAAACCGGATAACGGATAACGGATAATTTTGCCCGAAAATCGCCGGATAACGGAAAAACGGATAACGAACAAACAGCAAAAATCAAAACTTGTTTTAAATTACACTAATTTCAACAACAGATCAGGGCTTGAAGCGCTGTTAATTTATAAGTCATTTCTAGACGTTTTAGTTGTGTTTTTATACGTTTTCCAGTCGCCACATTAACGACGCTCTATGGGTTTTCTGCCTATCCGTACGTAGACAAACGCACTGACAGCAACATACCCACTTTTCACCTGTTTCTAAAGGATAGGTTGGATTGTCTTATTTATCAGCCTTACTCTGCGCTTAACTCTTTTTTCAAATAGGGCTGTTGAAAAATATAGTTCTTGGAAGAGCAATTCTTCCTGTCTGGGAATAAGAAGGCAGGAGACATCCAGCGAAGCAAACTTCACATAAACTTCACATAAACTTGTCCTACACATGCTATGAACCGTTATTGTTGTTGCTGCTCGATAGCATCCCAAGATTCAAGGTAGTTCAACGTGGAATTATCTGGGATGGATAAAATACCAACTTTGGCAGTAGCTGCAAGCAGTTGTGCACGGCAAACAAACACTCAAAGAGTTATGACATCCAGACCTTCTGGATTTGAGAAAGAATATTCAACCTAGCCCCAAAACGGTGGTGTTCTCTATGTGCAGATAAGTTTCACAAAAAACACAACAAAACAAAGAAAATCTACATGTGTTCAGCACCCACGATGATAAGTTTGTCTAGTAGTTTATTGCTCCTTTAAAATTTTTAATGAAGAAGTTGCTTACTCTATATATTTGGATTAATCCTATTTCGTTTGCTAGTATTCATTGCTGTACTGCAGTATATTTGGATAATTCACGATAGCATATGGCTAAAAAGGTACTATTACCGCCTGCAATCAAATCGAGCATACGGCAATCGTGTAACCACAAATGATCGATGGAAAGATCGGCGGTAAAAAGTCCTTCCCAGGATGCGGCTCTCCACTTTTGACGATTGCTAGAAGCAGTTTGTATGCCTTCTTGGTCAGCACATGATTTGAGATGAAAGAACAATGCTGTGCTAAGTAGGCCTCACATAAGTATGGTACAGGCTTAGCCTTCTGGAAGGCTGGAAGTTAGATATCTTTAAAACTATGTAGCCAGTTCCCAAGTGAGGAAACTTGAATTATCCCTTCTAGATTTGAATACTTCTTCATTTCTGACGACCACTCTTACAATCGTGAAGGATCCTGTACACAGCCCACCCATCACCACGTCCAAAGCTAAGATTCAGCTAATTTGTTGTTCGTTATCCGGCCCGTTATCGCCGGATAACGAACAACAAAACGGATAGGCCAAAACCCCCGGAAACCGGATAACGGATAACGGATAACGGTTAATCCGCTCATCCCTGCCCTGCATCCTTTCGCGTTGCTCTGCAAAACTTTACGGGAAGTATGCACGATGCCTTAAATGGCAACAACTCGAGACTGTTTTCAGATCTTCTGAAAAACTAAGCGCGCATTAAAAAGTGGCGGAAGTACGATCTTAGGGTCTCTACAGAGTTCTGCGGCAACGCCGCTCGCCGCTATGGTTAAGGATAGGGCAGAGACGCCGCCGGCGGCGAGCTCTGCGTCTCGGCCCTATGGTTAAGCATAGGGTCGCGGCGCTGCCGCAGAACCCTGTGGGGGCCTTTAGAGTCTCTACAGAGTCTCGCGGCAGCACCGGAGAATTCGTCTATATCGCTCCCGCCGCAGTGGGGACCAAAGCTGCCATTGTGGTGGAAGCCGCGGAGCGGACGAGTTATCGCGGAGCCGCTGATCGCAAGGGTCCCCGAGGGCTGCTGTAGTTCACGGCGGCTCTCACCCGCAGTGCCGGGAGCTGCGGGTGAGACCCGCCGGGGGCGTCATAAATGGGTGTTGATTATGGTTCATCAATTTGGAAACATTTTTTCAAACGAATCTACATGCTAGGAATATAATAGGGTGGTGCATAATTTCTGTCCATAAAGGAGCTTGACAACCAACAATACAATTACCGTTGGTGTCGAAAAATGGTGGCGTATGGAATCCTGGGGCCGGATTTATCATCGACTTACGTAAGCTTAACGGAGAATTGTAAGCGAAAAGCTCGGATAACGCGGTAACCTTAATTGCACCAAAAATCTTCGTGGCCTTCCGGACACAAGTTAGCCGTGTGAGGTTTAGGGAGAACCCTTGCACAGGAATGCTACAACAAAGCAGACCGTTCTTTCTAGAATGAGCTATAACTGCATCGGACAGACCTCAGGGACTCAACAAGGCATCGGAGGGATTACAAGGACTACCACATTATCTTCGAGCTGATTGTCAACCGAGGAACTTTTAGCGGAGGTAAAACGACAAAAGTGAGAGCAAGCGCAAAATGGTACAGAACTGTTGAGTTACAAGGAGTGTTCTATTAGATTTCGGAGCTTACATTCAAATACTCCAAATTTGGCTCTGAACACCCTTCTTCACAAAACAAGAAGCGTTTTGCTTACATCTCTGACATTCTTAGAGGTCGCAACTGCCGGCAAAAGGACGCAGTATTGCGTACAGTAATCCTCGCGGCGCCGCACCACCCGCCGTTGTCATAGCGGGTCCCCGACACCCGCTAGACTGCTGCCGGCCTTACACGTAAAAAAAAGGCTTCTAGAAATAGCGCCAGATGGCGTTCGAACTTTCATCGATTTTCGGCAAAAATCGAACAGAAGTCGAATTCTCTGCTCCACATAGAAGACGTTTCCGGGTGGAAGAATCGTCGTTTTGTTTATTTTTCAAACGCGCTACTGGTTTTTCAAAACTCAGAAAGCTCTCCCTGTTATGACTGCTCAATTGCAAACAACTCGGTTCTCTGACTTCGTTGGCCCATACGAAGCCATGACTTACTGCGGAAACAAATTATTCTCTACGTGAACGAGATAAAAAATCGACGCTTTTCTACAGCGCTCTTCATACAATCAGAAGGGTTTAATTTTTGGGTTGACTTTTTCCGGCAAGCGATGCCGAACTGAAGCCACTGGTCATATTTATTTATTTATTTATTTATTAGTTTTGTGTGTTTTTTTATGTTATTGTTTTATTCTATTATTTAAAAATTTATTTTATTTTTGTGTTTTTTAAACATACAGACGACATAGAAGTCTTCTACAGTGCACAGAGATTTTTTTTTGAAGTGCTCTTCGAATGGATCATGGCGTCATAAGCGAAGCGTTGACTTATTTCGGGAATTTTCAAAATTTGAAGGTTTTCCTATCAAAAGGAGACACCTTAATAGAGTGAAACATTGCCACATAAATTTCCAGGCGTTTTCACTATACGAAAAAGGAGACAGATTTTGATTTTTTTTCGTATAGTGAAAACGCCTGGAAATTTATGTGGCAATGTTTCACTCTATTAAGGTGTCTCCTTTTGATAGGAAAACCTTCAAATTTTGAAAATTCCCGAAATAAGTCAACGCTTCGCCTATGACGCCATGATCCATTCGAAGAGCACTTCAAAAAAAAATCTCTGTGCACTGTAGAGGACTTCTATGTCGTCTGTATGTTTAAAAAACACAAACTATTAGGAACCACTGGCATTAATACTTTATAGAGCACAATTTCAGTGAAGATGTAGTTCGTTCAGGAAGAAGAATGTCTCGCATCGTGGTGTTCAGCTAAAATCGGCGAAAACTGAACCCGTTTTGATTGCTTTGGACACTGCTCTAGGAAGACGTCTAACTTCAACTGTAGAGCAGTCAGCATTCAAAACTTTCTAGGATTCAATTCCGTGCTCATAATATGACTCCTTCGGTGAACGAAGCCGCGCGCGAATCTCCACATTGTCGAGGCCACACCTGGAAAGAGCCGCTTATCAAGAGAAACAGAAACCACCTCAA
Source organism: Heligmosomoides polygyrus bakeri (assembly GCA_947359475.1). Lineage (NCBI taxonomy): Eukaryota > Metazoa > Nematoda > Chromadorea > Rhabditida > Heligmosomidae > Heligmosomoides > Heligmosomoides polygyrus. The sequence goes on along the minus strand of OX375869.1, from coordinate 49,370,907 downwards.
AAGCTGGAAAAAGCGCGAAATAATTCTCCCCCAAAATCAATACGCAGTACGATCCCCTCCTAAAAATCGATGCCACGGTTCAGTCCCCCTCCCCTGTCCCACTCATTTCAACCTAGGCCTTACTCCAGACTTAAGTACAGATAAATACTTGACCTCTACCTCTCTATTAGTTTCCCATCAACGTATGTCGTTTCCTATCAATATACTATGCTACGGCAGTGTTGAGGGTGCACTACGTACTGCGTAGCACCCGCTCAACGCTATCGCCGAAGTATGAGATAGGCCATACGGCGACCATACTTTCTTTCGAAAATACTAGATTGAGCACGGCGAGTTCACTACGGACCACCGCGGTACACTAAGACTGAAAGCAGCTTTTCAGCGAAACGCGCCCTGATCGCTCCGTCGATCCGCCAGCTGCAAACCATTTGCTGTGACGTGGGCTGCAGCGTGAACGACCTGCTAGCCTACTGCGGGCCTTTGACGGGATGGTGACGCGCCTCCTGAACGAACGACCACGACGGCAGCGACGATGACGGAGACGCTGCCGACGCACTCGACTCCACTGGGTTTCCCTTGCCTATCTCACGCCAGACGGTCTGGCAGCTGCTTCATTGTGATAGACTCCTGCTAGTTCTCATCTCACTGCGTAGTTTCACATTGTCCTTGAAAACTCTCAGCGGTCTTTGTGCCGGTAAGTTCAGCCGCCCGTTCAATTTCGTCCCATGCATAGCAATCCCTTTGTTGACAAATAACTCTCGCCCTTGTGTACGTTCATAGAACGATGAAGTCTGATCACTGTTACTGCAAGCGAGACCGCAGTTCGCTCAGCACGGCAGTGATCGACCGAAACCCGACGCTTCGCACTAACGAGAGCCATGCCGAGCAACTCCCATTAATTCGCAGCGCATCATCCCGGAAATGCTATCAGCTGCGTCCAACGCCCAAGGGCACACAAAACATGACAAGTGAAGAGCGTTTTATAAATGCGAGGATACATGAAGATACACAACTGTCCCGCACTGAGATTGCCTGAGATCGCGGATAAACAACAACAACAACGGAGACGTGATGTAGACCTTTACGTAGAAATACGAAGAGCGCTAGAGCGGTAACGTGGTGTTGCAGTTTATTTTACACAGCTGCGCAGTGAGCACTTCTCCTAGACAATTCATTCCAAAAGACGGCTGAGGGCCTCCAAGCCTTTCTTGAAATGAGAGAGATGCCCAGTGCACAGAATTTATAGAACTTTTTCCATGTTCTCTTCCCCCCCCCCCCCCCCGACGATCGCTACAACTGTGTTAGGCCTGTCACCTACGTCATTGGGATCGGGAGTACGCCCCTTAGCTTGCCATTCCTGTAACTAAGTTAACCACGCTTCAAGTGCAACGACCCCTCTACGGCGCTTGTAGGCGGCGTGGCACGTTGACATCAGAAACCTAATTTCAGACAAAGCTCTCAGCGAGGTAACGCAACGCAGTGAATCACGCTGTCTATTTCCACAGCGGACGCCATTTGAAACTATCATCTGCTTCTATAAAGGATAAAGAACGGAAGCTATTCTTGTAGGATGCGCCACGCGTTCTAAATACTTCCACGGGATGTTGTGAAGGCAATTTGAATGCGCATTTGACCTTTACAAAGACTTTCGGTGCTCAGCTGATCAACACGTAGGCGCTTTATTCTTCCCAGACAAGTTTGGTTGGTACCAATTCAGCAACCTCGGAGAATGGAGGGCTTGCCTAGCCTGGGCGGGAAAATCCGAACCAGAAACCGGGCGTACGCGACGGCCTGCACCTCCGACTACGCCGCCATGCGCCCATGAATGAATTGCGCCTCCATGATGATAGCACATTAGAATCCCTGATTGTGCTGCCCGCTTCGAGGTGACGTGCGAGTGGCCCTTATATATTAATCAGCCGTCCGTGCGGCCTCTCGGTATCCACAAAAACGCTTATTTGCCCAATATCAATTGATGGCGATCGACAGCTCAAAAACGAACTTCGGGTTCGTATTCAGCAACCTTGATTACCCCCAGGGCTGAAGCCTCGTACCGCTTGAAGTCATCCTCGAAAAAATCGATAATATCGATCGATATCGATTGGCCGACGTTTTCAAGTACCCGGGATTAGCACCCGTTTCCGATGGCAGCGAACTAGTTAAAGTGAACTCACGCGTAAATGCAGGTTGGTCCAAACGGCGCTCTCTGTGGGGAGTGCTCTACGACAAGAAGATACCAGAACGCCTGAAGTCGAAGATCTAAGAGCAGTCGTCCGACCAGTAGCTATTTACGGATCCGAGTGCTGGGCCGTGACTTAAGAAATTGAAAGACGCCTCAGTGTAATGGAAACGGAGGTGCTGCGGTAGACGGCCAGAGCTACGCTCTTGAATCGATTACACAACGGCTTCGTATGGAAGAGCTCTGGTGTCACCCCGATATTGGAGAGGATGCGCGAAGCTCGTCTGCGATGGCGCGGCCTCGTTCTTCGCGCAAAAAGAGACGCTGTCGAAAGACTGATCCTGCTGACATTGATATGCGCGGAATGCGGCTAGGAGGGCGGCAAAAGTAGCGCTAGCTTGAAAAGCTGCATTAGGACCGAGCAGTTTGCCGGCAGTGGCATCGCGGGCGTACAGAGACTCCCAGCGTTCGCGACGAACCTCTACTTCTTGAGTTTAACGACTTGGCAAAAAAGAAACACACATCTTTGTACTAACTGAGGGGTGACGATTCTTCTAATATGACCAGCTCTCCTCGTTCAGACATACGCTTCAGACCCTTCCCTTGTTGGGAGCTCTCCTGGATTTTAATTGCAGCACCAGTATCCTACGGGGAGGCTAGGAATGTTGAATTATATACTTTATCTTAAATGACATGAATAAACTATTCTAAGCGATGTAGTTAACGCGGGAATGGCTAAGACCACTGGAACCAGATCGGAACAGATGCATAGCATAAGAGCGCGCAGTTGGAGCTGGAGCACACCTTTTCGACGCGCCGCACACGTGGCTCCGTCGGCGTCCACGTGGAGATTCGATCGATGCGCACTGGCCTCTCGTACGCCCGCGGTGGCGCCGCTGGCAAGCAGACCGTGGCGCAGTGGATGGTGGATTGCTCCATGAGGTCAGGGTTCCGTTCTCCTGCGTTGCGAGACTTTTGCATTTCAACTGTCTGGTTGAGATTTGAGGGGTTTTGACGCCATCACATTCTAATCTTTTGTGCGCATTTTTTTCCAGCTGTATGCGCTTCTACGCCTGGATCGCAATACCCGGCTGCGGACTCCCCTTGGGTGACGAAAGCAGCTTCCACACGTACAGCTTGGATGGGCCGTACCCTGGAGTCCCTTCCCTATCGTGGCCTTCCCGGCTAAGCAGCTTTAGTGCGCTCAGAGTCCACATGGAGACATGCGTGCCTCAGTGTCAAGCGCTCGCGCGAGGGAAGTCATGCTTCAATCCATGTTTCACGCCCAAAATCTATTCCGATTTGGTTTTAGTGGCCATAGATCCACTCGGTTAACCCTTTCACGACACGCGTGGTTTTCGCGTGACTGCCTCATGGGACAGCGCGTATTTTCCCAGGTAGTGCAATAATTTTACAATTCTTTGTATTATTTGTTAGATAGGAATAAAGCAGTAACCGGTTAGGGGTTCAGATCCTACGTGGGGCATGTCTTTTGCATTTTCACGAACTTCATGTGCATACAAGGGGTGCATGCACTGACAGTAGAGCAGGTAAACGACTTAAAATATCGACCGCGCGAAGCAACGAGTCGATATGGAGCCCATCATTAGGCTTCGCTCGGGGTGAGCGATGGTATGACATAGGCCTATTACTACCCACTGTTCAGCACTCAATGCCATTTGAAGGGCACATACATGGTCACGACGACATCAAGAAGCTTCTTCAAAACGGAACCATTCTACGCTCTGGAGCAAGAGCTCACAACACTCGCCACCAAGTTGGCAGAGTTTGACCGTCAATATCCTATCCTACTACAGTCCCCTCCCGTTTTAACGCCTCCGGATAAGACGCGACTCTCGATATAACGTAGGTTTTCTCTGGCCCCGGCCAGCTTACCTTTACGCCAGTACAAACCAACTCCGCTTAAAATGCGCCGAATAGAACGCTACTCCCGTTATAGCGCGGATTTGAGGGAAACTCTCCGTTCAAAATGACTCCCGTTATAACGCGACCACGGCTCAGTTCCGGTCCCACACAAAAAATTAAGACCAGCAAGATGCTGACCACTTCTGTAATCAGACCTACCCTTCGATTGCTTCGTTCATAGTCACGACCAGCACCCGGATAGCAACGTGTTAGATGCATATCAATGTTTTCCTCGCATTCGCGGTCACCAAAAGTGTTCACGGCCAGTAACATGTCGAGCACAGTGGAAGCCTCCTAGTAGTCGTTAGAAGCTCCCGAACATTGGGAATTTCCTCTATCGGGAACGAGAGAGGATGTGGAAATAAACCGATTATTTAAAACAATGTCCCACAAGGCTGAAGCTACTAGTATGGATGCTATATACTGCTACAGGATGTTTTGTTGCGACCAGAACTTTCGCACCACGCGGGACTTGTGCCTTCACCCTCTGCTTTTCGGCCAGCTGCAGCGCTGTTTGACTGCACTCAACATTCCGAAATCATGGGATAGTGCTGATAAGCCATTTGCAGTTAGGATGTCTCGGATGTGATGCGCGATTTAATAGCGCTGATAGAGTAGTGGGCTAGCAGGCTGGTAGTACTGGTTCGATTCCCTCCTGGCGCGAAAATTTTGATCACAACAAAAGATCTTGCAACATTGGGTTGCACAATTGTGCTGTTGATCACGCCTAACTAACTACCCTTGGTACTCTGTTACTCCTCACACTAGTTTTTCGTACGTATGCATATAACAGAGGGTATCTGTAATGGTAAGAGCAGGGCTTTATTAATAATTTAAAGTTGTTCTTTGCCTTCACACTCTCTTCATGGTCACATATTTCGTCACTATAGCCATATTTAGTCTTTAAATGTGATTTTAGATAAATCTGCGCGTAAGGGGTCGTTTAGTGTGCGCGCGACGCGCGACGCGATGCAATGTGTAGTGGCCGAATTGATCAGTCGCGTCGTTCGATCAATTTGGCCACTACACGTGCATCGCGTCGCGCGCCGCGCGCACACTAAACGACCCCTAAAATGGTGTAAAAAATTTCAACTCCGGTTAGGACGCGACTCCCGTTATAACGCGGATTTTCTACAGTCCCTTCAAACGCGTTATAGCGAGAGGTGACTGTATATATAATCGGCTAATGTCACGCGTCCGTCACTGGGAGGGGGATTGAAACCAAGAGATGCCTGCGGCCGTTCGGCGTATGTCAGCCGGGCTTTGCTGGCTAACTATATCCTTGAAGACTGATCGTCCAAGTTTGCGATATTTTAAGCGGGCAACGCGTCAGGGTGTGGATGGGAGGAGTGCGGAGCGCAGGGATTGAGAAGACGTGCCGCAGACGTCGTCCAACGTGCGCATGGATTCAGAAGACGTACTGAAGACGTCGTCCAACGTACGTAGAGATTCAGAAGACGTGCTGGAGACGTCGTCAACGTATGTTAGGATTTAGAAGACGTGCCGCAGACGTCCAACTTGCGTAGGGACTTCGAATAAAGGGGACCAGTACGAGAGGGACCAGTGAAGAGAGGATCAGCAACGAGGACCACTTGAGGGGGGGGGGGGGGGGTAGGATAAACGAGGACCAGCATTTTTTCTCAATATCGTCCAATGTACGTCGGGTTTAGGCGGGTCGCAGAAGTCGAGGCGTGGCACGTGTGTCGGAGTGCAGGTGTCATAGACGTCGCGGCAACGTGGTGATACGTGAATCGAGATTCAGTTCCACATTTGCGTGCTTGACTCTCACTCCGTTTCCTTGCCTAAGGAAGTATTAGCGGGGAGGGGGGGGAAGAGGTAGCGAGAGTGGCTATGGGATTCAGAGTATTATTGCCGTCGGAGAGTAGACGGTGTCGACCTGTCGACCAATACCGAGTAATTTTAGTTATGTTTCTGCAGATTAACCACTTCGGATTGGGGCTCTCGTGATCTGTTTTTCGCCACGTAAAGAACGGGCACCTCGGAGAATAAATCGCGTGCATGTACAGGGTGGACAGGCTTCGTAGGAGCAGTAAGATTCTGCCCTGCCATATCCCGCTGCACTAATCTATATAGTGGAACCATTTTTTTACTGTAGTAAAAGTAAGAAGGCCTTATGAAGAAAGGAGGAAGATTGGAGTTATTCTATTCTCGGGGTTTGGGTCCCAACCAGACGTTTGGCGGCCACTAGGTCGCTGAACGCTTGGTGATGAAATAAAATGTTTTGGGGCATAAATGTCCAAGAACTGTTGAGCCAGCTTGACGAGTACATTTGGAACCGCTAAAATCGATGTGCGCTAGGATTTCAGCCGGAAAAGGAACACGGTCCCCTGAATAAACACTCCCTGATTCAAACCGCGTCAACCACATAGTGCATAGATCCGGTCCAATGCTGCAACGGCACTGCGACACAAGGAACTGTTAAATGACATATCGAAACATTCGCAAACCCATCATTTGAGACCCGGTGTGTACCGTCTCCAAAGCAAATGCTAGATTCCGGAACATGGGTCGCCGCCTAAAAGAGGCACAGCTTTAACATTGGCCAGCCCCTGCTACGGCGGAAGATTAGGCAGCAGCTCTCTCAACAGCTAACACTTTCGAAGCACGTGAATTCCAAGAATAAAGAGGAAATTCCGCTACGAGGCCGGAGCTGCGGAATGGAATGACTAGATGAGAATGAGATCCGAAACTGCTTCCAGCTCCTCCGCCACCAACATTCAATCATCCTTCGGCAAATATGCTGCAGGATCGCCTTCGAACCACTGCAATGAGTGAATTCGCTTCAGCATCTTCAACATGTGAAGCACCTACTCACCTCCACCAGAGCCGCACTGGGATTCGTCTGGTGTTCAGCTCGAATAACGCCCTCATCAAGAAGAGCCATTTCCTTCCGAGCAGCCTCAACATATGCGCTGCCGTCCACGCCATGAGAAGTCAACACTCCTGAGATGAATGGTCAAATTGGAAGGCACACAAGCAATCCACGAATAACTTACGAGCCATGGTGTTGTTGCTCCAACAGTGCAGCGAGTGATCGTGACCCTTTTTACTCCAGTCCAAGGTAGGCAATATTACCTGAACCAAAACAGAATTCGAGCAAATTAATATTAATAAATTAATATCAATTAATACTAGTAAATTAATAGTATGCGTTAAACAATCATGCGAGCTCTGATTATGAAAAAAGTCGCAATGGTGCGAAGAAACGCAAATGAACCGCACCTCAGCATTCACTGGAACGAAAATGGAAAATAGCAACACGGAAAGTCCATGAAGGCGAAACAAATCCTCCGTTTTTGCGGTCTCCATACATTCCGCGATTAGTGTTCTGAAAATAAAATATACACCACAGCTAGATCAAGGCATTGAAGTACCTTCTTCAGCTCCACTCAACTACTCGTTTCCATTTATGAATCCTAGACGTCACCAAGCACTCCTACACTTATCAGATTTGCAGAGAAATCGACTACAATGAATTATGTGAGCGACCGATTTCGAAATGAAGATAGAAAACCGACACGGACTTCGTGATTTCCTTTGTCACCTGTACACCTGTCCCCCGTTGATCGTGGAGTTGTTCGAGCTGGTACCAGCAACTTCTCTATTCGCCAACGTCGTGACTTGCGTCTGACATATTCGACGAGGGAGGGGGTCAACACGTCGACCGGCAAGTTAACCTACTTCGATCAACACGTCAGACCGTTGTCGAACCTTCTCGGCCGGTCAGGTACGCAGAGGGTGCGTGCCTCTGACAAGGGAAGCCCATGACTTCCCCCAAGGATTCTCAACGAGACCTATATGGTCTTGAAGGGCATCAGACGAGGATCACAGATCTGTGCTTAGTTTTTGCTACGGCCACTGGGTGGTCTGGAAATGGCAAAAATGGTATCGCTTCAGAGCGGGTTGATAAGGCAGGCATAAGTGACACCTGGAATGGCCCTGTCGGGAACTATTTAAGCCGCTGACCACGAATCTGTCACTCTTTTTCTAAATTACCTTGCTCACCTTGCTTGCACTACTTTCCATAAAGTTGAAGTCGAAGGTTGGAAAATATGTCATTGGGGAAGGAAGCGATCCCACTAACGTGTACAGCTTTAGTCACCCATATCTACCGTAACCTACCGTAATCGACCAAAATTTTAAAAATAGATGTCATATCCGTGATTAGCACCCCAAATAACTCCGTGGGCCATGTTTGGGCAAAACTTTTTTCTCGTCCTCTCCTCGACCTTTGGAGTCGGCAGCAAAGTCGGTTATTCTGCGTATACTCCTTTAACTTACACATATCCATCGGAACCTTCCGTAATCTTTTGTTTCACCGAAATTGGTTGCCAAATTGGTGCTCTGCGTCCCAAATAACCTTAAAGATGAATTTTGGACAAAAAATTTTCTCGACCTCTAGAGCAGAGGAAGTGAGTGCAATGCAAATGCTCCTATCTGCAATGCCCCCGACCCGTCTCCCGTAACTGTGTAAGAGAATAGTGAAGAAGAAACACACAGCAAGGCGACCAATCACATGAGTTGGATAAAATATGCTGTACTTGGGAATAGTTAGCTGAAATAGTGAAAGTTGCGAGAAGAATAAAAAGCAGTCTATGAGGAAATCCGAAGAGCAATGAGCTTGTCTTGATGATGGATCAAATCAATGCTTGTTCATGAATGTTCATGAGTGAGGTGACAGTGAGAAACATTTCCAAAAGTAATTGAGAACATACCAATGAGGTCATATGGGGATAGCATCAAACGGAACCTTCCTCAGCGAGACAAGCATCGTTTAATGGATGCGCGATATCGCTCCACGCAACAAAACCAGCTTCTTCCACATCTGACAGCAGGTTGAAAGTGGGGTTAGGACGCGGAGACGGTACCCTACCGGTGCCAAAATGTAATCATGGTTTGCCAAAACGCTAGCAGCCCACCTAGGAACGCAGAAACCCCACCCCGGTATCGAACCCTCGACCCGCTCCCGAAAGTCCGCCGCGCTATCCGCTAGGCCATTCAGTTGCTGTCGCAAGTGGCGGCGAATGAATCACTCGAATGTTCACTGCAGCTTCGCCTAGGAAACGTAGGAAATTACTATAATCAAACTTTAATTTGAGCTCCAAACGTTTTGTAGGTTAAGTTCTGAGCACGACAGGGCCATTCCAGGTGTCACTTTTGCCTTATCAGCTCGCCCTGTAGCGGGACCATTTTTTGCCATTTTCGGACCACCCAGTGGCCCATAGCAAAAACGGAGCGCAGTTCTGTGATCCTCGTTCGATGCTCTACAGGACCATATAGGTCACGTTGAGAATCTTTGGGGGAAGTTCATGGACCTCCCTTGTGAGTTCTCCGGCCGGGTCCAGAGTCAGTCGTCTGCACCTGTCGAGCAGTGGTCGTCTTCCGACCGGTCGGTCGTCTGGATTCGGCTCGTCTCAAGCAGCACACAGTCATCACAGTCCCTTTGGAGACGCTTTGTTCGTGTCGTGCGGGTTTCGTCAGTCGTCAGCCGCTGGAGCAGACGCGCAGGTAACACAGGGCCGCCGCCCGGTCTCGTCGGTCCTGACTTAGCACTGGCCACAGGACGAAGGGTGGGTAAGCCCTGCAGGTTATGGGTCTTGATCCCCAGAGTGTAGGGTGCAGTTTGTCCTTAACTTGCAGATGTTAGGCACATTTGTAGTTTCTCATGTCGTTAACCCTTTCACGACATTGTCCGACAATGTCGTCGGACACCATCATATAAATAGGAAAAATATCAAACATTTAATAGTATTTATTTACAGTATTAATCACTGACCAGGAAACTACTTGAAGTGTAGGTCTGAACCAGGGATTCGATGCATATGGCCAGAAGCATCTCCCTCACAGAAGCAACAATATGCAAGTATCTCGACCTGAGTACAACTTTGAGCTGAGTTACGGCCCGTGAACGCTGCACCGTTGAAACGGAGTGGTGAAACAAGCGAGAAGGCCGATATCTTGTCAACCTCGAGTTCACTGTTCTCTTGAATCCATGTGTGTACGGGACGGCCGAGTGGACAGCGTGGAAAATACGAGCGAAAGGCTAGGGGTTTAGATGCTTCGTGGGGCATGCCTTTTGTGTTTTCACAAACTTCATGTTCATGCGAGGGATGCATGCACTGACAGTAGAGCAGGTAATCAACAGGTTAACATATCGTGAATCCTTATAAAGGATTAAGGTTGGTGTCACTATAACCCAGCTTGGGATGCGCCGTGTATTCTACTCCTACGGGACACCGTTAAAGCAGCTTCAATGCGAATATAGCCTTTAGAGCGGCTTCGGTGGGCAACCGATGGGCATGTAAGAGTTTATCCTTCCGAGATACATATGTTGCAAAACCACCGATCCAGCCGGAATGTTAGACTTGTAGTTAGTCTTGGCGAGACCAGAACTCAAAACCATAAGTTCTGGGTATTCTACATGAGAAGCTGGTACGCAGAACAATCCTTGTTTATTGACTAGTGTTTCATGTTTACACAGGTGCAACGAAGAGGGCGCGCGAAATTGATCCATTGGAGCACCCTGGCACGCGACAGGAACGAATTGGGACGTTGCTGGCGCCCGCTGGAGCAACTCGATGATCAACAGACGACAGACGGTATAGGCCATGTTGGAATGGCACGTAAACCTGTTGTTTACCTGCTCTACTGTCAGTGCATGCACCCCTTGTATGCACATGAAGTTCGTGAAAATGCAAAAGACATGCCCCACGTAGGATCTGAACCCCTAACCTTTGGCCGGGGCATACTTCCATCGCCGCGATGCCGTCGCGGGGCTCAGTTCATGGCCATTCCGCCGCAGGCGGCCAAATATTCAAAGGAAACTTCGTCGCGGCCGCCGCAACAGTGGCGGTCGGCATGAGCAATGGCTTCCCGCGCCCATCGCGGCCATGGCATACTTTTTCGCGTCGCGCAGGATGTTTAGCGTTGGTCTTGGACGGATCACCGTCGCGCTCCCTTGCAGAGCGATGGGCGATGCGACGAGAAGTTCAAATTCTTTCGCGTCGCTCAGCAAAACTCATCGCTGCGGTTCAATCGCGGCGACGGGAAGTATGCACGAGGCCTTTCGCTCGTTGTCTGCCACACTATCCACTCGGTAGCCCCGTCGACCCACGGATTCAAGAGAACAAGAATTCGAGGGTGATAAGATACCAACTTTCTCGCTTGCTTAACCACTCCGTTTCAATGGAGCGGCTTCCACAGGCCGTGACTCAGCTCAAAGTTGTACTCGGGTCGAGATACTTGCGTATTGTTACTTCTGAGAGGGAGGCGCTTCTGGCCATATGCATCGCGTTGCTGGCTCAGACCTCCACTTCAGGTAGTTCCCTGGTGAGACCACTAATATCTACGATCAAGATGGTCCATGCGCAAGTTCACTGGTTACTGCTTTATTCCTATCTAACAAATAATACAAAGAATTGTAAAATTATTGCACTACCTGGGAAAATACGCGCTGTCCCATGAGGCAGTCACGCGAAAACCACGCGTGTCGTGAAAGGGTTAACCGAGTGGATCTATGGCCACTAAAACCAAATCGGAATAGATTTTGGGCGTGAAACATGGATTGAAGCATGACTTCCCTCGCGCGAGCGCTTGACACTGAGGCACGCATGTCTCTATGTGGACTCTGAGCGCACTAAAGCTGCTTAGCCGGGAAGGCCACGATAGGGAAGGGACTCCAGGGTACGGCCCATCCAAGCTGTACGTGTGGAAGCTGCTTTCGTCACCCAAGGGGAGTCCGCAGCCGGGTATTGCGATCCAGGCGTAGAAGCGCATACAGCTGGAAAAAAAAATGCGCCCAAAAGATTAGAATGTGATGGCGTCAAAACCCCTCAAATCTCAACCAGACAGTTGAAATGCAAAAGTCTCGCAACGCAGGAGAACGGAACCCTGACCTCATGGAGCAATCCACCATCCACTGCGCCACGGTCTGCTTGCCAGCGGCGCCACCGCGGGCGTACGAGAGGCCAATGCGCATCGATCGAATCTCCACGTGGACGCCAACGGAGCCACGTGTGCGGCGCGTCGAAAAGGTGTGCTCCAGCTCCAACTGCGCGCTCTTATGCTATGCATCTGTTCCGATCTGGTTCCAGTGGTCTTAGCCATTCCCGCGTTAACTACATCGCTTAGAATAGTTTATTCATGTCATTTAAGATAAAGTATATAATTCAACATTCCTAGCCTCCCCGTAGGATACTGGTGCTGCAATTAAAATCCAGGAGAGCTCCCAACAAGGGAAGGGTCTGAAGCGTATCTCTGAACGAGGAGAGCTGGTCATATTGGAAGAATCTCCACCCCTCAGTTAGTACAAAAATGTGTTTCTTTTTTGCCAAGTCGTTAAACTCAAGGAGTAGAGGTTCGTCGCGAACGCTGGGAGTCTCTGTACGCCCGCGCCCGCGCATATCAATGTCAGCAGGATCAGTCTTTCGACAGCGTCTCTTTTTGCGCGAAGAACGAGGCCGCACCATCGCAGACGAGCTTCGCGCATCCTCTCCAATATCGGGGTGACACCAGAGCTCTTCCATACGAAGCCGTTGTGTAATCGATTCAAGAGCGTAGCTCTGGCCGTCTACCGCAGCACCTCCGTTTCCATTACACTGAGGCGTCTTTCAATTTCTTAAGTCACGGCCCAGCACTCGGATCCGTAAATAGCTACTGGTCGGACGACTGCTCTGTAGATCTTCGACTTCAGGCGTTCTGGTATCTTCTTGTCGTAGAGCACTCCCCACAGAGAGCGCCGTTTGGACCAACCTGCATTTACGCGTGATTTCACTTTAACGAGTTCGCTGCCATCGGAAACGGGTGCTGATCCCAGGTATTTGAAAACTGAGCTACGTGACATAGGGGGTTCGCAGGCCGGCATTTCACAAGGTAGCTTGCACACTCAAATGCCAGGGTTCTGCTCAACTCGCTGAATCAAGCAGTTCAGATCCGTGGACGAGCTGACGTCACCACCGATGTGAGAATTTTATTACCAATCCGAAATTCCGCCAGTATCTTCTAAACCTCAAATATTATCATTTCCTTTGCTTCAATACCCCCTAAATAATATCACCACCTATATATAAAAGAGTTTGTCCGTTGAGTGATCTAACCTAAATGAGATACGCCTCATCATCTACAGCGCGGGCAAAATTTGCAATTGAACGTGGGATGTTTCTGCAGCAGGGGATGCGTAGCCCTTCACTGCTTAACACAACAGCACCTACGTGCGTTTCTGAGCGTCAAGATTCAAAAGCCGATTTCGTGCTATGAGCACAGGAGGACCACTAAAGAGGTAAGAGTAGAAGGGAACTTCGACAGCGACCAGGAAGGAGCGACCTGTAGCCGTATTCATGAACGTTCCCGGGATCTTCCCGGCTTCCCACAGGAAGCGACTTAGGCGAGAGAGCGAGGCAGGAGAGAGAGGCGAGAGATGATATCGCTATGATATCGCTTATCTCCCGCTCCCGCCGCTTCATGAATACGGCCTCTGGAGGAGGCATCGGGATGGGAGGGGGAGGGGCTCGATAGGGGGAACAATGAAGCAGGCCAAGAGGTGATACCAAGAAGGGTTTAGGCAATAAGGAGGGGGACAGTAAGGAGGACCAGCAAGGGGATTCATTACGAGGGGACCAGTAGGGGAGACCGGATTTAGAAGGTATGACACCGATGTCGCGCAATTAGCGTTCGCTCGCCGTCGTCATGCCATGAGCGTGCGAGGACTACTTGATTTGGGTAGAGTATTAAGGAGGACCAGCTAGGGGATCCATTACGAGAGGACCAGTAAGGGAGATAAAGCGTGCGGGTTTCGGAGATGTGACAGATGTCGCGCTATGGACATCCCCTCACCGTCGTCGTACCTTGAGCGTGGGAGTGTAACTTTATGAGGTAGAGAAGTAAGGGGACGACGATGTGGGGGGGGGGGGGGGGGGGGGACCCGGAAAGCGACCAGGAGGGACCTGGAGGTGGAACCAGGGGTCGGATTCATCAACGACTTAGGCTTATCGCTCACCATATCGCTTGAAGAGTCGGGCTATGGGGGGCTGTAATTTTCTCTATTAAATTGCTGTAAGTCGTTTAAAGAATCCGGCTCCAGTACGGGGAAACAGCAAGAAGGAAGCTGTAAGAGGAATTAATAGAGAGAACAAGAAATATACCATCTTCGCAGCCTCTTCCTGCTTGACACAGCTGCAAATTGCGTTTCTCAGCTTCTGGATTAAGTGGAAATGTCCCTACGCCATGCAAGAAGAGTACAGGCTTAGAAGACGGGTCCTCAAAAGTCTGAATTCATGGGAACGGCTGCAGAGGAGCAATGTGAGGGACAGAAGTACTGAGCAGCACAAACCAATGACGCTACTGGATGGTCCGGTGAGAATTCCTGTGACGAAAGTAGTGAACGGGTTCACGCCGATAACGTAGTAAAACGTAGATGTTAGTGAATTTTATGTTTTACAGGTGTTGCTTTTCGTAGGTCAGTGCAAGGCCACGCGAACGCGCAAGTGCGAGACACGCCGACAGGTGTGTCGGAGCACTTCCACGCTTCGTGCGACCTTAGAGAGTCACTAAGCCAAGATCACTCACTTCAAGCAGCTGCTCTGCTTGTGCAGCCTTCGCGGCACCTTAGCAGTAAAAAGAGGTATTTGAAAACCTTAATAATTTCGAACCTTGGTCTACCCTCTTTAAGATCAGGTGAGTATTTCTTCGATATGAAGCCGTCCAGCTCTCCCTCTCTCCATCCTCAACATCTCTTCAATGTCGGCACTATCTTCAGATAGTTCAGAAACGTAATTTATTTGCGTTAATCAGTCCTTTCCTCCTCAGACTGTTGTTGAGCACTCCTTCGGCCATAGTATCCTCGTGTCTCCCACCCTCCCCCCCCCACCCCGATCGGTTAAATCTGGGAGAAAACCACCGGTCAGGCGGTCGATAATATCGATCGATACTAACCTTCACATTGAAACTTTCCTCCTGATGTGGAGCACCCCTTCGGCCATAATACCCGCGTGTCCCACCCTCCCCCATCTCCACCCCGATCGGTTAAATCTGGGAGAAAACCACCGGTCAGGCGATCGATTAGCTCCGTATCGATTGTCTCCCCTGCTGTGAAGGCCTTCCGTCGATGATCATTTAAATGCCCAGGCACGGTTGCCGACGTCTTCGGCTCACCATGCATGGTTACCGACGTGCTCGGCCTTAATTTATGCCCGTTGGTGTCCTCGTCAACACGCACTTGGCCATGAACATCGACTCGTACGAGTCTCTGACAAGCCGAATCGGACGTCTGCGACTGAAGCGATGTGGCTCCGTGCCAGCCTTGACTGTGTTCGTTGCGTATGCCCCAACATCCGACTACGACGACGAAGACGTCGAGGCCTTCTACGTGGAGCTGGAGAAGTTCTATAAGGAAGATCACACCTTCTACAAGGTGATCGTCGGCGACTTCAACGCCAAGATCGGGCCACGAAGGTCGCCAGAAGAACTTCACATCGGAACCCACGGTTTGGAGTGGAACGAGCAAGGTGAAAGGCTGTCTGAGTTTATCATGTCGACCAAGACCATCCATGGAAACTCGCAGTTCCAGAAGCCTCCCTCCCTACGATGGACCTGGGAATCCCCCGGTGGCCAGCTCCACAACGAGATCGACCACATCATCTTCAATCGCAAGTATTGCCTGACCGATGTCTCCGTTGTCTCCAAGTTCTACACGGGATCGGACCACCGCCTCCTTCGCGCGAGGTTCCGTTTTTCGCGTCAAGGAGAGAAGGCCGCGAAGTTCAAGAATAGGAATCCCAGAACGACCATCAACTGGGATCTCTACACCTCTCTTGTCGGCCTTTGGGAAGATGCCGTCATGGACAACGTCGACGAGGAATACGACCGCTTCGTGAACCATCTCCACGATAGTGCTAAGGGAGCCGAGAGCTTGAAGACCACCAAGAGACGCCTGTCTCCGGAAACTCTCGAGCTTATACGCCAGCGTGGAGCAGCACGAGCGTCAGGCAACTACCAACTGACGTCCGAGCTTGCAAAGCTATGCAGAGCGGCGATAAAGGAAGATCTCAAGGAGAGAAGGGCGGAAGTGTTGGCTGAAGCAGCAGAGGCAGGGCTGAGCATCCGCAATGCCCGCCGGAACTTCGCCAACTTCAAGACCAAGATGACCGCTCTCCGACGTCCTGACGGAACCGTCACCTCTTCCAGAAGGACCATGGAGAAGGTCATCCACGACTTCTACTCCGATCTCTTCGATAGCCACGTCCACCTGCCCCCATGCCATCTTCCGCAGGATGGATACGTCGTTCCCTCTGTTCTCCCTTCCGAGATCCGACACGCCATCTCGTCGGTGAAGAAACGTACAGCACCCGGTCCCGACAGGATCAGACCCGAACACCTGAAGAACCTCCCGCCAGCGCTCATCAACACCCTGGCGCGGCTCTTCACACGATACCTGTCGGAGTGCAAGGTTCCAACTCAGTGGAAGACCAGCAGGACCGTCTTGCTGTACAAGAAGGGAGACGTGCACGACATTGGCAACTATCGCCCGATCTGCCTGCTGTCCGTAGTCTACAAGCTGTTCACTCGAGTCATCCTGAATAGGATTAGTAGAACGCTGGACGAAGGACAGCCATGCGAACAAGCAGGATTTCGGAGAGGATTCAGCACGATCGACCACATACACACCATTACGAAGCTCATCGAAGTGTCGCGAGAGTACAAGCTGCCGCTGTGCCTTACGTTCATCGACCTGAAGAAGGCATTCGACTCCGTCGAGACTGAAGCGGTCATGGAAGCCCTGCTCACCCAGGGCGTTCCTACTCAGTACATCAGAGTCCTTCGAGAGCTGTACAGTGGATTCACGACCAAGATCTCACCATTCTACAACGACGTCGTCATTGACGTGAAGAGAGGGGTTCGACAAGGGGATACCATATCCCCGAAGCTCTTCAGCGCCACCCTCGAAAACGTCATGCGCGAACTAGAATGGGATGACATGGGAGTGAAGGTCGACGGCCGGCATCTGCACCATCTTCGCTTCGCTGACGACATCGTGCTCATAACACCGAGCATCAGTCAGGCGGAACGAATGCTGGCCGACTTCGATCGTGTATGTGGAAGCGTTGGACTGCAGCTGAATCTTACGAAGACGATGTTCATGAAGAACGGATGGGTTTCTGATGCCCCATTCTCGCTCAACGGAACGAACGTCTCCGAATGCTCCAGCTATGTGTATCTGGGTCGCGAAGTCAACATGGCCAACGACCTAGCACCAGAGCTGAGCAGGAGGAAACGAGCGGCTTGGGGAGCTTTCAAGAGCGTCGAAGAAGTCGTGAAGAAAACGAAGAACGTCCGACTCCGTGCCCACCTATTCGACTCCACTGTTCTTCCTGCCCTAACATACGCCTCAGAGACCTGGGTTATACGAAAGCAGGATGAACACGCGATCAGCGTCGCGCAGCGTGGAATCGAGAGGACGATGCTCGGAGTGACACGACTCACGCAAGTGAGAGAAGGCCTCCGGAGTTCCGAGCTTCGCCGACGTTCGAAGATCAGAGACGCTGTCGCATGGGCCAAGTCGTCGAAAATTAGGTGGGCCGGCCACGTAATGCGATTCGCAGACACCCGCTGGACGAGAGCGGTCACAGACTGGATTCCGCGGGATGTCAAAAGAACACCAGGACGCCCACCAACGCGTTGGTCGGACTTCTTCGTGAAAGCCCTGAACGACCGATATGACGCTCTTCGTGTCCCTCGAGCGAGGAGGATCCATTGGACCACTCTGGCACGCGACAGGGACGAATGGAGACGCTGCTGGCGCCCGCTCGAGCAAGTCGATGATCAACGGGACGACAGGTGATACAGGTGAATTTCCCCTGGGCGCGTGTAGCGCAGTCGGAGGAGGCGCGACTGTCGCGTGCACCCGATACCAGGTTTCTGGTTCGGATTTCCCGCCCAGGCCAACCAAGCCTTCCATCCCTCCGGGGTCGGTGAATTGGTACCAGACTTGTCTGGGAAGGATAAAGCGCTGACTTGTTCATCGGCTGGCCACCGCAAGTCATTGTATGGCCAAATACGCATTCATGTCGCCTCCACGACATCCCGTAGAAGTAGAATGCGCTGGCGCATCCCAGAAGGGATTGAGTAACGCCGTCCTTTATCCTTATCCTTAATTTCCCCTATTTTATGATTCATCGCCGATCGATAGTGTGACTCATCGCTTAGCGGTCGTCGATCGCTAGTGTGACTCATCGCTTAGCGGATTATTATATAGTATGATAGTATGATGAGGCAAAATAACGCAAATGCGCCATACAGCAGAGCTGGGAAGGAACAATGAGGTATGACCCACAGACGCGTCTTGCGAAACCTCGTCATATGGGTGTTCCTTGGTCTTGGCATATAGCCAAAAACAATAGAGACGTCTTTCGAGACCTTGCCATATGGGTGCCACCACCCGTCTGCCAGTGAGACGTCGATAGTAAACAACAGTATTGGGCAATTGCCAAATATCCCTCAAACTTACAGAAAGAAATACACAAAGTCCAAGGAGCTATCTTCGGACCAAAAACCCTTACTCTTTTATACATAGGGCGATTTGATGGTCACTCATTACTCCCCCTTAGTAGAACTCGTCCCCATTACTACTGGTCCCCCTCAATGATCTTCCTTAGCGGACGACATGTTCGGCACGTCTTCTGAACCCCCAGGGACGTCGGACAACGTCTTCGTCACGCCTTCTGAATCCCCAGGCACGTGGGCGACGTGTTCGGCACGTCTTCTATAATTTGTTCAATATCGGAACGAACTTCATAATCGTGTTCAGCGACCTCGATTACCCCTAGGGCTGAAGTTTCGGATCGCTTGAACGACATCCATAAAAAATCGATAATTTGATCGATATCGATAGATGGTGATCTACACTTCAAAACCGAACTTCATAATCATGTTCAGTGACCTCGATTACCCCCAGGGCTGAAGTTGGCGACGTGTTCAGCTCGTCTACTGAGTCGCCGGCGTCTTGGTATTTTCCGCTATTTTCTTGCCTTAATTTGTGCCCCGTAATTTCCCCTATTTTATGACTCATCGCGTCGATCGATAGTGTGACTCATCGCTTAGCGGATTATTATATAGTATGATATATATATATATATAATAGCAATTGACAAAGTTAAAAGAAAAAAGTTTGGGCAAATAAATATAGGTCACCTGCTTTTAAGTAAGCCCTTCCAAGATTCAGGAACTGACCTGCACTCGTTGATTTTATTAAGCAGATAGGCATGAAATGCGTGCAAAAACTGGGCGTTATTTCTCACGATCAGGGAGCAACTGGATATCCTATTCGGCGTCAGTCTAAACACACGGGAACATTAGCTTTAGCCGTAAATGGAACAAGGCACTCACTGGTCGGCAATTTCGTAGAACTCCGCATGTTTGCACTGCGCAAGGTATGTGATCGCCAGATTTACGTGGGTCATCACCCACACATTCCTATCCTTACAAGACTTGAACTGAAACAAAAACTCATTTTATGCTCTTTCCAGACGAAGTCAAAAGTACCTTGGTGGCTGCAAGAAAATGCTTCTCAGCAGCGTCCGGTTCACGAAGATAGGAACAGTAATGGCCCTGAGGCGTGGATAAATATGGAACTGCCTGCTTAGCAAAAACATGGACGGACTGATATTACCAGAAGAGACTGAATAGCAGGACCAAATTCCTCGAACAGACCGCTTCCATGCCGCTGGCTGTATTGTACCATATCTCGGATCTGGAAGATTTCTCAGCAGCTAACACATAGAACAGGCAACAGTAACTGTCCATTATGGCGTTAAGAAGACCAACATTATCCATTGCCATGCTGGGATGACAAGCCATGATGTTGCACTGCGCCATCATCTCGTTCAAAGCCATTCGCATTCGCTGCACGCTTCTCAGGATTCCATACTCACATGGATTTCGTGAGGCCTGCAGTAAAGTAAACGACGAGGTAGTGCCACCGCACTGGGCAAAAACTAACTCTGGCATTGTAGTCCTGAATATGGCGCACCGCAATCGTGTAGTACTTCGCCGCCCGTTCATAATTACATTGCAGGGCAGAATTGACGATCGTCATCAAACAAGCGAACACTGTCAGAGGAACGGTGTCCATCCACCTAGAAAACAGTACCCACCACACACACCAGCAGAAACAGCTCATCAAAAGCAGAACTGCGCAAGAAGTTACCGTATTCCTAATTGAACACATGAGCCATCCTTACTTAGTGCTTGTACTTCAGACTGCAACTGACGGAGATGCTGACGAGAGGAACGGGTCTACAATTAGACACATTCGACCCGTTGAAAAGAGAAGTCTATCTATTTACTCTACTAGTATATGACTGAGTTCCTGCATAATGCCTGAATATAAGGTATTATGTGGAAGCTACTGCGTATGCCAGCCGGTTGCTCGCTTGAGGTTTATCACAGTCGGCTATTAGCGAATCGATAGCGATCACCCATGTTCGAGATACACTGACAGGTTCACATCCACGTCGTATTTGCGAATACAATGAGAGCTACAAATACTATGGAAAAGGAATTATGGAAGGGAGTCGGTGGTAAACACTAAATAGGAATAGCTCGTGACGAACAGGTAGATCATGGAAGTGCTGAGCAGCGAGGAAAGGTAACAGCGCTACCCCGTTTGAAAGGCAGTGGCGAACTCACTGAAAAATTGGAAAGGGAGCAAATAACAAATATAAAAATATTCCACACTCACAATTAACCATAGCGCACTTCCGGGTTCGACAGAAAGTTGCTCTCAAATTTGGGTTCCCGTTAGGAGTAAGGATGATCCTTTCTTTGATCCGTATTTTTAGGTCGCTTTACGGATTAAAGGTTGGACCTACATCGTATGTGAAAGACAAATTGAGCAGTATGCAATCATTTCTCGAAGCGGACAAATGCGAAACACATCGTTAGGTCTTGTGTGAAATATTCCGGAAGTTATTGAGATGAGCCATAGAATCTATGAAAACTCCCCGTTTTAGGGGGAGGGAGAGGGAGATAGAGATACAGATACAGATTAGAGACAGCCAACATATGCATGTATTTCCAGTTCAAAGAACTTCGTACCAGTCACTTCTTCTTCTTCTTCTTCTTCTTCAGCGTTTGTCCCACTTCGTGGCGGGGTCCGCTATTCTGGTGTCATGACGCCGCCTTTCCCGATCCAGCGCTAGATCGGGGTGGACACCAGCTACTTTCAAGTCCGTATGTAACGTATCAGCCCAGCGCTGCTTCGGGCGCCCTCTAGGCCGCTTTCCTATTACCTCGAAATTAAGGCCTATCTTGTGGACACTGTCTTCTTCTCCACGCAGAACGTGGCCGTACCATCGTAAGCGAGCTTCGCGCATCTTGTCAGTTATCGGCGCGACACCGAACTTCTGCCGAATAGCATCGTTTCGGATGCGGTCCATGCTCGTGACTCCTGCCGTCCAGCGCAGCATCTTCGTCTCCATGACGCTGAGGCGCGTTTCAAATTCCTTGGTCGCTGGCCAACACTCAGCGCCGTACATTGCTACCGGCCGGACGACTGCTCTGTAGATCTTCGACTTAAAGCGCTCTGATATCTTCTTGTCGCAGAGCACGCCAGTCAACGAGCGCCACTTGGACCAAGCTGCACTCACGCGTGAATTCACTTCGACCATCAGTTTGCCGTCAGACGCGACTGCTGATCCCAGGTACTAAAAGACCGCAGTGCGTGGAAGCTCGATGCCCTTAACCTTGATGGAGCTAGACTCGGTAACGTCCGTCGTTAAATACTCGGTCTTCTTTACGTTCAATCTGAGTCCAAACCGCTCCAAGCGATCACACCAAGCTTGCAACTCTCGCTCGAGTTCTCCTTTATCTTCGCTAGCGAGCATCACGTCATCGGCATAAAGCAACGTCCAAGGGACGGGCTTCTGAAGATCTCGTGTGATGGCATCCATGACGACAACAAAGAGGAGCGGGGAAATCGCAGAACCCTTGTACTCCGACAGAGATGGGAAACTCCATCGAGGTCCCAGCTGCAGCTTGAACTCGACTCTTTGGACAAGAGTAGAGAATTCGCATCCACTCTGTGAGCTCTTCAGGAACTCCATGTTGTCGCAGGGCGTACCATATCACTTCACGCGGTACGCGGTCAAAGGCCTTCTCCAAGTCGAGAAAGGCGATATGCACTGGCTTCTGTTTCTCGCGATGCTTCTCTATCAGGAGCGGACGGCATGTATGGCATCAACGGTGCCACAGCCAGCCACGAAGCCGCACTGATTGCTGGAAAGCTGGACGATTTCCCGAATTCGTCCATCGACAACTCGCTCAAAGATATTCATGGTGTGCGAAGGAAGGCGAATTGGACGGTAACTAGTGCAGTCCGCAGGACTGCCCTTCTTCTTCCAGATCGGAGTAGTCGTGCTTTGCTGCCAACTCTCAGACACTTTCTTCTCAGCAACAACCTGATTGAAAAACTCTGTCAGCCAGTTAGCAGAGCACCAGTACCTGGACTTCCATAAATCAGCTGCCACGTCATCGGGCCCAGTCGCTTCGCCTGGCCTCATCTTCTTCAAAGCCGCTTCAATCTCCTCCACGGTGATCTTCTGAACGGGGCCGTGGGTTGGAGCCGTGGAAGGTATGGCTGGATGAGGAAATTCTACTGCAGAGATTTCCTCAAAGTAGTCGCGCCATCGCTTCAATGCCTTCTTGCGGTCCGTAAGATGGCCGTTCTCATCATTGATGCCGAAAAACTTCTCAATATCCTCGGTCTGCCGATGGCGATTCTTAGCAAGCCGGTACAGATACCGCTCGCCATCGCGTGACTCGAGCTTCTCGTTGACATCTCCATAATGAGTGGCTTTTGCAACAGCCACGACCTTCTTTGCAGCTTTCCTCGCTTCTTTGTACTTCCGCCAGTTATCGGCCGTCTTTTCGCCGAGAAACACGTGATAAAGCGACTTCTTCTCTCGCACTTTTGCTTTCACGTCATCTGTCCACAGCCATGCCTGCTTGTCGACCTTCCGTCGCCCAGGCTTCGTAATGCCGAGTTCCGACTGTGCAGCTTGACGAATCGCGTTGGTCGTTTTCTTCCAAGTTTCGTCGACAGTCGTGACTGTCGGTAACCGCACGCGAGAAATCACAGCTGCTTCCTTCTCTCTCATTCGCCACCACTTGATTCTTGCAGCACCGCATCGCTCGACCTGCTTCAGCCTCGGAGGGACAATCTTCGGAGTGCAGATCAGCGGTCGGTGCTGTGGGGCGACCGTCTCATACGGCACGATCTTCGCGTCTGTGACTAGACTCCGGTCGCGATCAACTTCGTACCAGTCACGAATATCCATAACCTAATGCTTGCAACTCCCATAAAAGAAAGCGGTTAAAAACCAAAAACGAAGGAAGATCATTGATTGTATCTGTCCTAGTAGTGAAGAGACCGCTAGAAAAGTGAGTCCAACAGACGTAGGACGTACTCATGGTAGGAAACTGCAAAATAATGACCACTAGTAAGGAAACTCAAAGTGTTGTTTTGGCATCATGACTTACTCTTCAACTCTAACGCCGTTGTTTGACGAACAAACAGAATGGAACGCCTCCTCCGACTGGGATAGATACACGTTCTCTATAGAAATACATGTATCGATGGCTCACTATATGACATGGACGAACAACAATGCAAGCACTTTGACAGCACCCCTTCAAATACGTTCAACAATGGAGTTTAACG
The DNA here is from genome assembly GCA_947359475.1 of Heligmosomoides polygyrus bakeri. NCBI lineage: Eukaryota > Metazoa > Nematoda > Chromadorea > Rhabditida > Heligmosomidae > Heligmosomoides > Heligmosomoides polygyrus. The sequence goes on along the minus strand of OX375869.1, from coordinate 49,347,070 downwards.
TTGAAAGTCACATACCAAACAACCGATCTCTTATACCTTTCACAATGGAGTTCTTAAATGAGTCAGAAGGGTTCGATTTCTCCGGCTAATATCACGTCCTTTTTCTCAAAGATTGAGCCTTACTATCCTTCATTGTATTGCACTGCATTTATTGACCTAAACAAAGCCTAGCAAATGAAAAATAAAGGATCTGATAGTATCCAGAAAAAATGCGGTACAAGTCCAGTCCATGTTTTAAATTAATCTAGCATTCTTGTTCAAGTGCGAGTTCGAACAATCTACGTTGTTAACCAAAGTGTTTTTGTTGACATTTAAAAAACAGTTTGAACCTTACCGTTTATGTTTTCAATTTCTAAAAAGACTACATTGATGGCGCAAGCCAAATTTTTAGATAAGCAAACGTCGAAGGGCAAGGACAACAGCTTTAGTTGAATGCAGCACGTTTTCCTACTAAGCTTCTTAGAGAATGGATCTAAATTGACGATAAAGAAATGTTATCGCAAAACTACTTCAAAAACACGATGAAAAACAAACTGAAATGATCTGTGCTGCCCCACCACAGCTGATGTGAGATATAACAAGGAAATGCATATTGTTATCAAGCGTTCTCTGCTTTTTAGTATCATCAAGAACAGAACACAATACCTTGCCATCTGCAAGCATGAATGCCAACAGGGTGCAGATATAGAAGAGCTTCAGATTCGCCGTTGCGGGCAGGGATTGATCCAGCCTGTTGATCAGCTGTCCAATGATCATCGTCTCCGACTCATCACAAACGGCACCTGATACTCGAGCAGAAACCTACAATAAATGCGCCACAGTTACTTGAGCAGTGGAATACTTCATTTACTTTCTAAAACGCTGTGAACTGCAAGTGTGGCCTATATCCTCATCACGAACAAGGAACTCACTCTGCACAACAGACTCGCCGTTAAACGCACAAAAAAAAATGTGGAGGACGGACCGCTGCCGGAGAACTAGACTAGTCCGCTTGACATGGTGCCGAGGCGGCGCGCGGTTTTTCGTCGTGTCGACTCGCGCACTCCACGCCTCCCTGCTTGCCACGCCCCGGAGTCCCTTTTCTAGCTCAATCTGTGCTCTCCTCCGCAACAGCGGAGGAGACCACAGAAAAGGCCGGACTCTGGGCCCGTATGCATACCTCGCCCCAGCGGGGCGGGCTTCCCGCGCTCTCCCCCCAGCAGAAATTACCCGGCGGGAACGGGTGCCCCTTCCTGCGACGCACCTCGGGAAATGTACGGTCGGGAAAGTTCCTAGCCGTACAGAAAATGTTTCGTACACAGGCACAGAGGCGTTGCAAATCACGGAGAAATTATCAGCTGTTTTCTAGTCCGGGTGAAGGGACGGCCGAGAATGACGAAAGACGTGAGAGTATACTGTCAAATGGATACTAGATTCGATATGAAGCCTATCAAAACGCTGTTATGTCACATTATATACACCTGTTCACTCGTCTATTTATTGTTCTCCTTTGTTTTTACGGGTTTTGGGAATCGTCTTGCAACAATGACAAAGTTAGATCCATAGTGGTTCTGAGTTAAACAAGTAATAGCTATGCGTCGTATGGCACCAGGCAAAGTTTTGTTTGTTAGTTAGATAAGGGCATATATGAACTAGTTAAAAAATGAGGTGGAGCTGGGAGTAAATAAGCATTTGCAAGCGTTTTTTCCTCGGCTCTATTCGAAAATTAACGAGATGCCGTTTATTCCCTTTTATTTTCTGGCAGCAGGTCACATAAGCCTTTCAAACAATTTGACATGTGTACTAGTTCTCAACATTGATGAAAATAACATCGAGAAGCCGGGTACTAAGCGGCTGATGCCCGCTGTACACCGGGAAGGTATGTTAAAACTGGTAAGTAAGATCAGCCACACCCCGGAGTTCCATTCCTTGCCTAATTATATGCTCAGAAACCGTGTTTATTTTAGTGTTCCAGGACCATGGTCTCATAATGTAGCAGGTAACAGCCCTCTTAGTACCAAAAGCCGTAACTGTACTGTGTTCTGGCATTCCGCCAGAACTGTCGGCCCCTCTCTTCATCCTAGTCCAGAGGTACTTAGCTCTTCTCCATGGGTGCTTATCTGACACTCCATGACGAGAAGTCTGTCATAAATGTTTGTTTGGCGTGACCTCGCCTGATAGAAAGAGGCCACGCCTATGTCTCTAGGATTGGTGGCATACATCAAGATATTCTACCACTGACCACTACGGTCCTGTAATAAACCTCTTGTGTAGCCATCATACTCACAGAGGTACGCATAAGGAGCCAGAATACTCCTATTGCACGTCAGAGCGCCACCATACGCTCTTAACCAGGACATACTGGGAGAATCCATATCTCTACGGTAAAAATTCAAGGCTAAAACGTCCAAGCAACATTTAGCCTTAAAAGTATTAATTATTTAACCTAAGTTCCGGAAAATGTACATTTCAGTAAATGAAAGCACTAACATAAAAACAGCCTTGCTAGACTTTGTTATACCCGCATTAAATACACACATACACACGAGTGGTCCAATCATAGCCTCAGTAGGCGTTTCTTATACCCAACAACCAACGAAAATATAAAAAAATCCAACACTTGGACACTGCTTGAAAATTAGCTTCATTAAGTGCCTGTTTTACTTAATGAATGAAAGAAAGGTCAACTCCAGAAATGCTTAACACTGCTGCTCAAAAACGACCTCACTAAGCATCACATATACCAAAACATCAACGAAGTCGCCTTCTAGCCCTCCTCTGCTGCTCCTATGTGGAGGCATAGTTCAAAAGCATCGTCTTGGCGGCAGCATGTCCGCTCCAATCAGCAGCGCCTCTGCTCCAGTTCGAATTCCCCCTACCTCCGAGTAGGGGGACGCAATTTCCCGCCAGAACCCCGGAGTACTGTATTCCCAACTTGGTGTGCATCGCGGAAGTACGGTATTTCCTCCCCATTTCCCAGCGGGGCGCGTCGGGGCGAGGTGTGCATACGTCTAAGGACACGGGTCAACCAGACGAGCGGAAAGGCGAGAGCGCAGAGAAACAGACACTCCGGCTGCGATCCGACGGCTGCCGGCCGAGTGAGCTGACTCAGCGCGCGGGTGAGAGTACCCTCTCGTCGCCTGCTTCTTCATAACCGTTAGCAGTCGCGGAGTCGTGCAGTGCAAGAAGACTGAGTTTCAAGGAGGAGAATTGCAACGTTCGTAGCTTAAAGACTTCCTAAAGGTCACGAAACAGTCGTCTGGAAGCTGCTACGTTTTGGGAGGAACGACAGACACCAATTAGTGAAGGTACGCAGGTCTGGCAAAACTGGATTTGAAAAAGAAATTGGTGGAGACAACGTTTGGGTCCTGCTTACATAATGGCAAGGTTTTCATGGAAGCACATGCCAGTGGAAGACAGGAAGCGAAAAACTTAAGTGGATCATACTCATGGTATTCTATTATTCGCCTTCCTTGGGCAGAACATTTGCGTTTATGAACAGATGACAATCCTTAAAGCCGTCTCTGATTCTTAAGCTTTCTGTGAGCCTTAGGTCTGTTTCTTTTTACAAACGATATTTGCATACATCAAGAAGCAATGAACCTTAGGATAAAACTTCTTAAAAAGGCCCTCGCTTTGAGATAAAAACCGATCAGTGTTCACACAGCACTGCAGTAACTGATTTCCGAAGCGTTTTGAAGCCAGGTTTTGAGAAGTAGCGAACTTGAAATCCCATTGGTCTACACAAGAAAAGCGATATAACCTATTCCAAGCCGCTCAGTGCTTTGCGTGTAACCTTATGCAACCAATCAAACACCACTGTGACGTTCTGGCAAGTTCACGGCTCGTCCCAAACTCGCAACGCAGGAGGCATCGGATCTCACCTCTGAGCTGGAACACTGATTGCGAGTACTACCACCAATGTCCTTGGCGTGATATTCTTTTAAAAAAAATCGAAAAGGTAAGCAAAGACTATCCCATCGCATCAACGTTTCTAATAAAAGAGGTCGCCCAACCGACATCGTTCGTATGCGAAATAATGGTTTACGAAGCGCAGTCCTCGAGCTGCCCTATCTCGCCTGCGGTAGAGAAGCGCGGGGGTGCCCCGTTGTCTGGACTCTAGCGCAATGGTGGAGAGATGCAGCGAGGCAGGAGAGCGGGATCTCTAACCGAGAGGGCGCCGACGGCACGACAAAACCGCCGAAACATGAGTTAACCCGTACCCTGTAACCGGGTGCGAGCAACGATACTCACTCGCAGCCATGCGTGCGGTCGCGATGCGGCGCTGCAGGCACTCAGACACTCGTTGCGTCCGAGCCGCGTCCCATAACAGCTGTTCCGTCCCAGCCGCGTACCTGTTAGGACCGTTGCGTCCCATCCGCGTACCTATTAGCGGCGTTGCATACCAGCTCCGCCCCACAAAGGTAGTTTTCGTGGTGAGACCTTTTCTTGCGTCCCATCCTCGTCCCACAAGAGAAGTTTTCGGAAGTTACCGTCTCATCCGCGTCCCGTCTGCGCGTCCGGTCTGGCTTCTTGTGAACTGAACTCACCTCTAGCGGTTTCGGGTGTCCGACCGATGAGCGGCTCGGAAGGCGGGGGGGGGGGGGGGTCACCTTGTATGGCAGGCCTATACGTTCTGTTTTGCACGAAATTAACGATTCTACACAGAACTGCTATGTTCTACCCTAGGGGTGAACTGAGGTTGGCCATTTCCAATGTAGTTTGGCAATCATGTGTCTTCCTACCAAGACGGATAACCACTCAGTACCTCGAATATCAGCCGGTAACCTCAGATGTCCTCGGTGTAATACACGTGAATTTGCAGGATATCTACCACTATATAATTGAGTTAGCCTTCGATGACGTTTGAGTGGTCAAACCTGCGTGAGATACGCCTCCGCGCGGACAAAATGTGGCTTTCAACATAGGATGCTGCCGTAGCAGAGGAAGCGCGGCCTTTCTCACACAGCGGCCTTTGCGCGTTTCTGGGCGTCCTGATTCCGAATACATTTCATCGACGTCAGCCGTAAGTATGGGAGTACCACTAATCGTAAGGGGTGGTGGAGAAGGGAAGTAAGGAACCCCTAGCGTGGACCAGGAGAGCTACTAGGAAGGAAAGGAGCAACCTGGGGGAAGGGCCAGGACGGGGAATCCATCAAGAAGAGACCAGTAGGAGTCAATAGTGGAAACAAGGAAGTGGGCCAGGAGTTGGGACCACGAAGGTGGGGCAGTGAAGGGGGAAGACCAGTAAGGGCGGACCAACAATTAGACCCAGTAAAAAGAAACGAGTGAGGGGGAACCTGGCGTCCGGATTCGGAAGGCGTTTCAATGATATCCGGCAACACAAACCGTTGGACATGCGGAGGAGCAACCTGAGGGCAGGAGTACTGCACAGCACAAGCCGATGGCGTTACTGGACAATCCAGAGAGTGTTTAAGACTAACGCACGGAAAACAGCTTTATGCCATTAAAGTACGCAGCAGAACCTAGATGTTAGCGAATTTTAAGTTGTACAAAAACTACGCAATTGCGAGCATTTGTTATTACTAAGGCAAGGGATCCATCTAGCCGGGAGTTAGTTTTCATGTAGAAGTGGTAGCGATATCTCAGATAGATTTTGATCTGAATACCGTTCATACTTTATGCACGAGGAAACCTCGATCGACGAGGTTCGCACGTGGGTCAGCAACTGCCGGCTTGGCGCGTGCTTCGACGTTTTTGTCGCCTCGATGGCTCAGGAATTCACCGTCAGAGCGACATGACGTCGGTACCAGCTCCATTTAGTATTATTGTGCGACAACAGTTTAGTAGCAATTTCTTGTTGTTCTCTAGTGCTATACCATTAATACTGTTAATACTATGAAACACTCCAGCAAATTTATCGTTTTCCAGTGTCTAGTATACGTGTATTTTCACTTCATAGTGGACATTTTTCGCTTTAAACCGGACATTTTTCATGTTAAACTAGACACTCACTTAGTTTAAAACTGGACAAGTGTAGAATTAATTTGGATATTTTGCTAATGAGTTGAGATGTCCATTATTTAACCTCAAGGAATTGTCTTTGATTGCTTCTAACGTGCTGGAAAACAATAAATTTGCTAGAGTGTTTCATAGTATTAACAGTATTAATGGTATAGCACTAGAAAACAACATAAGAAATTGCTACTAAACTGCTGTCGCACAATAATACTCAATGGAGCTGGTATCGACGTCATGTCGCTCTAACGGTGAATTCCTGAGCCATCGAGGCGACAAAAACGTCGACGCACGCGTCAAGCCGGCAGTTGTTGGCCCACATGCGAACCTCGTCCGATACAAGAGCACATGGCACGGTGGGACGTGATTGGGAGCAATGAATGCGCGCGAGCTCATCCGCATTTTGCGTCTCAGCCGCGTCCGACTAGCGTCCCGCCCGCGTTCCACTAACGTCCCGTCCGCGTCCGACTAGCGTCCCGTCCGCGATGCAGGAAATTCACGAGACGGTAATGGGACGCGGCTCGGACGCAACAAGTGTCTGAGCAGGGCCGCCTGTAGCCGTGGCGAGAACGTGTACGAGTTGCCCGATTCGCCCGGCGTGCTACAGTGCGAAGCCATGTCCCGACCTACCGTCTGAGCTCAGAAGGAGAACTGTGGAACTCGTCGTAATCTTGGGACGAAGGCATCGTCTCCTGTACCTTACTTACCTGTTCCTAGACAATGAAGAAGTAAGGGAATTTCTAAATGACTGTTCAGAAGTGGTGTGAAACCTAAGGCAAACGGGTGAGGGAGAGAGAGCTTCAGTTAGGGGTTCAAACTGAACAAAGAAGGTTTTAGCCTGCTAAATGATGGAGAAAATTCTGTTAGAGAAAAAGGATGGAGTCTCGTCTCAAGGAAACATACATGCTCACAGTATGTTGCCCACAGGTATTCTAGAAAAATGGAATGTTCTTTTAGATTACCTCTTCCACTACATTGTCTACTTAATATTAAAGAGCTTCCACCTTCTTGCGAGATTAAGTTTACTTGAAATATTATATTGTATTACATGAAAGACCTTTCAAAGACTTTTAGTGAAATCCAAAATCCACCAAAGATCCTACTGTAATATTTGAACCTGTAATCAGGTAAGTTTATTACCAGTCGGCAAATCGTGAATTATTGACGGTCTCTGAGCTATTGAATATTAGTATATGGTGAGTGTTTTATGCACTTTACGACTTAGAACCTATGAGAAGAAAAGAGGGTGGCAACCGCGGTCATCAATTGAAAGGAATCTGGATCTTCCACAAAAAGCACCATCAAATCAAATTTCTGTAGGCTCGCTAATTTTTCATGCATTCGTTTTCTGAACGCACAATGCACTTTGCTAAACACGTAGCCGTTATAGACAACTCTCGAAACATACTAGACCTACTCTTAAAACGAATATTCCAATTTTATAACAATTGAACATTTCCCATTAACATTCAACTCTAAACTAAAAAAATAAAGCCCTCTTCCTGTAATCACTTCGCATCAATAACCCCCTATCAATAACCTATTATTGAGTTTTGTTTTTGGGTCTTCTTCATCATTCACCTTCACCAGTTCCCCTCCCCGCTTATTTGACATACCTTAGTACTACACACTCAACTGGTGAACACCTGTCCTTATTCTATTTCACTCTTCTAGACATCCTACATTCCTTGTAACCCCGAATGCGCCCAGTCTCGGCGCGTTCACTCAAAGCTCGTCCTTTCCGCCGGCGGAGCAGCGAAGACTCCGCCCCAGGCGAGCACGCGCGCGCGACCGCACGCGTCAAAATGAGTATCGCTGCCGCCCCCCCCCCCCCCCCCGATTACATGTGAACTGGTCCCCGAAAAGTTCCGTCACGCGCGAGCGGCGAGAGTTAGACGAGCAGAGTGAGTCTCCAGATTGGGCTAGGGAAGGGACTCCGGGGTGTGGCGAGTAGGGAGGCGTGGAGTGCACGAGACGACACGACGAAAAACCGCGCGCCGCCTCGGCACCATGCCAAGCGGACCAGTTCTCCGGCAACGCCCCCCCCCCCCCCTGTAACCGTGTGCATACGGCCCTTGACCTGCGCTCACTCTTCTCATCTGACTCTCGCCGCTCGCGCGTGACGGAATTTTTCGGGGATGAGTTCACATGTAATCTTTTCGGACGAGTTGTTCGGGCACGAAAGGTAAAAATTCAAACAGTCGGCGTTGGCGATGGGGCGCGAAATCCTTCATTCCAAGCATTAAGCCCTTGTCATACCATCGCTCATCCCCAGCGACGCCTAATGATATGCTCCCATATCGATCGGGCGGCGCGATGGAATCGATATGGGTGCATATCATTAGGCGTCGCTCGGGGTGAACGATGGTATGACAAAGGCCTTACACGCGCGAACCTCTCGTCGCTCAGGGGGGGGGGGGGGGGGGGGGGTGGAATCCGGGGCTGGGTTCTGCGTTCTTCGGGCGCAGAACCAGGCAAGGGAAGGGACTACAGGGTGTGCTGCAGCCAAGGCGCTCGTGTGGAAAATGCTCTCATTGCCCAGGAGGGGTCTGGAGCTGGGTTCTGCGCTCTTGAAGCGTATACGGTTAAAAGATGCGCAAAAAACGCTTCAAAATCGTGTAGACGTCGAAACCCCTAAAATACCTCATAGTCAGCTGAAGTGCAAGAATGCCACAACGCAGAAGAACCTAACCACCAACCTTCCTCGCACGAAGCAACCCACTTATCCACTGCACCACGATTCGCTCGGCGAGGCGCCTTCGCGGGCCTACAAGAGAACGATCGGACGTCAGCGGGCGCGCCGATGCGATCTCCAAATTAGGGGGCGCAGAGAGCAAAAGACTACGGTGATGACTGTGTGGCCATGCCCCGACAACTCGTCCGCAGTTTTTTGTTGTTGTGTGCGTCTAACGAGGAGTGCATATGCGCCTATAGCTAATCTATAAGATGCAACCTCCATCGAGCAAGCGAAGAAGGACCGAAGATGTACGCGACTAACAGTTCTGCTTTACATTTATTTACAGCTCAGTAGTAATACCTCACAGGATATTAAGCTTTTCAAAACAGCAAATACTCACCATATTCCTTGTCAGACGAAAATAGAGATTCACAATGGGGTCCTCCACGCATTGTTGTATGGCAACTTGGCATGCTTCTAATGCATCTTCGGCACGTCCTTCGATTGTATTCACCTCCTTGAAATCACGGATTTATAGAAAGAACTGCAAAAATTCAGTGACATAGCATGAGCACGCTTTTTATAAAAAGAAGATATGCCCACCATTCCCTTAAAACAAGGAATTTGCAAGGGGCGTAGAGAGAGAGAGGGAGAGAGAGAGAGAGAGAGAGAGAGAGAGAGAGAGGAGAGGAGAGGAGAGTTCAGACCTGTATTGTCCACCGAAATAGAGAAAGAGCGCACCTCTTTTGAGTTCCTCATACGTTTCCAGAAGAATCCGATTTTTGTCAGTATTTTGTTCACCTTTCGAAACGCCGAGGTTCTATGAAAAGGAAGCTGGAGACCCGATATTGGTGGACTATGCGCCTTCACAAGGTTAGGAGACAGTGGTTGCAATTGCACAATGATACAAAGCATGTAGTCATCGAAGGTATGCAGTATGAGGACAAAAGCATCTCCATTCACTGTTGATGCTGTCAGTGATGTGCACGGTGACAGATTCAGCAGCTGCAGGTTAGTGGAACAGAGCTCGCGAATGTAAGACCTGTTAGTGCTCGTTCTGTCCAAAAGCGCTAACGACTCAAAGCCGCCTTCGCCCTAAGACTTTCTGAAGGTACTGACTATGGCAACTACTGGCAGAAGTAAATGAATACAGATCTCCCAAGTTCTTAGCAACATACACAAGATCTCTCGCCACCCAACTCGCGACTGAACTACGACCTGTTGGGCAGTAGTAACAACACCCATTCACGTTCAAGTTAATCTTCAGATTCAACCTTCATAAAACCATAAGGGCTCGAGAACGCTTGACGGCGTGTCTCGCAATTGCATACTCGGAAAGACTTTGTAACACCACGAATTAAGGCCAAACCAGCAATGCACCTGCTCCATTTGTGCCGTTTTCCTACTCTCTAGTAGTTCAAAAAGCCATTTGTGTGAATCGTTAAACCTTCCATCGAAACGCTACCGTGCACAACCATAAGATGAACCGAGTATTTCTGCGAAACCACCCAACTCGCCCTCTCTGTTAAACAGTTCACGACGATACTGGTTTGTGTTGCTGAGCACATTTGTTGCTCAAATAGTTCTTGCTATTAGTCGCCAGAATTACTACATGTCACCCCCACTTTCCACCACCAATTGCTCAACGTCACGAAAAAAGCGATATAAACCGACTTCACGAAACAGATTCTTCAAGCTACGTACCCTTGAATGTCGTAGGAGAAGATACGATTTAATTACAATATACAGGGTGAACCAAAACAACGTGGACAATGTTTGGGGTTTCCCCATGCAAAAATATCAATCCGCAGCGCGATGGCAATAACGCTATCTTTTTCGGCGCATCTCTTTCTACCAGATATAGTCGTTCGAGTTCGAATTCGGATCGCTGAGCGTAATTTAAAAGATGTCAAACCAGCGCGCCGCAATTTTGGCTGCATCGTCAAGGAAAACGACAATGCGACAGTATTCGCTTGCTCCATGTCGCCCGATCGACGGTCTCCAAGACAATTCTTCGCCTCAAGGAGCTTGGACATGAAGGTGATCGTCTAGGACGAGGAAGAAAACGGACTGCCAACACGACCAGGATCCAAAGAATCATCAAAAAGCGGATGGATCGAAATCCGAAGGTCTCCATGAAAGGTGTCGCCCGTGACATTGGCGTCAGCTTAAGTTCCGTGCTGCGAATAGCCAAAAAGGAACTTGGCTTCAAACCCTTTAAGCTGCCCAAAGCCCAACTCCTAACGGACAAGATCAAGCGAATACGGCTCGATCGATGCCGCCAACTCAAAGAGCGGGCCGCAGGTCGTGGCTGGGAACGGATCCTGTTCACGGATGAGCTGTTCACCGTGGAGCAGGCGCACAATCGCCAAATGATAGAATTTGGTCCGCAGAGGCTCCAAGCACCTCTGCTATCGTCGAGCACCACCAGAACCCACAATCGGTCATGGTTTGGGGCCGAATCTGCGCAAGCGGCAAGACTCCCCTGGTTTTCGTGGATAAAGGAATGAAAATCGATGAAGATGTGTACCAGCGAGACATTCTCGAGTCCGTAGTTCTTCCTTAGGCCCAGCAGCACTTCGGTGATGCCCACTAGACGTTCCAGCAGGACTCTGCTCCCGCACGTAGGGTGAAAGGTACACCGGCGTGATGCAAAGCCAATATCACCGACTTCATCACGCCTTCGAAGTGGCCGCCGTATTCTTCGGATTTGAATCCGATGGACTACAGTATATGGGGTATTTTAGAGGCTAGGGTCGACTTCAAACGCCACCGCAGTCTCGAGTCCCTGAAGGAATCCTTGCGCTAAGAGTGGGAACGATTGTCTCCTGATGATCTGCGGCCCATCGCGAAACGATCCGCGAAACGTTTGGCTCTCTGCATCCGCTCCAAGAGGGGCCACTTCGAAATCACTTGAATGTAATGTACATTAATGTTTGTATTCGTGTAACCTAAGACTGGGAGTACATCGAAAGGCGATTCGACGTCGCCTTAAGTCTCGCCCCGTCCCTTCGGGCAGTCTGGCTGGCTGCCCGGAATTCTTCGCCCGCACGACAGAGCCCGACTAGCTACCCGTGTCTACTCCAGTCAAAAACAGCAGCACTAAAAGGCCTCATTCCCCTGACCACGAAAAGCCCCCGATTCCACAGCGATGGGAAGGACGTGTACGGAGAGGCTGCTAAAATCTTAGGGCCTAACCAGGCTGCGCAAATTGAGAAGGACTAGGATGACGATCTGTACTTAAACGCCCGTACGCTTGCATCGGAAGCATCCGTCGAGGACCTGATTATGCAAGCCAGGAAGATCAAGTACGACGTCATCGGACTGACCGAGACCAGATGACACCACCACCTACATGCCGCCCACGACTTTGGAGAGTTTCTCAGAACATGCGACAGCAGGGGAGTAGGCGGCGTTTGTGTCCTCGTCAACACGCACTTGGCCATGAACATCGATTCGTACGAGTCTCTGACAACCCGAATCGGACGTCTGGAGCTGGAGAAGTTCTATAAGGAAGATCACACCTTCTACAAGGTGATCGTCGGCGACTTCAACGCCAAGATCGGACCGCCAAGGTCGCCGGAAGAACTTCACATCGGAACCCACGGTTTGGAGTGGAACGAGCAAGGTGAAAGACTGTCTGAGTTTATCATGTCGACCAAGACCATCCATGGAAACTCACAGTTCCAGAAGCCTCCCTCCCTACGATGGACCTGGGAATCCCCCGGTGGCCAGTTCCACAACGAGATCGACCACATCATCTTCAACCGCAAGTATTGCCTGACCGACGTTTCCGTTGTCCCCAAGTTCTACACGGGATTGGACCACCGCCTCCTTCGTGCAAGGTTCCGCTTTTCGCGTCAAGGAGAGAAGGCCGCGAAGTTCAAGAAGAGGAATCCCAGAACGACCATCAACTGGGACCTCTACACCTCTCTTGCCGGCCTTTGGGAAGATACCGTCATGGACAACATCGACGAGGAATACGACCACTTCGTGAACCATCTCCGCGATAGTGCTAAGGGAGCCGAGAGCTTGAAGACCACCAAGAGACGCCTGTCTCCGGAAACTCTTGAGCTGATACGCCAGCGTGGAGCAGCACGAGCGTCAGGCAACTACCAACTGACGTCCTAGCTTACGAGGCTATGCAGAGCGGCGATAAAGGAGGATCTTAAGGAGAGAAGGGCGGAAGTGTTGGCTGAAGCTCCAGAGACAGGTTTGAGCATCCGCAATGCCCGCCGGAACTTCGCCAACTTTAAGACCAAGATGACCGCTCTCCGACGTCCTGACGGAATCGTCACCTCTTCCAGAAGGACCATGGAGAAGGTCATCCACAACTTCTACTCCGATCTCTTCGATAGCCACGTCCACCTGCCCCCACGCCATCTTCCGCAGAATGGATACGTTGTCCCCTCTGTTCTTCCTTCCGAGATCCGACACGCCATCTCGTCGGTGAGGAAACGTACAGCACCCGGCCCCGACAGGATTAGACCCGAACACCTGAAGAACCTCCCGCCGGCGCTCATCAACACCCTGGCGCTGCTCTTCTCGCGCTACCTGTCGGAGTGCAAGGTTCCATCTCAGTGGAAGACCAGCAGGACCGTCTTGCTGTACAAGAAGGGAGACGTGCACGACATTGGCAACTATCACCCGATCTGCCTGCAGTCCGTAGTCTACAAGCTGTTCACTTGAGTGATCCTGAATAGGATGAGCAGAACGCTGGACGAAGGACAGCCATGCGAACAAGCAGGATTTCTTTCGGAGAGGATTCAGCACGATCGACCACATGCACACCACTACGAAGCTCATCGAAGTGTCGCGAGAGTACAAGCTGCCGCTGAGCCTTACGCTCATCGACCTGAAGAAGGCATTCGACTCCGTCGAAACTTAAGCGGTCATCGACGCCCTGCTCACTCAGGGTGTTCCTACTCAGTACATCAGAGTCCTTCGAGAGCTGTACAGTGGATTCACGACCAAGATCTCACCATTCTACAACGATGTCGTCATCGACGTAGAGAGAGGGTTTCGGCAGGGGATACTACATCCCCGAAGCTTTTCAGCGCCACCCTCGAAAACGTCATGCGCGAACTAGAATGGGAAGACATGGGAGTGAAGGTCGATGGCCGGCAACTACATCATCTTCGCTTCGCTGACGACATCGTGCTCATAACACCGAGCATCAGCCACGCGGAGCGAATGCTGGCCGACCTCGATCATGTATGTGGGAACGTTGAACTGCAGCTGAATCTTACGAAGACGATGTTCATGAGGAACGGACAAGTTTCTGATGCCCCATTCTCGCTCAACGGAACGAACGTCTCCGAATGCTCCAGCTACGTCTATCTGGGTCTCGAAGTCAATATGGCCAACGACCTAGCGCCAGAGCTGAGCAGGAAGAAACGAGCGGCTTGGGGAGCTTTCAAGAGCGTCGAAGAAGTCGCGAAGAAGACGAAGAACGTCCGACTCCGTGCCCACCTATTCGACTCCACTGTTCTTCCTGCCCTTACATACGCGTCAGGAGTTCTGAGCTTCGCCGACGTTCGAAGATCAGAGACGCTGTCGCGTGGGCCAAGTTGTCGAAAATTAGGTGGGCCAGCCACGTAATGCGCTTCGCAGACACCCGCTGGACGAGAGCCGTTACCGACTGGATTCCGCGGGATGTCAAGAGAACACCTGACGCCCACCAACGCATTGGTCGGACTTCTTCGTGCGAGGGGGGGGGGGGGGGGGAGGAGGTAGGGAGAGTGACTATGGGATTCCGAGCAGGGATGGGCGGAAGTTTTGAATTTTTTTCGAAAACAGAAAACAGAAAAATCGCTTCCGTCAGAAAACAGAAATCAGAAAACAGAAAAGCCAAAAATGCCAGAAAACAGAAAATTTCGACCTAATCATTCCACTCAAAAATCCATTTTCCAGTGGCAAATGCCTTTGTATGACTAAAAATGTAGTTATGGGCCAGCGCTTTTGCTTGAAAGCGTTTTAAAAAATTCTAGCATACTCCAAATTCAATACATTCAGTAAACTGTCTGACTCGGACTGGACCTGAATCTTACGAAGGCGATGTACATGAGGAACGGACGATTAACGGTATGGGATCGTGAAAAACGGATGTCAGATTCGTGATCAGCACCCCAAATAACCCCCTAGACAAAGTTTCAGCGAAAAAAAAATTTTTTCGACCGAAGCCGTGTCGGTGGAGTCGGAACTTTTAACTAGTGCCTAATTCCCATATGTGAAGTCAGGGCGAAATCGGTGGTCATGACCTCACTCTTTTTCACCGCTACCCAATAATACAGTGCCCTACCAAAGCCAAAATGAATTAGTTCTTGTAAAAATGTGTGAAGCAGCACTTGCAATTTATATTTCAGTGACGGCGCAGTGGCGTCCTATCTCTCATCGTGCCCTTAGTGCCACTGTCTCAGTGGGATCTCAAAGGATAATTGAAATGAGACGAACTTACGATATAAAACAGGAACAGCTTCGCATAAATGGATGGGAATGCCTTCGCGTTTCCAAGCTCTGAACGTATTAAGGCCAGCACGCGTAGGCTAGAGGTAGTGCTCGACGGACCTGAAGCAACAATGTCTAGAAACGCCGTCAACTCTTGACGTTATAGATACGAGTAAACTTTTTCTTTGAGTTTCAGATTTATCAATATCACGTTCTCTCTCAATCAGCCGTCTAATTCGAGAAGCAAAACTAAATCTGACGCTGTCCCTACCATGAATTAGAGCCTCACACATGAGTGTAAGAGCTTCGAGGCGAGGCTGTATGAAGTACTCCCCCATTCTTGTCATCATATCGTACTGAAAAAACTCGCAAGTTGTTCATTAATAGGCTCTAAACAGCGGCGACTCACCGCTGACTCGAGGCACTGCAAAGCCAGGTCGAGATTTTCAGTGTAGAAAAAGTAGAGTTTGCCCAGTTGAAACCTCACATGAGCAGTCATTTCCGGAGAAAGCGAAAGGGTGAGAGCACCCTAGAAGCGCCGTTTTCCGTGCAAATTCAGCATTTGGCATTCTCTGAGGAGTGCCACACGTTTAACCAAACCTTTGCACATTTTATGGCCATCTTCACTTTCGGCGGTTGAAGCTGCCGCAGAGTCTCGGCCATTGCTAGCATAGTCATGGCAACATGATCACCCGACGCCATCTGGAACTCTACATGTAGTCTTAACCAATGCACAGATCTGTAGAACAAAGTCTCGTGCTTAACAGCAAGTCGATACTCGCGAAATTAAGGAGCAGACGGAAGGAGACAGAAAATTGAAGCTAGGAACGGCCACTAAAATCTCCAACTTTGTTCCAAGAATTCTTGAGCTGCAACAGAAGCATACAGACGAAGTTCCTTCCGTTAGCTGTTCAATCTTTCACCTTAAACCGATCTTACTGGACTCATGAAGAAAACAAAGCGGTACTTATAGTAAATCGGTCCTGCAGCGCGCGAAAATGAATGGTTTTGTGTTGAGTGGTTATCCACCTTGATAATAAGAAGCATAGATGCCTAGTAACATCAGACGTACCAAAGTTGAATAATAAATTTGATTTCGTGCCATACAAAACGCGATTTAGGGAAAATAAAAAACAAAACGGAAACAAATCTGGTGCCCCACCCCTTGAGCCACTTAGAACCGAAGTGCTATTTTACGTTTCAATAGCGCTAGCCTGTAAGAGCGCTCATGCTGTGTCAACATAATTTGACTCGACGCTACACTTACAACGCTGAAATTTTCACGGGAGAGTTGTCGTGGGCGGGGCAATGGACTTGGTGCGCGGAACTCACCGTGGAGCGCGCTCTAACTCATGCGACGTGCAGGGATTCGGGCAACTAGCCGGAACTGGTGGGAATTGGATGGCTTATTTCATCTTACACATCTCCACATCGTTTTCTATGGTACGCAGGACGCAAGATTCATCCACTGCAGTGGGCGAGAACTTCTTATGCTGCCGAAATCTCACCTATTCGCTTTCAAAAGCGGTGAAGTAGGTTTGGAAACGAGGTAAACATCGGTTTTCAGGGCACGTATTTGTCCTCGTGTGTCTAATTCGCAGGAGAATGTTGTTTTGTACATTACCAACCATAATGAAATTCAACTGGGCTGAATTTATTGTTAGAGCTGGATGCAGTAGCCATGACGAGTGTACTAACCATAAGTTAGCAGCCAATACAGTGTGTTTAATATTTATTCATCATAAACATTTAAGGTGTAATGGCTCGTGTTTATACAAACAAACCTTATATAGATTGTAGTTCTCGAAAATCTCCTTGTGAAATGTAAAGTTTTGAGGTCTACCAGTAGAGTCGTCATCGGAATGATTCTTGGCACAGTGTTCACTAAGGTGTCGATGCGTCGCGAACACAGAGTCGCAAAGAGGGCAAGGCACAGTCGTCGGAGTTGGTAAATCGTCAGAGTGCTTCGAGTTCATATGTATTTCAGCCCGTTTTTCGACGTATACACTGTTCCACATAATTCACAGATTAGCGTGGACTTTCCCGTATTCTGCTTTTCAGCTAGTTTCGTCTGTTTTTTCATTTCTTCTATCGTTTTTGGAGAGACGCCGTGTACATTGCGATGATGTACGAGAATATTCCTTTTCAGCAACATTTTTCCGCAAACAGCACATTCAACATCACTTGAGTCCATGTCCTAGAACACCTGGTTTATTAACTGTGATTTCATATTTGCTAACAAAAATAGAACTGTGATGGTAAGTTGAGGATATAGTTCAAAAACTATGGCTACAAAAAGATTGTGTTCAAGTAGGAAGAGTGTAGATGGATAAGAATTGCAGTGTAAGTGACTGCAGAAAGATACTGCACCTAAAAGCCATCGATACTGGATGTGACTGTTGACATATGTGGAATGAGTATTTCATCATGTCCTTTTCATTTCTGACGAAACGGCTGGTCATGGTTGGTTCACTCATTCAGATTCGCCATGACTACAAACTAAACCGACCGTGTTACGTCACATCGAACTCCAGAGATGCCTATAGTTATCAACAGGGATGTGCGGAAATTTTTCTGGAAAAAGCGGAAGGCGAAAGACGGAACGGAAACGCTTAAAAATGGCCGGAAACCGGAATACGAAACGCGGAAACGGAAATGACCCATTTTCGCCACTTTTTCTCAAGTGCATCTGAAACGGCGTCAGAAGCGGCTTCCATTGCACTTTTTATTGCTCAGAACTTTGCGAGCAGCGAAATCTTCAACAGATTAATGCTCATCCTCGTCATAACATAACATAGCGAAGCATGAATTTATAATATTGTTACGATAACATTTTAGCTATGGCTAGAGCAGTAAACAAAACAAATTCAGGGTCTTATCTCACTATTCCTCACTATTTCAGTATGCAGTCTCACCGCTGTTTCCATATCTAGTTCCTGCGAATGAAGTATAAAACTAGAGCAACCAAATAGATCATTTTGCGACCTGGAAAGAGATTCCTCTCATTTTTAGAAACCTGTGGCATCACGAACGACGTGGTGAATGCACAGATGTCTGCAGTTACATTGTAATCACCAAAAGTAGTGCTTAGAATTCATTTTGGGATCTAAGATGGAGAACCTCCAAAATTGAATTTTCACCTTTCATCAGGAATACTGGTGTAATCTTGGAGCAGACAAGCGCATGACACAACCTCCACTGAACCCTTTGCTTCATGATGCTCCGCCATATGCTTACAAAGCTTTTGTAGCTATTTGTAACTAGTGGGAAAAAAATTGTATGATCATTCAAATGTTGAGTGCATTTTCCTAACATACAATGCAGGCATAGCCTTTGCTAGCACATTAGTTTTGCCCTGTACTCAGCCGTTGCCATTTTAAGCGCTTTTTTTGATAGTCTAACTTCAAGAACATTAATACTGGAGTTGTCAAACAGATTTCTCTAACAATTACAGGAAGGAGAACTCTTTTTAATTGATTTTTCATCTTTTTAATTTATAAGCTCCTTTTTAATTTATTGTGTTCAATAGAAAACTAGTGTTGAACAGTGCCCATTTCCGTTTCCGCCTTCCGGTCAAAAAACAGGCGGAACACAGAACGGAACGGAAGAGCTCAAAACGGCCGGAAACCGGAATTCGGAACGCGGAAACGGAAATCCCGCACATCCCTGGTTATCAAACTACACAAGGCGTATCATATGCAGGAAATAAGTTATAAAAATTAGAAATGTCGGTACTATTGTACTTTTGGTACCCCACTTAATCTTGTTCAAAATGGGTCTACTAGGGGTAATCTGCCATGGGAAGAACGAATATCATAGTCGTTTTCTGCGGAAATGCCTTATAAGCGCGTTATATTAAGTTAGAATCGCTCAAGGCCTTGCGAAATAGCACGCGCTGGTAAGAGACGCAGAGACTCCGCCCCTACCAGCACGCACTCGCGGCCGTCTCCGAGGGGGGAGTGGGCACGCCGTGGCGACTAGCTACACAGCGCGAATGTGAATGCAGTCTTATCTCCTCGTTTCGATTAAAGATCCGCGTCTTATTTGCTTCCGTACTGGGCAAGGGAGGGGAACTCCAGGATGAAAGAAATTTTAACTCGGGTGCGCTAGTGAGCCCTCACCCCGGAGTCCCTTCCCCTGCCCAATTCTGTGCTCTCCTCCGCGCCAGCGGAGGAGAGCACAGAATAGAGCTTTTAAGGCTTTTCGAGATTTCAAGGCTTATGCCCTGGCTAACCTCTGCTGCAGGCTAGGGACGGCGAAATAGTGCGCATCGTTAGGAGTCGGAGTCTCTGCGTCTCTTACCAGCGCGCGCTATTTCGCAAGGCCTTGAGCGATTCTAACTTAATATAACGCGCTTATAAGGCATTTCCGCAGAAAACGACTATGATATTCGTTCTTCCCATGGCAGATTACCCCTAGTAGACCCATTTTGAACAAGATTAAGTGGGGTACCAAAAGTACAATAGTACCGAAATGTCTGTAACGAGACATATGTTATGTTTCATCGTCGTAGCAGTCTGTTTCAATCTACCGAATCAAAAAAATGACAGAAAAGAGAATGGAAACGTATAACAAAACTTTTGCATCTTTCTGAAAGGTACTATCAAAATGACATTCCCTTGTATCATCAGTAGTTAGTTCTTTGAGAGGAACGAGTAATTGTTGAGAAAGCAAGCGATCAGTTTCTCCTTCGAAGCAACTCACTGTTGTGCAGCAGCACAGAACCGAGGTGAATGCGACAAATATTAACGAAAACAGACATCAAAATCCCTTCCCGCGGCTATATACAGGAAAACGGGATGAAAAAGTAACAATCACCAAGGAAATTAGTCGAAATGGCACCCCATTTGCATTTGTCATCAGTACGATCGCACCTCGTTATGGATCTCCAAGTTGTTCACTTACAAAATAGTCGAGATGTATTGTTCCATGCATGCCGCATCAGTAAGAGCGCGCTCCACGGTGAATTCCGCGCCCCAAGTCGATCGCCCCGCCCACGACAACTCGTACGTGAAAATTTCAGCGTTGTAAGTGTAGCGTCGAGTCATAATTTGGGGTGTGTCCGTATTTTGTAACACATGGATGATCAGATGAAGCTAAGCGATCAGCTATTAAGCGGGCTTATGCCCGCTGCAAACCGGCGAGGTATCTTAAAACGGCTACTTTAGATCAGCCACTATAGATCCACTATGGGTTGCCACTAGTAGCTAAACGTACGATAAGGCCGTTAGTGTCCGAGGACGGGGAGGATTGCGAGGGGCGGTCTTTATGTACGAATGGTCGCCGCGCCCGCGACGACGACTGTCGCGTGCGCGATGAGCTCAGCTGCGGTCGTGGGAGCTGTGCCTCATGACTTGCTGCAGACGCTAGGTTTGAGTTGTTGATATCCCTTTCTGCTGTTGCAGGAGCTGCGGGAAAACATGCTCTGTTCGAGTTACAGCAGTTACAACATGAGTTCGAGTGATAAAACTAAGCAACGTTCTAAGGCTCAATTTTATATGATGCTTCTTCAGGAAAAGCTGAAAATATGACACATTTGCAGTGAAACTGAGCTTGTATACACTTTCTAACACTTGATGTCCAAGTTTTGATGCAGGTCTAGATACCACTGGCCGCTGAAGTCACCCAATTGCGACGTCTTCTGCCGCGCTCGCTGCGCGAGTCGCCGCGTCCGCGGCGACCATTCGTACATAATGTCCCGCAGCCGAGGATTGCTAGGATGCAGGCGTCGATCCGCTCGCGATTGGAGCACGTTCTTCCGAAATTACGATTGGGGCGCGTTGTGATTAGGGTGCAATGGATAGATCCTTTGGATATTGGTAACTTTTTCCCTATTGCATAGGGATTCTGCCCTTCCGTGTTATAGCAACTTGTTATCGTCACTCTAAACACCTCCGTATGTTCAGTTTGATTCTTCAATTGATATATTGACTTTACAGTCACGCGCGGAAACATGACGATGTCTGTCAAACGTAACATTTGCCTCAAAGGTCGAGGTCTCCTAAAAGCAGGAGCGCCCGGGGAATCGGTGGACTGGGCGCGAGTGTTGGACAGACTGGCGCTGGCCATTGCTTCTCATAGTTTCCACAGTAAAACGCTATTCTTGCACTGGAACACCAACTCTGTTTCTGTGAAACACCTTGGTATCCAGAAACAACTATCAGCAAATCCACAAGGCACTGATTGAGCAGATGTGCAGTGATGAACGACCTGATGCAGACACGGACATGCACATATTTCGGGTTGGAGAGAACCGACCAAACCGTGAAACACATTGTAACACCTCTGAGCAGTACACTCTGAGAAGGATGAGAACGTCGTTTGTCTGACTGGGCTAGTTCACTCTTTTTTTGGTGCCCACAGGTGAAGAAGATTCTTTCCACGGAGCATGCCTTTCTTCAAACATGCTTCATATGGGGAAGCGGGCTGAATGAATGGGTAAGCATTTCAATCTACGACACGTGCAAAACGTGGGCACATATTTCGGGTTGTTCGGACACCTTAGGAGAATGTTTTACATGTCAAAAAGGGTATTGACGATTTGAGGTGATTGATGATGGATGATTCCACATGCACTCTGCAATACTCCGGTCCTTTAGTGAAAATAAACTGTGGCGTCTCGTTGACAATACGTGTACATAAATAACAATTCGCTCACTGTATTCGTTATTGTTGTGCAGTGACCTGTTAATTCTTTGTTGCTATTTAAAAACCGGCACACTTTATTTAGTCCCGTGGAAGTGCCATCTAATTGTTACTTGCTTGAATCCATTACACGCTTCTCGCTTCTCGTGAAGCAGCACGGAAAGTTCGTCTTATTAGTTGTAAATGGTAAAGTCGATGTGTTAGAATTAATAATATCTACACCATTTTCACGTCGAATTGGACACTTTTCAAATCAAATTGGACACTCTTTTATGCTAGCCTAAAACTTTTGAAATCAAAGCGAGCTCTTTCAAGTTGAAATGAACTTCTTCTACATTGAACTAAGGAAGGTTAGAATACTTTTTGTTGGAGGAAAATTTTAATATGATTTCTTTGAACTTTTAATCCACTTACCCAGTAAGTGAACACTTTGTTTAAAATTCTGTAAAATTCTCATTTTTTGTGGAAAAATAAAGGATTATAGCTTGTCTTAAAGAATAAGAGGGCGGCAATTCTTCTGTGCCAAAAAAGAGATTGCGCAATGCCCTCGCCCAAGACGTGATTTTTATTCGATTGATAGGCAAAATTTCGGTTTGCATGGGGTTTCACACTAACAAACGATGCAACATAAGCAATTGTAAAAACGAATATATTCCCACTTTGCGGCTTCATGTAAGCAGCATTTACCCTATCAATCAAATAAACATCGCTACGGGCTTTTCGAGTGCATGGTGCGACCAAACTTTAATGCACTAAATGAATGCTACATTGTTGCGCTTCAGAACAAAATTTAATTTATTATTTTTCTCAAAAATGAAAATCCGAAATATGTTCATGTCCGTGTCTGCATCAGGTCGTTCATCACTGCACATCTGCTCAATCAGTGCCTTGTAGATGTGCTGATAGTTGTTTCTGGATACCATGGTGTTTCACGGAAGCAGAGTTGGTGTTCCAGGGCAAGAATAGCGTTTTACTGTGGAAACTATGGGAAGTAATGGCCAGCGTCAGTCTGTCCAACACTCGCGCCCCAGTCCACCGATTCCCCGGGCGCTCCTGCTTTTAGGAGACCTCTCAAATGTCCACTGGTTTTCAGCAGCATGTACAAGCACATAAGGGAAACTCATGGGTGCAATGAACAGGAGATAGAATTGTTCAAAGAGGATATAAAACTTGCGAAATATGGTGTTAGTGCTGAGTTTCCTTTTCGGAATTTCCGGCAAGGCATTTTGGGAGTTGCTTGTTTGCGCATGTTAGTCCTTTCTCTAAAGTGCCTCACAGCCTTTTTATTTTCAGCATCTAAACTGTCACCGTATGAAAACATGATATATGAGCTGGAGATCGAGGTTGCGGTCAAGCTTTTTTTTGCATTTAGATAGCACATGATCGGATTGAACTCGAATTAATCGTAAGGAATCAAGACAAGAAGAACAGAATTCCCCTGTTTCTTGCCTGGGATGAGAGATCCCGCTAATTTTTCTAACCAGGGAACTACCTGAGGTGTAGGTCTGAACCAGCGATGTGATGCATATGGGCAGAAGCTCCTCCCTCTCAGAAGTAACAATATGCAAGTATCTCGACCCGAGTACAACATTGAGCAGAGTTACGGCCCGTGGAAGCTGCACCATTGAAAAGGAGTGGTGAAGCAAGCAAGATGGCTGGTATCTTATCACTCTCGAGTTCATTGTTCTCTTGAGTCCGTGTGTCGACGGGGCGACCGAGTGGATAGCGTGACCGACTTACGAGCGAAATGCCAGGGGTTTGGATCCTGCGTTGGGCATGTCTTTTGCATTTTCGTAAACTTCGTGTTCATGCGAGGGGTGTATGCACTAACAGCAGAGCAGGTAAAGAACAGGTTGACCCTGTTGTTAACCCTTATGAAGGATAAAGGTTGGTCTCACCATAGCCCAGTTTGGGATGCGCAGTGTATTCTACTCCTACGGGACACCGTTAAAGCAGTTTCGATGCGAATATAGTCTTTTACAGTGGCTTGCGGTGGCCAACCGATGGACATGTAAGAGTTTATCCTTCCGAAAAAGTCTGGTGCAAAACCGCCGATCCAGCCGGGATGGAAGACTTGTAGTTAGTCTTGGAGAGACCAGAAGCAAAAACCATGAACTCTGGGTATTCTACATGTGAAACTGCTGCGGAGAGCAACCTTATTTGTTGACTAGTGTTTCATGTTTACATAGGTGTAACAGAGTGAAAGCGGCTTCCGAGGGGCACCCCGAATTCAGGTTCCTGGTTCGGGTCCTACCAAACCAGAAAGGTCACGATGTTGGTTACACCAATCTTCAGTCAAGAGAAGTGAGTGCTGGCCGACTTCCTGCATGCGAGAGCGTTAGAGTTCAGGTGAATCTCACGTGACGATCTCCATGAAGAAGAATGACCAAAGAATGGGCTACCAAGAGTGTAGAGGAAGAAGAAGGACGTTCGCCTCCATGCGCCCCCCCCCCCCATTCGAATTCACAGCTCTTCTTGCGCTAACGCACCATACAAATGCAGGATGATCAAGTGATCATCGTCGCGCAGCGAGCAATCAAAAGGATGATGCTTGGAGTTACATAATTCAAGGAAATGAGAGGTCTCCGGAGTTCTGAGCTTTGTCGACATTTGAGGACTAGAGACGCTGTTGAATGAGCTAGTCGTCGAAAATTACGTCGGCCGGCTACGAAATGCGTTTTGATGACACCCGCTGGTCGAGGGTCATCACAGACTGGATTCTGGGAGGGGGGGGGGGGGGAATGGGAGGGATTTTTCAGAGAAACACCAGTACGCTCGGACTTCTTCGTAAAAGCCCGAAACGAACGGTCGTGTTCCTAAAGCGAGATTGATCCATTGAGCACCCAGGCACACGACCGGAACAAATTGGGACGTTGCTGGCGCCCGCTGGAGCAACTCGATGATCAACGGACGACAGGCGGTATAGTCCAAGATTGAATGGCACATAAGGCTGTTCTTTACCTGCTCTGCTGTTAGTGCATACACCCCTCGCATGAACACGAAGTTTGTGAAAATGCAAAAGACATGCCCAACGCAAGATCCAAACCCCTAGCATTTCGCTCGTAAGTCTGCCACGCTATCCACTCGGCCTCCCCGTCGACACACGGAGTCAAGAGAACAATGAACTCGAGAGTGATAAGATACCAGCCTTCTTGCTTGATTCACCACTCCTTTTCAATGGTGCAGCTTCCACGGGCCGTAACTCTGCTCAAAGTTGTACTCGGGCCGAGATACCTGCATGTTGTTACTTCTGAGAGGGAGCCGCTTCCGCCCATATGCATCGCATCGCTGGATCAGACCTACACTTCAGGTAGTTCCCTGGTAAGTTATTCGAATCCTTGAGAATTCTACTCAACAGTCTCATTTTATTGTTTTTCAACAGTATCACTGATATCACCATTGTCTAGATGATTCTGGTAGCCATATCATAGTAATAGTTGCCATCCGACATTTCATGCCTAATGTTGTGAGTATAGTGGATCTTACACTGGTTCTTCCAAAGTAGTGATAGTATAAAACGAGTACGATAATATGTAATGACTTTGACAACTAAATGCATGGAAAACGTTTTCAACTGATAAAATATAATTATTAGTAAAGATGGTGATCCACGTATACCTGTTCCAGTAACATGCCAACATCAAACATTTCAGTGGGAGCTTTCAAGCTCTTCGGGACTCATTGAGTACCCTTGACAATGGCGCGCCCCAATGAGAATACCGCGTCGCAATCGTAACGAGCGGATCGACGCCTGCATCCTAGCAATCCTCGAGGACGGGCATCTGGGATCCATCACCTGGCGGATCGCCGCCGGCGGACAAGGACTAGTATAGTTTCCGCGTAGTTCGGTGCCGAAAACGCGCTCCAATGCAACGCGGGCCGTCCCGGGTTGGCGACGACCGTGCGGGCTACAGGATACGGGTCAACCATGACTCATGTTTCGGTTGACGGGCAACTCGGCCCCGCTCGTCCCCGCTACTGCAGAGTCACGTCGATTTGCAGCGCGTCTGCCACCTCTCGCCGCCTCTCCGCTATTTCGCGCGCACAACTGTCTCGCGTGGGATCGTGTCTGCTACCTCTCGCTGCCTCCGCTATTTCGCGCGCATCTACCATCTCGCGTGGGAGCATGCCGTTTCTTGGGCGACTTGCACGACCGGCGTCTCATCACAGCGTGATATATTTCCACTGTACTGGCTTCTTTTGGTCCCGAGCTGGGTGTGCCTTTTTATTCGCTGTACAACTGGAGTGGCTTATTAACTTTATCCGGTTATACAGCAATAGTTATAGGCACGAAGAGGCTATACAAAAAAATATTTAGTGCCAATAGCACTATTGTCGCTGGCACAGCGAAGAAAACACGCGATAGGACAGAGGGGGAGAAAGAACCGACCGCCGTGGCCAGTGGAGCAGAGACGAATCAATGCCCTCTGTGCCTCTTACAGACGGCTACCTAGAACTTGGAGCATGCTGAGAGACCACACGAAAGGATGAGACCACAGAGTTATTGACAGGCATCTTGGCAAGGAAGGGTGGTCAGGTCACGACGGACTGGTGGCAAAAGAGTCATGAGGATATGAAGAAATCGGCGGGCGCTCATGAGACAGGCCGGAGATGGCGAAACAACAACAAGCACATCTCCGGTTACGGTAGAGCCATGTGCAATATCCACACCACACGAATCGTACTGTTTGTGATATCACTGAGGAAATACATTGACCCAGCCACAACGGTCACCGAGTTTCTGCAGGTTGTCTAGGAACATGCCTGAGACTTGTCTTTTGTTTGAGACAAATATTTTAGAACACTCTTTACCAAAGAGTTTAAAGTACAAATGACAACACAAATCAAAAACTGAATCGCGTGAAGCATAAGATTTCATTTGTGAGCAAGCAGATACCTGAATGCAAAGGCAAGTGTGCTAACAGTTTCCTCAGGGAATGGGCAGGATAACATGAGTAGGGTTCTTCAGAGGAGTACAAGGAGGGGACGGGGCACATTGAGAGCTAACTAGTGGGCAAGGTTGCTGGCTAAGGTATCAAGGTGGTCCTTACACTCTCTTGTGGTAGGTGGACGACCAGCCGCCTGGAGGAACTGTCTGAAGCGTCTCATTTCATCGTGTATTTCATTTTGCGTCAATTTGCCACCCACAAAGGACAATCTGATCCAATATAGATTTCGACGTCTTCCGTTTGGAGTAACAGCTTCCCCAAGCATTCTAAACATGGCTCTCACAGCATACTTGAATAGCGACGGATCCTCTTTGGCAAAGGAAATCGTTGACAACCTCTACGTCGATAATATTATGATGCTAGCCGACACGGCAGAAGAGGCCATCACGAAATACCGTGAGTCAAAATCGTTATTCGCTAAAATCGGGATGAATTTGCGAGAATACATCTCAAATTCCAGCGAAGTCAACTCACGAATACCCGAAAATGACCGTCTAGAGTCGCCATGCATAAAAATTCTAGGCGTTAATTATGACATCCAGGATGACTCGTTCAATATCAAGACGAGATTCTTACCCAGAACCCAACTGACCAAAAAAGGTATCGTGAGCGAAATAAACTCGGTCTACGATCCAATCGGAGTGCCTGGACCACTCATGGTTAACTTAAAATCTCTGATGAGGGAAGTCTTCAACACAGGAGTTGACTGGAAAGCTATTCTGCCTCAAGAAACATGCAACAAATGGAACTACCTGACCAGACTAATCAATGACGCGTCCATATCAATCCCTCGACCTATGTTCGACCGACCTACAAGCGAGAAAAGTCGCCTGTGGGTATTCGCCGACGCTAGCAATATCGCGATATCCACATGCGCCTACATGCAGTGCGAAATATCGGGTAAGGTATCATCACTGATCAGCGGTAAAACCAAACTTACTCCTAAAAAATGCCATCAAACAATTCCAATTGGTGGGAGTTCTCATGGCTATGCGCTTGTGTAAAAATATAATCGAGACTCATAAAGGTGTTGACCAAGTATCTATTGTAACCGACAGTGAAATAGCGCTGTATTGGATCAACAGCTCCAAGAAACAACCACCATTTGTCACGAATCAACGTGATCGAATCATCAAAATTAAACATAGCCTCGAATCGAAGGGTATATCCGTCAGCTTCTTTTATGTCAGCACCACTCACAATCCTGCAGATGCAGGAACCAGAGGGCTAAAGCTGACAAAATCGCTAACCACGACTGGGTGAGAGGCCCCAGATGGCTGCAAAACAAACCAGATACGTGGCCGGTTAAATCCATAGATTCTATGTCTAAAATAGAAGAACACGACATAACAGAGACAACGTCGCAGACGACTATTTCAAATACTGCGAAACCACCTCTAAGCAAACTGCAGGTCATCGAGTTAACCAGATTCTCACGTTTGAATAAAGCTCTAAGAGTGCTCTCCCTTGTCGGAAAGTCACTGAAAACATGGGCTTCCGAAACAAACAAAAAGCACGCAACTAATGTTACACTCGACACCATCGGAAAATTCGGATCCTCTGAGGAAATTACCTCGCATGACATCAGGACTTCTGAAGAAATCCTGCTACGTCAAGAGCAAGGAGCTGTAGTCATCCAAGAGCTCCAAAAACGCTTCCACGATAAAAAGATCGTTCTTGATAGTAACGGAATAATTCGGCACGAATCACGATTGCAAAATGCCGCAATCCCCATTGATGCCAAATCGCCCATCCACGTACCACACTGTTCAGAGCTCGTGCGATTACTGCTCCAGCAGCTTCACAAGGAGAATGCCCACTGCGCCAAAGACCACACTCTAGCGATAATCCGACAAAGGTTCTGGATTCCTCGAGCTCCCAGCGCTTTCAATAAATATCTCAAGAATTGTCCAACTTGTAAGAGGTATCAAGGACTACCACTCGGAGCTCCAATGATGCCATCGCTTCCCTCTGACAGAGCGATGGTGTCAAAACCATTTGAAAACGTGAGATGCGACTTTATCGGACCATTTCTTTCAAAGTCGCTAGAGAAAATGTATGTCTGCCTGTACACGTGCCTCACAACACGTGCACTCCATCTGGAGCTCGTCGAAAACCTATCGGCGGGGGCCTTTCTAAACAGTTTCATACGGTTCACCTCTAGAAGAGGGATTCCAAAGCTCATGCGGAGCGACTGCGGCTCCAACCTCAAACAAGGTGAACGCATCATTGCCGCCATGTACGAAAACGACCACACAACAGGCAATTCATTTATGTCATACTGTGCAACTGAGAAAATCAAGTGGGTATTCAATCCACCCGGTGCACCCTGGATGGGTGGTGCATGGGAACGATTGGCTGGATCGGTCAAGAAAGCGTTCAACAAATCGATTGGAAGAAAACGGCTTAGCTTCACCGATATATGCACAGCTATTACTCGAATTGAGGCGATCCTGAACACGAGACCACTAACAAAATCGAGTTCGAATGACCTTACCACGATTCCGCTACGCCCAGTGGACTTCCTCCAAGGAAACCTAAGGTTCTCCCTGCCAGAATCCGAGAACCTTGTCGATCTCAACGATCCAACCTACGATCCCGACCTGATACAATCGCAGAAACAAGCGATAGAAGCATTGCGATACTCTGAGAACATCGCTAACAAGTTTTGGGAAAGTTGGAAGCTATCATACCTAACATCGTTGCGAGAAACTCAGAAAGTGGTTCTCAAGCAACCAAGACATCTGAGTAGAACGTATCCAGAAGTTGGCGAGATCGTAATTATCGAGCAAGACCTAATCCCTAGAGGATTCCGAACCAAATGGACCACAAAGAGGATAAATAAATCTACAGCAAGGCACGGCAACCATTTATAGATAAGTTTATCTGTTTGAAATAAACACCTTACCAAACAGGTACCCGATGTTTTTGAGAAAAATTGTCTGTATCATAGCCTTAATTTTGACCAGCCATTGTATGCAAAAAATTATCTATAGCGCGCCCTTACTCGACCTTTTGCACCTGTCAGGGAAGCAAATGAACGCGGATCGCCTCACATAGGCGTAATCTTTGCAGATATCACCAATTGAGTACCTAATACTCAAACCTTGCATATTTAGACTCCACAAGTTAAATTAAGCGCGCATAATACAACAACGTACCAAAACCAACAACAACAAGAATTGATGACGAGCAATACATTTCGCTAGTACCACTATGGTACAAATACAACTCTTAAAGTGCGATGTCATTTTTTAACATTACGTAATCACCGTTTATGGAAGGTTCACTAACTACACACCAGGTTACCCATTCCATATAGCACTGAGCCTGAAACCGAGCGACAACGTCGTTCACGTAATCATCAAGCAAAGGAAACTCCTCCTGCTCCGTAGTTATATCATGTAGGCTTTACAACGAAAAATGCAAAACTCTCACTCATGAAACAACCGAACAGGAAAACAGCCTTCTACAAACCAGTCGTTGCTTAAAAGCACCTGCCTGGGTTGTTCCATGATCCCTACACCAAGGGGAAGAACGACAAATAAAAAAAGGCCACTCGAAGCTGGTTAGCTGTTTTTCTTCATCCGAACGTTGCTAGCTACGAAGAGTTCTGCATTCCTCACCTCAGCCATATATCAGCTCTTTCCTCTTTCCGGCAGGAGAAGTCTCTTCTGCACAATATTCCCTATGTTGCTAGCTCAGTCTATAGGTAATTGCGCCGATGTGTAGGATAAATGAGAATACGCCATTAAGCAAACCATTCATTAACCAATGACAACGCATCATAGAGACGTACTTAATTTAGTAGTTAATCGCCGTCAAATCTACGCATTGCTTTCGGAACGTTGTCAATTATGCCCCAAACACTCAAGTATGCGTTTTTTTTCGTTTTTTTCGTCCCGCCTTAGGTCACCTCGGACGGTTGCTCTGTGCGTCAACGACATGACAAAACGGTCAACAAGGAAGGACCAGGTCGACAACGCCGATCTCGCTGAGATTCCTCTATGGGCAGCTAAACTCATTGAGAGGTTTGACAGGTTTTCTATGACTCTTGAAAGGTCCCTTACACGCTCTTTTGATAGCATATTGAATGTGATGTCGGATATTCAGGAAGGGCAGAAACTAACTCTTGACCGCATGACTGAACTAGAACGCAGCGTGGCTCTTCTCACACAGAAAACCAACAACGACTCGGATCTGCTGTATTCTACGATGGTGAAAGTTCGGGCAGATAGCGACAAAATCGACGAGAAAGCAAGACGCATTGCTTGGATAGGGATAGGTGAGATGGCTACTGAGAGGGAGACCCGCCTGTTTGATCATGAGATTTTAAAGGAGGCGGTCTACAGCTCTGGTGATGAGGAGCTCATAAGGTGCTTCGATGAGGGAAGTATAACCTCTCACAGATTCCCTGCAGTTAGATCCAAGAATGCAGGCACCCGCGGAAGGCTGCTAAAAATAGCACTTCCAACAAAAACCTTGCGGGATCGCCTGCTGGAGCATATGCGTTCAGGGAGGCAAAGTCTTACAAAGCAGTTCGTGCATTCGTTTGCGAGGCGTGACTATACCGCTGAGGAATTACAGCTTGATCGTAGATTGCGGAAAAGAGCCGGGGATATGAATGCGCTGGAAGGGAAACTGATGTATGTTGTGCGGGACTTTGAAATAATTAAGTTAAGATCCCCGCGCGACCTGCCAAGGCCCTCTGCCACCTCCAAATCTACAACCGGTCATACTGCTCTTAGCTCTATGTTCGAACACAAGCGCCATTCAACCAGCTCCCAAACTGACTTGGTTTGTGACAGGAGCGGTGTCACGACCTCTTGTTCCCAAACGTCCCAGCTGTCTCAACCGATCACTGCAGCCTCATGCTCTCATTGACAAATATGCCCCTCCACCCGATCCCACCCGCTTTTATGTCCTTATATGCCCTACCCCGAAAATTCCACCTTAACACAGCCAAAAATTACAGTTAAATATTTTAATGCACGTTCTATTTGTAATAAGTTGCCTGATCTCTACTTTCTTTTATCCCAGTCTCCTTCCCTAGTTTTGGTAACAGAATCTTGGTGCAAGCCAAATGGAATACACGACGCCACGATCTCCCAAGGGTTTCCGTATGACGTGATCAGATGTGACAGGGAGGGCTCCTCCCCGGGAGGTGGAATACTTGCCCTAATTAATAGGGATGTGCAGTACCGCTTAGTCGCTTCACAACATATATCAAGGGAATGCCAAATGCTCACCTTGTGTATCCACTCAACAACACTGCCGCTTTATCTCGTCCTG
Organism: Heligmosomoides polygyrus bakeri; assembly: GCA_947359475.1. Classification (NCBI taxonomy): domain Eukaryota; kingdom Metazoa; phylum Nematoda; class Chromadorea; order Rhabditida; family Heligmosomidae; genus Heligmosomoides; species Heligmosomoides polygyrus. The sequence goes on along the minus strand of OX375869.1, from coordinate 49,315,102 downwards.
ATTTATCGCAGCCCCTCCTGCGATTACCTCTCATTTCAGCAGTGCCTTAAGAACATCTCGGAAATTCTCGAACGGGGCTCTAACTTCATACTTCTGGGAGATTTCAATTTACCATCCATTAGCTGGCACCTTTCTTCCCCTCAGTCAAGCCGTTGTGCTCAGGCGTCCATCTCGCGAGACTTTCTTACTATGTGCAAGTTGTACTCCCTTCAGCAATTAGTACACGCACCTACGCGAGGTTCTCATATGCTTGACCTTGTTCTAACGAATACACCGGACTCTATTGATGGCCTTACTGTACTCCCCCCTTTTTCAACATCGGACCATAACCTAATCACCTTTGATCTCATACCAGCCACCCACGAGAGCAGCATGGCGCCAAAGCCAAGATACAATTTTGTCAAGGGAAATTATGACATCATCTGCAGGAAGCTTCTTGAAATTGATTGGCAGTCCTTGTTTTATTCTGCCGATTCACCTGACAAGTGTTATGCAGCATTTGTTATTGTCTGCACTGAGCTTATTTCCACCTTCGTCCCTCTGTCGGATGGCTCGGGCTATGCTGCGAAAATTCCAAAAAAGATTGCGAAGCTCGAAGCACGCGTGAAAAAACTCCACGCCGTGCATGTAATGATGGGCTCTTCTAAATATCTTTACCTTGCTCGTAAACTTAAAAGAGAAATGGCCAAGTATCGACTTCAACAAGAAGAGAACATCGCTTGCAGTCGCAACATCAGATCTTTCTACCGCTTTTGCAATCAACGACTAAAATCTTCTGTTAACATTAGCACGGTTCGTAATGCCAAAGGGGAGCCATGTCATACTGACGAGGAGGCAGCAGATGAATTTGCTAGCTTTTTCCAATCTGTCTACCGTGCTCCAGTCTATAGTGCCATCTCTATCCCGGCTTACACTAGCGCCTCCATTGACTTCCTGGATATAAACAGTGAATCTGTTTTTCGTGCATTAACACGACTACCCGCTCGGGTGTCTACATCACCTGACGGATTGCCATACATATTCCTCAAGAAAGCCGCTGTCGGCCTCACCCCAGCACTTACGATTATGTTTAATCGATTCCTCCTTCTGGGTCAGGTGCCTAAGCTTTGGCGCATGGGAATCGTCAAACCGATCTTTAAGAAGGGTAGTAAAGATCTAGTGAAGAACTATCGTCCAGTATGCCTAACTTCTTGTGTGAGCAAAGTAATGGAGCGACTGATTTGCAAAGCCCTTGTAAATTACATCAAAGATAACAGCATTATTAACCCGGCACAACACGGCTTCTTGAAGAACAGGTCTACTCTAACTGCGCTCGTCTCCACTGTCTCAGCCTGGCAGAAAATAATCAACAACAACGGATTCGTCACGGTGTGCTATGTAGACTACAGCAAAGCTTTCGACTCTGTTCCGTTGAACCTTCTTTACATCAAACTTGCAGCTTACGGAATAAAGGGATGTTTGGCCAAATTTATCCAAGCATTTCTCACTGACCGTAGCCAACAAGTCAAAATAAACGACTCGTTTTCAAGAATTTACTCAACCCCATCAGGTGTTCCCCAAGGTACATGCCTTGGCCCGCTCTTATTTCTATTGTACATTAATGATCTTCCACGGAACATGCCACCAGCAGTTCAGTGTTCCATCTATGCTGATGACACGAAATTGTACTCCTATAATTCCCCAGAAGCACTACAGCTTGCACTTGATGAGTTGCATGGGTGGTCCCGTAAATGGATACTGGATGTTTCACATGAGAAGTCTGTTGTCATGTTAATAGGGCCACACCATCCACAAGGCTGTCGATTCTTCCTAGGAGGAAAGGAACTTCGGGTCACTACCCAGGTTCGTGATCTTGGTATTTCTTATTCTGATACTCTATGCTTTGACGAACACATCAGCGCAATTTCGGCTAATGCACAAACCAGGGTTAATTTCCTACTCAGAGATTTTGCGACAAGGAAATTGGACACTCTTTTCAAGTTGTTCACTACCTTTGTTAGGCCTATTGTAGAATACTGTCCTCAATTGTGGTCTCCATACAAGCAGTCTTCGGTTGACACCCTGGAAAGTGTTCAGAGAAGCTTCACCTCGCGGATATTTGCGAGAGCTGGCTTATTTGGGGTTCCCTATCAGGAACGAATTAACTTGCTTGGAACCTCCACGCTAGCGCTACGTAGGGTTGTCTATGACCAGGTTCTCCTGTTTAAAATATTGCGGGGGTTAGTTGATATTGATGTAGACGATTTGTTCACCCTCTCCAACTTCAACAGTCGCACTAGAGGACACTGTCTGAGGCTCACAATGAGTAAAATTAGGTCGCAGCAATTTCGCCAGGCGTTTGCATGCAGAGTGATTGCTCTTTGGAATGAACTTCCTGATGAAACTGTTGGAGCTGCTTCAGTTAGGTCCTTCCGTAGAGCACTCAATAGGTTGCTTGACAGTAAGGGACTTTATTAGTCAATCGGAAGCAACACATACTTCAACTTAGTTGCAGCCTTTTTCGTCCACTCACGCAACCTTTTTCGCCTACTCAGCCGTTTTCTCTCGGTGAACTCCCGCGGCCACTGATCGCATTATGTTGTGATCGCGCATGGGTTTGGATTCTCTCTCTGACACCACCTCGCTGGAGAACGTCATGGGGCGCGCGGTCTCGGCGGTGGCCTGCCGTGTTGTGGTGCAGCGGCTGCGGTGGCTGTCCACGGACGCTCGTCGCGGGTTCAATTCCCTTGTGTGTAGACTGTTTGCAAATGTTTATTTCAGGTTACTGAGGTCTCGTGGGGGCGGCCTGGTGGTTCTTCTGTTGGAGCGTCTGCTGGTGGGGTGGTTTCGTGCGGTGGGTTGTGGCGTCGGCTGGTGCTGCGTCTGGGGCGGTGGCGTGGTCGGCGGTTGGCTGGTTGGCTCGTCGTCGGTTGGCTGTGGCTGGTTGGCTGGTCGGCTGGCTGGTCGGCTAGTCTTCGGCACCCGCCCGGCTGCTGTCGCTCGTTGATGGTGTAATGACATAGGGCCCGCTTATATGAGGCAGTGGAATCTTCTAGAAGGTCTAGATCAAGCTGCCCGACGTAGTAGAGCAAATTGTCAGCAATCTGGTAAGTTTCTTGGAATGACTCGTGAACTGCACCGCCTCACCAACGTGAATTGGTTTCAGTTACGCTTCGAATTGGCCTGCCACCGATTTGACTGCTGCCAAGATGGGTAACCCCTCGAGTGCTATGGGATCATACGATGCTATAGGATAGACGACTGATAAGTGCATCTGTGTGGCTGATAATGATATCATGATCTTTTCGCCTCTTGGAGCAATGCTGCACTAGCTGGTTAAGGATCCTGTGGTTCTGGAGAACCCCTAGCTTGAGGTCCCCCTCGGCCTGTCCGCCTGGGGTCTCGGTCGAATGCGTTCGTCTCGAGTTAAGTTGTCATCAAGCCCCAGTACTTCTATCAGATTGCGTTCTGGGTCAGGACAAGGATCTCGCTGGGGACACCTTCTCTCGTTCCAAGGGGAAAGCAGCGTTACTGGTGTAATTGCCCAAGCTATATCCGTAGTGTCCTTACTCTGAGCTGATTCATACTTCATACGACTCTTAGCTCATTCATACTCTGAGCTAGCGAAGTTCTCGTCATGTACGTAGTTATTTGTCTCTGTTAACACAACATTACTTCGCGTAAATGAATAAAGAATAAAGAATAATCGCAAAGAGGATAAATAAATCTACAGCAAGGCACGGCAACCATTTATAGATAAGTTTATCTGTTTGAAATAAACACCTTACCAAACAGGTACCCGATGTTTTTGAGAAAAAATTGTCTGTATCATAGCCTTAATTTTGACCAGCCATTGTATGCAAAAAATTATCTATAGCGCGCCCTTACTCGACCTTTTGCACCTGTCAGGGAAGCAAATGAACGCGGATCGCCTCACATAGGCGTAATCTTTGCAAATATCACCAATTGAGTACCTAATGCTCAAACCTTGCATCTTTAGACTCCACAAGTTAAATTAAGCGCGCATAATACAACAACGTACCAAAACCAACAACAACAAGAATTGATGACGAGCAATACATTTCGCTAGTACCACTATGGTACAAATACAACTCTTAAATTGCGATGTCATTTTTTTAACATTACGTAATCACCGTTTATGGAAGGTTCACTAACTACACACCAGGTTACCCATTCCATATAGCACTGAGCCTGAAACCGAGCGACAACGTCGTTCACGTAATCATCAAGCAAAGGAAACTCCTCCTGCTCCGTAGTTATATCATGTAGGCTTTACAACGAAAAATGCAAAACTCTCACTCATGAAACAACCGAACAGGAAAACAGCCTTCTACAAACCAGTCGTTGCTTAAAAGCACCTGCCTGGGTTGTTCCATGATCCCTACACCAAGGGGAAGAACGACAAATAAAAAAAGGCCACTCGAAGCTGGTTAGCTGTTTTTCTTCATCCGAACGTTGCTAGCTACGAAGAGTTCTGCATTCCTCACCTCAGCCATATATCAGCTCTTTCCTCTTTCCGGCAGGAGAAGTCTCTTCTGCACAATATTCCCTATGTTGCTAGCTCAGTCTATAGGTAATTGCGCCGATGTGTAGGATAAATGAGAATACGCCATTAAACAAACCATTCATTAACCAGTGACAACGCATCATAGAGACGTACTTAATTTAGTAGTTAATCGCCGTCAAATCTACGCATTGATTTCGGAACGTTGTCAATTATGCCCCAAACACTCAAGTATGCGTTCACTTGCTTCCCCTACAACTATAGCTCCGTTTTTCATTTTATGCTATTCGCAACCCTATTTACCTATCGTTAAAACAGCCATTTTTAAAATAAGACACCCTGATTCTACATTTATTTATTCTTTATCTCTCGCCTCTAGTAATGATACACGCCCACAAACTTCAAAACACTCATTTTCTTTCAATCACACCTTTTGCATTGCTCCCAATTTCTTTCTTCTTTTCTTTCCCTTTAAAATTTTTTTATTTACAATTACCATTCCATTTCCAAATATTGAAATCTAAAAATCATTTCCAGAAATCCGTACCAACCAACAATCATCATCGTCTCAACCACAACCACTCATCCACCTACACCTCCGCAGCCGACACCAATGCTGACAACTCAACATCGACACCATCAAATGATCTCAGCTCTTACTCTGGTCTCCACTTACTCCACCCTGGGAACCTTAGTGTCCCGGGGACCGGTACTTTTAAACGGTGGCGGATGTAAGGGGTGTAAGGAAAGTATAGTTGGATTGAGGGATGAAGGGATAGAATCCGTTCCGATCTTCACCGCGCCTTGTCAGCCTGACCCAACAGCCGTGATGTGTATAGCGCGATATCGTAGGGAATATAACGGCGGCCCAAGGTCAAGCGGATTAGACATCTGCCGATAAGCTCCATCTGCTATCGGACCACCCGCGCGAGGCCGGATAGAAAACACCGCCCACGAACACACAGAGAGGGAGCTACACCACCGCCCTGGCCACTTGGCCTGCCTTCTCTTCTTGAGTTGCTCTGGGATTGGGGTTCGTCCACCTTCCTTTCCCCTTCTCCTCTTATGCCACATCCTTTATAATTAATAAACTGTATGTTACCACTTGTTTTGTTATGTATTTGAATGCTAGAATAAATGGGTAGGGAAAGGAACGGCTTATATCCAGTTTCCTTAGGTGCCGCTACACGAAACCTCGGTACACAAAACCCTGAGGGGACTGAGATATAACAAAATACGTTGCATACCACAACAGGCGGAAGCCGATACGGTACAAGAGGGTACCATAGAGGACGTGACTCACGTCAGCGACAACAATGCGAATCACAGACGAGTAAATCCTTACCGCGGCTCAAAAACACGAGCCTATGAATTCTTCCGAAGCATGGAAGCCAATGTAGCGCATTCTAAAACGTCATTTACATCCTCTCCGATGTTCCTAACCCTTATGGCAGTAGTGGCCGCAGCTATTGCGGAAAGTAACACTTCGATGGTCTCTTGCTATAGAGGGGTCGTCACTGTGCCTCCGACGAACGGCTGGTTCGAGCTGTGCATTGGTAATGAATGCCAACTGATGAACAACACCAACGGATCGGTCAGCTACATCCTTCCAATATCACCAACACATCAAAGGTTGAACGTCAGCCTACGAACCCTAGAACATGACCAAGTACGTGAACACACAAAATTGTGTGAACGACCAAGGTTTTGCGATCACCAGTACTTCCTATCCAAAACTCTACTGGGCAATCCACACTGCTGGCCAGCTGGAGCCATAGCATCGCTAGCAGTTCTAACATACGTAATCATTGCAGCCACAATGGCTTCTCTATGGACAGTAGTTCGATTAAAAGATAAGGCTCGAGCCAACCATGTTCTTCGACCAGATAAAGAGGAAGAAATCTGTGAACCGAGCGCTCCATCTCGCGTATTCGAGTTGACACCACTTCCGAGCTCAACGCTGCTATTGCTCTGCGCTCTTTCAATGATATCTTCGTCTAGTGCATGTCAGAATGGATACATGCGACACTCAGCCGAGCTTGTGTGTGACGACAACAATCAATGTCATCTTGAGTACGACAGAGAACTGTTATTCAACAGGCTACGATCTGAATTGTGTGTCGAAATAGTCCACTCAAACAAGACCATAGGAATAGCGAAATTTACGAAGAAGACCGTAGACTTCAAATGCTCAAAAGTAACGGAATTCTTCACAAGGCCGACGAAGCTAGAGGTTTACCACGTAAAACGATGTCCTCAGGCCGGATCATGCACACCAGAGAAGTGCGAAAGCATGAGCCCTAATGAGACCGTTCCCGAGCTTAGCCATGCGGCGAAGTACCCAGGATACTCAGGGTGCCTAATAGCTGCGGAGGGATATTATGCGGCTGTTTTCTGGCACTACCCACTTGCTGGTTTTACAGAATAGCCCACAAACCGATATCCGAACAAGTTTTCGAAGTTTTCACTTGTCCTCACTGGATCCCGACTGCTACTCTCGAAGTGGAAATCACGATCCAAAATATCACAAGGTTGCTGTTGCAAAACCTTTCGCTGCAACCATACAAAACCGAAGACATCGACGACTTCAACGTCACGATTATATCGATCCAAAGACCTATAGGCCACCTCGTTGACAAAAGGTTCGCCACATCAGACAACAACACATCTGCTTATATGCTACCGCAGAATTTCCAAATTCCAGTGGCGTGCTCTAATACTGAGCAAGCTCAGACGAAATCCTCGACCTGCACGAACCGCATACGGTGTAATTGCGGAAACTAGCCACACAACTGTCAGTGCCCTGACCACGCAATCCTTAATTTACGGGACAAAAAGGAGTACACGCTACCCTTAACAACACCGTTCACAAAGCTTTCTGCCAATTCACATTCCATAACCGCGACCTCAGACGAGGAAGAAATCGTAATCAGGATTGAATCGAGATTCCTGCAGGCTTCTAACGAGCTGGTAATCAACCAAAACTGCGAGCTCCAAACCACGGAATTGACGGGATGTTATGACTGTGAACGCGGAGCGCACCTAACAGCTACGTGTCGGTCATCTACACAGGTGACGGTAACAGTAACCTGCGAATCGCAACAATTCTTAGTGAAATGCGGTCCTTCAGGAGAGAGAAGCAACGTAATCCTAAGCTTCCACAGTCCGCATGTGCACGACCTGTGTAGCGCTCACTGCTCCGAACACCCTACCAATTCCCTGCTAAACGGGACACTCTATTATCACGTGGAACCCCCACACTCCTCAAAGTTTGAAGTGAAATCCCACGGAGTAGCACTGCGACACCAATGGTTCGCGGACATAACCCTGCCAAATATCGATCCCCCAATCGGTACTATCCAAAATCATTGGAAAGTTGCTCTAGGGGCGCTTACTTCCGTAATAGCGATAAGCGCAGTCACCTACTTAGCAGGACCAGTAATCCTCCTTACAATCGCGAAACTAGCTCTCTGCGCAGTTACAACAGCTCTTCACATCTTGTGGAAACTACTTTCCTACTGCATGTACCTCGCCTTGTACCTATGCAAAATCAGAGTCAGAACGAAAGGCAATCCAATTTGAGGGTCACGGCACCAGATATGTACATACTGCTTCCACATATATATGCTAATTAACTATAAAGAAATGCTAATATTCGTCCTACCGTCGGTAGAATGCGGGCTCAATGCCACGCTCACACCAACGATTATCGGCTGTTCTTATCGATTATAGCCCCATACAGATCACTACAACGTACCCATATGCAGTAAACAAAAATTCTTTTTGTGCTCGCCTGCGATTGCGAAATCAATGCACGCAACCATAGCCGAGCGATGTGCCCCACGCATGCATGAGGCACATCTCAAAAATTCGATACGTAAAAACGTACCCTCATCCAAGTGCTGACTCCGGCTTCCGTCGAGCGAGGTGGCTGGAGACTGCAGGCCGAGTCGGTCGTCGAAGCGCCGAATTGAAAGTGCAAAGTGACCAAACCATATAGGTGGCTGCAAGGCGAATCGCTGCGGCGTATGCCCCGCGGGTCCAGTCGCCTCTTCCAAAACTGGGTAGCCTCTCTATGACGTGAACCCACGGCAACGCCACCGTTCTCACCTTCAGTTTCTTCCTTGTGGTCCTGACCCTTGCAGGCTCCATGCCACCACCCAAAAATAGGAAGCTGGTACCTAATATTTAAGTAACCTATCGCCTCCAAAAACAGTTCGTACACCCGTCTGTTTGGTATTGTTGGGCATGCAAATCAAAACCTTCGCCAGCGGCTGTCGCGGCTGTCACGGCTGCCGCGTATACCTCGCGGGTCGAAGGACTCGCCCATCACTGCCAATTGAAACAACCGCATCTCATACATACAGGTTTAGACACGATAACTTCCAGGCTGCCTTTACCCTTCTGTAAACACTCTAAGCATCAAGCCGATCTGGTCATTCCTTACGGCTATCATAAACAATCATAAACCGTTCTACGGCCAGAGTACCCACTCTCACTAGTGGAGCCCCATTACCTTTCAAGGTGCCGCTCAACAATTACTCCACAGGCAAAACGAAAGGAGGAGGGCAAACCAATGCGTATAAAAGCCGCAGAAGTCTCAGCATTGCATCTTCAAAATGTCGCTCTCGTCGGACAAGCAGACTGCAGACATCGACGCCTGTGATGCGGCCACCATTCTCCACTACGTCGGCCCAAAGCTCGATGCGATGCTAGATGCGATGGACAAGATGCGGACCATGATGGAAGCGCTGTCAGCAGGTATGAAAATACAGCTGGAGCGCAGTGCACCGCGCTCGTCCTGTGCCTTCTGCACATTTGAGGAGAATCGCGACAGCCATCACACGGCGCGGTGCACGCGATATCCTGACACCATGTCAAGAACGGTGCAGGCATCGCGACTGCAGCTCTGCCTGCGGTGCCTGAAAGAGGCCCATGCGGACGACTGTGATGTGAAGTGTGGGAGCTGTGGTCTGGACCACAACGCCCTACTTTGCACTCATAGGAAGCCGTTTATACCAGCGAAGCGACCTCGATTCTGAGGTCTCCTCGTCGCCTCTCGCCGCCGTCTCGCCGTCCTGCCACTGCCACGCCGACGCCATCCAGCAACGATCAAGCAGTATACTTATGCTCGAATGACCTATTCGAATAGGTATTCGAATGATTTTCATTCGAATTTGAATATTCGAATTCGAATATTCGAAAAACTCGTTTTTCGAATGTATTCGAATTCGAATGTTCAAAAAATTGCGTTTTTCGAATCTATTCAAATTCGAATATTCAAAAAATCGTGTTTTCGAATGTATTCGAATTCGAATATTCAGGAAAATCGCATTTTTCGAATATATTCGGTTTCGAATGCTCGAAAATTTTCGGTATTCGAAACTGTTCGAATATTCAAAATTTCTCGGGAAGCCAAAATTATTCGACTACTCGAAAAGTGTCATTCGAATGTCCAACGAGAATTTGTGTAGCGACGTATTCTAAACAGGCTTGTTAGGTTTTTCGAGTAATTAGGGTCTTGAAAACGGTTCTTTCTGTGAATCTAATCTCTGTTACGACAGCGCCTCGTCGATTCTGATCATCGCCTGTGCAAAGAGGTCGAGGAAGAGTAGGAATTCTTAACTGCAATTAAAACTTGGAAATTATGATTCTTACGGTGTTTCAAACGGGCGCACCTTGTCCTTTACGCTGCAGTTAGGAGTCTGAGACCATAGGCCAACAAATGTCTGCAGGATGAGAGTGAGGGTCAACAGGGATGCGCTTCAGTCTAATACCACGTCCGATGTATTCTCGTGCAGAGCAGTGCCTTATGGAGTCTGCCTTGTGATTTTCCTCTCGCTGCTCGTTATGCTCTTCTGCTCCTCCGTGGTCGCTGAATGCTATTCTGTTTTTCGTTTCTACAACTACGGTTCCGCAAAAGCTATATGATTAGGTTGTATGGAAACTCCCCAGGTGCTTACGGTCGGTATGGGTAACGAACGCTTCAGAAGGGTTTTTTTCAGCGTTTTGAGTGCTTCACTTTGAACTACGATAACTTTCTCAAAGATTATCGGATTTAGTCGAGATAAACACCGTTCGAGTCAACAGACTTTTGTCAACGGGCGACCAGTGAACTTATTCCGTTTGCGAAAAAATGAGGCGGTCGAGATTCGACAGAATCCGCGGGCCTGACTGTGGAATGTTTCACCAGGTTGTTGAAAAGGTGGTGGTCGTTTGGTGAGAGGTCTGGAGAATATGTTAGGTGAGGCAGAACTTCAAAATTCGTTCAATTTTTGAAGTGATTTGTGAAAAGTGTGGGCGGGCGTTATCGTGCAAAACAGTCGGGCCTCTTCCGCTGACCAATAATAGCTGAAGTTGGCGCAATTTCTGGTGCATTTCGTCGATTTCTTTACAGTAGGACTCTGCGATCGTTTGGCTTCGTGCCAAAAAGTTGTAATGGATTACACTAGGCGCCGACCACCACACAGTGACCATTACCTTTTTTGGTGGAGTCCCGCCTTTGGAAAATGCCGAGGGGGTTCGTCGGCGTCCATCCACTGTCTGGAACGTTCGCTTTTATCATACAAAATCCCCTTCTCATCACAAGGGATGATTCGATCCAAAAACGGGTCCGTTTGTTGCGTAAAAGTAGAGAAGAACAAATCCCGAAACGTGACAATTCTTCCGCTCCCTCAACTCGTAGGGCACCCCCTCTTCGAGCTTTTTCACCTTCCCAAGGCGTTTCAATGCATCCGCAACCGCAGTTTCCCTGGCATCTAGCTCTTCCGCGATCCCGCGAACTGTTTGGGATTTTTCAGCTTCCACTAATTCCGTTAACGCGTCGTCCAGGATTGCTCTAGGTCGACAGCTACGGGAGTCATCTTCGAGGCTGAAATCTCCGGTCCGAAATTTACTGAACCACTGGCGCACAATGCTTTCTCCAACACTATTAGACCCTCACACTTGATTGAAGTGTGTAGAGCTGTCTCGGCCGCGGATTGTCCCAATTTGGAGTTAAAATAAAATATCGTTCGAATTGTTCCTTCGACATAGTTCAGTAAGTCCTTCAGGAACAGAAATGTAAAACAACGCTGAAACGTAAATTATTTGGCCAGATAGAGCGATAAATTCTGACAGAAAGTAGCATTAATGCGCAACAAGTTCTTCGCAAATAAGAAATATCTGCTTATTTGTGCGAATCACCAGAAAGAATTGAGACTGGCCCTCATGGCTGGCCTATTCCTAGCTATCTGTAATACATGTTGTGGTCGCAAAATTGACAGTGTGATATTCCACGTTTTTGGATGAGCACGACAGATTTGCTCCAGATTTACACGTAATACTTCTTTGTCGGTCAGTCATTAGCTCCTTTAGCTTGTTTCATGAGAGTTCTTTAACATTCAGTCACCCACCGATTCCAAAAATGACCATTTTGAAGGACCTAGAAGCTTGCAGTGGCGCAAGCAGATAGTTTCCCCTTCAATTGTCTTGTAAACCTTCCGTTTGTTCCTCATGAGTAGCACTTTAGAACACACAAGTACTCCTTTGGAAAAAACTCGTGTTCTAGCAAACAAGAAAATTAGATGCATCCATAAGCCTTTTGATTCTGTTATGTATAAGACGGCAACCTCATTTTTACCGTCCATAAGGGGGTTTATGAGAAGCCTGTCGATAAAAATCTCGTGCTTAACTAGGAAGGAATCCTTTATGTATTGCTCACATTTTTCATCCAGGCTGTCTATCATGTCTATCAGCCAACCTGATTTTTCATTCGAATTCGAATATTCAAAAAATCGCGTTTTTCGAATGTATTCGAATTCGAATGTTCAAAAAAACGCGTTTTTCGAATGTATTCGAATTCGAATATTCAAAAAATCGCGTTTTTCGAATGTATTCGAATTCGAGTATTCAGAAAAACAACGTTTTTCGAATATATTCGATTTCGAATGTTCGAAAATTTTCGGTATTCGAAGCCATTCGAATATTCGAAATTTTGGAAAGAGCATAAGTATATCAAGCAGCCGCCGCAGCAGTCGACCAGCGTCACCGCCCGAGGACACGATCACATATTTATTTCTGTATGTATTACCAATTATGTATTGTATCATGTCCTTGTTTTGTCGTCGCGCTGGCAGTGTCGCCGCCAACGACGACAGCAGGGGCGGGGCCTGTCTCCAACCCACCATAGGACTCACTTACTGTCTACCAAGAGATAAACACGTTCCTCCCTTCCTATTTTGTAACGCATTCGCACAAATCCACTGAACCGCACAGGACCGGATTTTCAGGATCCGTTATGAAGTGTCCACTTCTGACTTTGCATAAAGGGAGAGGCTGATGGTACACCTCGCGTTCTCGATCCTTAAACGATCGGCATCCACAGCACACAAAGGTGCTGGTCTCTCCGTCTGATAGTGTCTTCCTATACGCCCACTCATAGCACAGCTGACGATCTCAAGGTAGGATATATATCGCTATATCTCTACCTCTTTGCTGTGAGGGAGCAAACATCGCTTGAACCGGTTCGAACGACGCCATTTCGCAACAATGGTATTTCCAAATCCCGTCACATCTTCTTTCTTTTGGATCTCATGTGAAGTCTCTCCATCGTGGGAAGCAGTCGCATGAATTGCACATGCGGCTAGAGATGTAGGGTCGGCGCAGGCGCCGGCACTCTTCCGTCTGGAATCTGCCCCGCCGCGATGACTCATCATGCTCGGGGCCGAGTTGCCCCGTAATCCATGTTCCGGCGGTTTCGTCGTGCTGTCGGCGCCCTCTTGATTAGAGATCCCGCTCTCCTGCCTCGCTGCATCTCTCCACCGTTGCGCTAGAGTCCAGACAACGGAGCACCCCCGCGCTAGAGGGTCTCTACCCGGGGCGAGGTTGGACAGCTGGAGAAACCATTATTTCGTAGAAACCACGAAGGATGTCGGTTAGGCGACCTCTCTTATTGGAAATTATTAGAAACGTTGATGCGGTGAGATAGTCTTGCCTTACCTTTTCGACTTTTTTTTAAAAGAATGTCACGCTAAGGACACTGGTAATAGTACTCGCAACCAGTCTCCTGGCTCAAAGGTGAGATCCGATTCCTCCTGCGTTGGGAGATTAGGACGCGCCGTGTACTTGCCAGAACGTCACAGTGGTGTGCTTGATTGGTTACACAAGGTCACACGCAAACTACTGAGCGGCTTGGAATAGGTTATATCGCTTTTCTTGTGTAGACCAATGAGATTTCAAGTCCGCTACTTCTCAAAACCTGGCTTCAGAACGCTTCGGAGATCAGTTACTGCAGTGCTGTGTGAACACTGATTTGTTTTTATCTCAAAGCGACGGCCTTTTTCAGAAGTTTTATCCTAAGGTTCATTGCTTTTACCTGTACGCTCCCAAAAAGTTTAAGAATCAGAGAGGGCCTTAAGGACTGTCATCTGTTCATAAACACAAATGTTCTGCCCAAGGAAGACAAATAATAGAATACCATGAGTATGATCCACTTAAGTTTGTTGCTTCCTGTCTTCCACTGTCATGTCCTTCCATGAAAACCTTGCCATTAAGTAAGCAGGACCCAAAGGTTGCCTCCACCAATTTCTTTTTACAAATCCAGTTTTGCCACACCTGCATACCTTCACTAATTGATGTCTGTCGTGCCACTCAAAACGTAGCAGCTTCCAGACGACTGTTTCGTGACCTTTAGGAAGTCTTTAAGCTACGAACGTTGCAATTCTCCTCCTTGAAACTCAGTCTTCTTGCACTGCGCGCCTCCGCTACCGCTAGCGGTTATGAAGAAGCAGGCGACGAGAGGGTACTCTCACCCGCGCGCTGAGTCAGCTCACTCGGCCGCCAGCCGTCGGATCGCAGCCGGAGTATCTGTTTCTCTGCGCTCTCGCCTTTCCGCTCGTCTGGTTGACCCGTGTCCTTAGGGCCTGTTCATACTTCGCGACAAGAGCGACTCGTCGCCCGTGCAAAACATGCATATCGATTAAAACCGAGCGCGCGCCGCCGAAAAGTGTTCATACTCGAGCGCCGGCGCCGTCGCTCCAGTCGCTCTTGTCGCTCTTGTCGCTTTTGTCGCTCTTGTCGCCTGTTCATACTTCGCGCCGGCGCCGGGAGCGACTGGAGCGACTGGGGCGACGAACGGAGTGTGGAGTACGTAATTACACCGCACTAGTGCTGGAAGGCACACTAGCGCTGGAAGGAAACGATTCCTGTTCGGACGTTCTTCACACAAAGGTAAGGAGGGCTTTTATGTCTATTTTGAGTGCCAGACTGACGATGTAGGTAATATGATTGTTTGCTTCCGTCTGTTTCAGTTTCTAACAACTTTTTTGACTAGAAATATGTCTGTTTGCTTGTGTTTATCTCAGTTTCCAGAAACTTTTTACTAATACAACTGTTTGCTTGTGTCTGTTTCAGTTTACAAAAACTAATACAATTGAAGTTGAAGTTAGACGTGAAGACCTCTATTCACTTGATATTTTAGGCCACGAAGTTATGGTGCAATTACGTACACCACACTACGCCCGACGCCCCAGTCGCTCTTGTCGCTCTTGTCGCTCCAGTCGCTCTTGTCGCTCTTGTCGCCTGTTCATACTTCCGCGCGCTGCGCACGCTGCGCACGCCGCGCACGCCACGCGCGCTGCGCTCTTGTCGCTGCTGTCGCGAAGTATGAACAGGCCCTTAGACGGTATCATATAGGCGTGCGTTGGCGGTGGCGCGCGAAATCCTTCATGCCTAGCATTACACATGCGAACCTTTCGTGGCTCAGGGAATGCGGATCTGGGTTCACGCTAGGGAAGGGACTCCAGGGTGGGTGCCATCCAAGCTGCTCGTGTGCAAACTGCTTTCGTCGCTCAGGGGGACCCGCAGCTGGATTCTGCTCTTCAAGCGGCGAAGCGCATACGGCTGAAACAATGCGCGAAAAAACTCCTCAGATTTTAGTCAGCTGAAATGCAAGAGTGCCACGACGCATGGGAACCGAACCCCCCACATCCCTCCCATGAAGTAAACCCGTCACCCACTGCACCGCGACCCACTTGTCAGCGGTGCCATCGCGGGCGCACAAGACATCGATCGATCAATCGACAACCTGGACGCCGACGCGCGATCTTTAAGCAGGAGGGTGCAGACAGCCGGTATACGGTAACCATTCGGGAGTGTCTTCGCCGGAATCCTTTCTCAGGCAAGAGACACCTGTAATTCTGAAGGCAGCTATGAACAGAATTAGTCAACAGCAGAATTTACTCAGCAGCAATTTCTTGAAGACATGCATGGATAAGGACAGGAGATGTTGGTTTTCCGCAGGCAGATATGCCTTATAAGCGCGTTATACTAGGTTCGGACAGCCCAAGGCCTTGCGAAATAGCGCGCGCTGGTAAGAGACGCGGAGACTCCGCCCCCTACCAGCACGCATTCGTGGCCGCCTCCGAGAGGGGGCAGGCAGGGGTGTGCGTAAATGAAATCCGAAATTTCGTAAATCGTAAATCGTAATTACGAAAAAATCGTCGTAAATCGTAAACCCTAAATCGTAAGAGGCGCCTGACTTACAATCATCTAATTTCCTTGTTCTTTTCTATTATGCTAAAGCTAATCGAAGCTAACTATGTTTTATTGTGACGTTTTCAGCTAGAGCTGGACACTTTTCTAATTAAGACGGAAGCCGTTAAAATCAACTAGCACATTACAAATCTTGACAAGTTTTTGGAGAACCAAAATAAAGTGCTTGTTCAAAAACGCTTAAAATGCGCCTACATATACAGGGTGCCCAAATAGAAAGCTTACACTGCTTGTACGACCAAAAATGTTTATCATTCTACTAGCCATTGGCTTGCATATAAAACTATGACTTTGTAGAAACAACCGCAACAACTCCAAATAAACCAACGAAAGAGTTCCATCCAAAACCAAAAAAAAAATTGATCGCTGGCCAACTCGACGAAAACAGTATTTGCAAAAATAATTCAACAAGCATCCCTACTAAGTGAGCGCATGAGACATTTCTATGGTATGACACACCTGAAGTTCTAAGCCTTCTCACCTTTTGAAATGTACCCAACAGCATTTTTGTAGCAGGCGGGAAGGAATTGTGTGACGATTGAAAGAGTGTGATCACTTTTTTGGACACTGATCATAGTCGGATTTTTGACTTGAAACTATAAAAGAAGATATTTTTGTGGCATTCTTTAGAAATAAAGTAGAGAAGCAAGATGCAGCTTGTACGGAAAGTGGTTAAACTGACTCGTACAAGGTGCATTTTAAACATATAGGGGAAACCCATGGTAGAGTAGTCGGAGGAGGATGGCTATCGCGTGTTCCAGAATAGTTCTTGATTAGGATCCTACCACGGGCAGTCAAGTCTTCCATACCTGCTGTGTTGTGAATTGGTACCTGATTTGCCTGGGAAGGATAGAACACTGACCTCTACATCAGCGGCAACCGCAATTTATTTTATAAGGCAAACCCACACTCAAATGACCTCTACGATATCCTATAGAGGTAGAAAGAATGGAAGGCGCATATCGAACAGGGACTGACTAACGTCATGCTTTGTCCTTTATCGTTTTTGAAGGCAACCACAACTCCTGGAATGAAAGATCGTCGTTCGACGATACCAATCAATTACTTTCGGCATTTACTTCGCTCGCAGGTTTGCTTGCATTTGTTAACTTTCGGAAGCTCCAAAATATTGCATTACTAATTAATGACTGCTTGCATTCGCCAGTCATGCTCTCCCTTTGTAACAAGCGCTATCGTATCTTTTACCCAGTCTTCAGCATTCTGAACAGATCGCATAGGGCGAACACAACAACCCCAATCAGACCACTGAAAACGAGACCAAAAGTGTCAAACTTTTTCGCTTTTATCATGAAGATGTCAGCCGCTTTGCTTAAGGCGCACCTCATACGTAAACAGACTCCGCACCATGACGTGCAGTGATAAGCAGATTGAAGCATGATTGTTTTACTCTTTCCAACAGTTCAGCTGTTATTCCACAGCCTCCAATCAAGTCCAATATTCCTTGATGGCTTTACATAGGTTCTACTCGTGTTCATTGGAAAAAGTCGTCTATGTGGTGAACAAGTGGTGAAAAAGTCACAAGTTGACTAGGCGGCGGTTGCAGCATAGAATATGGTTCAGCAGGTGATCATCTTCATTCCAGTGCAAGGAGAATTTTCATCTCTTTCTGTAAACTGGAACTCAGGCCACTCGAATGTCGGATGCTGTGCTAGAGTGTGACCAGAAAAAAGGCTACCCAGTCCCATTGCCAGGAATTAACTCGAGCGGCCTATCCACAAACTGTGTTCTGTCACAGCGCAACAGCAGAACATAAAAAGGTAAATAGGAAATAGCAATGGGCTATGAGGGATTTCTTTAAAAGTGGGTACATCGTCATAATGGGCGCGTGGAGCGCAGTCGGAGGAGGCGCCGGCTGTCGCCTGCACCCGATACCAGGTTCCTGGTTCCGATTTCTCGCCCAGGCCAACCAAGCCTTCCATTCCTCCGGGGTTGGTGAATTGGTACCAGACTTGTCTGGGAAGGATAAAGCACTGACTTGTACATCGGCTGGCCACCGCAAGTCATTGTATGGCCAAATACGCATTCAACACGCCTCCACGACATCCCGTAGAAGTAAAATGCGTGGCGCATCCCAAAGAGGATTGAATAACGCCGTCATTTATCCTTATCCTTATCCTACATCGTCATGATCCGAATCGTATCACGTTATGCGTTTGTCATCCGTGGACCGAAGATCACATTTACGAAAATTTACGATTTACGACCCAAAATGTCGTAAATCGTAAATCGTAAAAAATTTGCCAAAAATCACCGCAAATCGTAAAATCGTAAATCGTAAATCGTAATTACGCACACCCCTGGGGGCAGGGCATGTCGTGGCGCACAAGCATGGCTACTAGCTACACCAGCGAATGTGAATGCAGTCCTATCTCCTCGTTTCGATTACAGATCCGCGTTTTATTCGCTTCCGTATTGGGCAAGGGAGGGAACTCCAGGATAAAGGCAATTTTAACATGGGCGCGCCACTTGAGCCAGACCAATTCTGAGCACAGAACAGAGCTTTCAGGCTTTTCGAGATTTCAAGGCTTATGCTCTGGCTAACCTCTTACTAGGGAAGGATTTCGACCTTCCATGGAACTTCAAGTTGAAACCTGGATCATTAGAAACAGCGCGGAATGTTGATTACGAATATGGGTGTCAAAATTGCAAAATGAAACTCCTGAGCAAGTTATGGCCCGCCGAAATCGGGAGGCCACACCACAGGCTGACGGTGCGACACACCTGGCGCGAGAGTGGTGAGTCATCGGGGCTCCGTAAGAAGGGCGCACCAGCTGCGGCGGTGGCGCAGGGGTAGTGCTCCCGCTCGTCAGGTGCGACGTCGTTGGTTCGGTTGCGTTGCCGCGGTTTTTTTTTGCAAATCATGATCTTTTGTTTATCTTCGAAATGATCTTTTGTTCTGAATTATGACACGCGTTTGACTACATATTCAAGGCAACTACCACACACGTTTTTAAAAATGGATGAAGGCAAAAAACTGTTATGGTGACATTTTATTTACTATTTTGCAAAAATAGAATCCAAATCATATATTGGATAACTAGAGGTGTTTCCAACAATCTTGGCATTCATGAAACAAAGCAAAAAATGTGTGAAGCAAAAAGGTAAGCAGAATGTATGATGAGGAAGAACAAAATGTCGTTGATCTACTGCTTTTTCCTCACACACTATGTCCTTTTCACCAGCAAAGGTGGTGTTCACTGTTCTCGCTGAATTTGGGGTGCCAGAAACAACGATGCACCAACTCGTGAAGAGAAAAAGGTCGCTAGAAGGTTCGCAGCTATTCTACAGTGTTCTACAGAAACACCTCTTGTTATTCAATATGTATGGTAGGACATGATTTGGACTTTATTTGTGCAAAATAGTATAATAAATAAAAATGCCACCATAGCACTTTTTGCCTTCAAGCATCTTTACAAACATATATGGTAGTTTTCTCGACTATATAGTCAAACACGTGTCATAATTCGAAATAAAAGGTCTTTTCGAAGATAAATTATGATTTGCAAAAAAATAAATAGGCGGCAACGGGAACCGAACCAACGTCGTCGCACCTGACGAGCGGGAGCACTGCCCCTGCGCCACTACCGCAGCTGGCGGCCCCTTCTTAGAGCCTCTACAGAGTCTCGCAGCAGCACCCGGAAAACTCGTCCATATCGCTTCCGCCGCAGTGGGGCCCCACGATGCCACTGTGGTGGAAGCCGCGGCGTGGACGAGTTGTCGCGGAGGGCGGAGTGGCGTTCTACTCCCCCCCCCCCGCCCTTTAAACAGAGGCGTGGCGAATGTCTGCGTCTCCACTATCTCGTAAGGCAGCCGCTGGACTTCCGAGCAAGCCCAGGGGGTTGGGAGTGGGCGGGCCAGGGGGACGAGGGGGTAGAACGCTCGACCCCCGTCGCGGAGACGCTGGTCGCAAAGGTCCCCGAGGGCTGCCGTAGTTCACGGCGGCTCTCACCGCAGTGCCAGGAGCTGCGGGTCAGACCCGCAGGGGCGTTATAGATGAGTGTCGATTATGGTTCATCTATTTGGAGACATTTCTTAACGAATCTACATGCTAGGAATAAAATAGGGTGGTGCATAATTTCTGTCCATAAAAGAGCTTGACAACCAAAAATATAATCACCGTAGTGTCAACAAATGGAGGCGTATGGAATCCTGCACTCAAAACGTAACGCAAAAAGCCTTAGCATGATATTAGGTAACCTTAATTGCACTGAAAATCTTCGTGGCCTTCCGGTCACAAGTTAGCCGCGTGAGGTTTAGGGAGAACCCTTGCACAGAAATGCAACAACAAAGCAGACGATTCTTTTTAGTATGAGCTATAACTGCATCGGACAGACCTCGCGGACTCAACAAGGCATCGGAGGGATCACAAGGGCTACCACATTATCTTAGAGCTGATTGTCAACCGAGGAACTTTTAGTGGAGGTAAAGCGACAAAAGTGAGAGCAAGGGCAAAGTGGTACAGAACTGTTGAGTTATAACACGTTGACGACAGTGTGACCTGATGTCAGGCCACACCCTGTCGGCCGTGTGGGACCGTGTGATATGATGTCAGGCCACAGCCTTGTAACTTATTTTTCTAGTTGGATTCAGATCTTTCCGAGGAACTTTTTTGTGTTATGTGTGCTTCATCTTTAGACATTGCTATAAAACGCGTGGTCCACAAAAACAAGTTTCGGTCCTTGATTTATTGAGCTTCTCGTCAAGTAATGGCTTCAATTAACAATTCGCCACTGAAAAATAATCGATAATAATCGATCGGCCTACCGCAGTCGAACACATCGTCATGAAAGCCGGACTCCGTCGCAAAGTTCCACCGATTAGGGCTTCAAAATCGCTCTTCCAAGCTTCCTTATCCTCATCTTTTGCTTCGGATTCTATTACTTCACTTTCTAAGTCAGCATCGTCGTCAGTTGGTAGTACAAGGATATCGTCCTCAGCATCAACGTCGTCCTGGAGCACCTCGTCATCCTTATGATCGCTCTCCATCAAGAGACGAATTTTGCGGTCGCGTAGGACCGTACGACATGATGTCATGCCACGCTGTCGGCGTCGCAAAAGATCGGTTGGTCCCACGTGCCAGACACTCGAAGAACGCACGGTCGTCAACGTGATAAGGGGTGTTCAATTACATTTTGGGGCTTACATTCAAGAATTCCTAACTTGGCTTAGAAAACGCTTCTTCACAAAGCAAAAAGCGTTTGGCTTATTACATCTCTGGCATTCTTAAAAGTCGCAACTGCCAGCAAAAGTATGCAGTATTGCGTACAGTAATCCTCGCGGAGCCGCACCACCCGCCGTTGTCATGGCGGGTCCCCGGCACCCGCAATACTGCTGCCGACCTTAGACGTTAAAAAAAAGCCTCTAGAAATAGCAACGCCGCGGCCCTATCCTTAACCATAGGGCAGGGATGCAGAGTTCGCTGTCGTCGACGTCCCTGCCCTATCCTTAACCATAGCGGCGAGCGGCAACGCCGCAGAAGTGTGCGGTGGGCTTTAGACGAGTTTCCCGTGTGGAGTACATAAGTAATTACGTACTCCACACTCCTTCCTGGAGTACGTAGTTACTCAGATACTCCACATTCCGGTCGCCCCAGTCGCTCTTATCGCTCCCGTCGCCCGCACGAAGTATAAACAGGTCTTCACACGGGAAAAGAAGCGAAGACGCGACTTGAAATTTCCGCCGCGCCCGAAAACTCATGCGTACTCTTTTGGGCGCGTGTTTAACGACGAGTATCGGTTACCTAGCCCAGCACCAGCATTGCGATAGGATTGTGAACTTTGATAAGAAAAAGGAGAAAAAGGTACTTATGGTTAGGGACTGGTGTCAGCGTCGAAGTTGCACATCCTCGTAGAACAATCACTTACACACGGTTTCACATAACTAGGAAAAGGAATGAAGGGGCAATACGGGTATCGAGAGGGGTGGGGCACGCTTATTACGAAGAATTTTTCTTGCCGTTTTTCACACCAGGGTTCACTATTTAGTTCTAGCACAACCCCAGTCAGGGGTGGACCCCCGCTAGGAAAGCGAAATATTCTATCTACGGCAGGCTGTATATATAGAAAATATCCGAGCCTACCAGGGTCACCCCTCCCCTACCCAACTCGAATTGCGCTGAAGGAACTCCGCGGTCTGGCTGTTTAAAAAACCGTTTTGAGGTACCTTGCCAGTGCGAGATGGGCAATAGTCACCTTAGTACCGCAAGAAGAACTGATTGGGCTAACAAGGGAAGGGTTTGAAGCATATGTCTGAACGGGGGGAGCGAGTCATATAGGGAGAATCCTCATTCCTCAATTGGTTGGAAAATGTGTTTTTTTTTTTGCCAAGTCGTTAAACCCAAGGAGTAGGGGGTCAGATTGGGATACGGCGCAGCACGCGTTTGGGGGTCTTGTACGCCCGCGGTACTTCTGCAACCAACGGCCCGGAGCGCAGGTGGGTAGAGGGTTGACTCATGCGAGAGAGGTCAGGGGTTTGGCTCCTTTGCGTTGCTGCACTTTTGCATTTCAACTGATTGGTAGAAATTTGGGGGATTCTGACGTCTATACCATTTTCAGACGTTTTCTGTGCATTTTTTTCCAGCGATACGTTGTGGTATTCAACACCAGCGTCCGTCGCCGGCTTCGCCGGCGCCGTACGCTGGACGTGCGGGCCACGCCAGGCTTGCCGGCTTCGCCGGCTTCGGGTATGGCGGGCCACGCTAGGAACGCAGCCCAAACCTAGCTATGGATGCTTCCTCATCCAGCGTCCGTCGCCGGCTTCGCCGGCGCCGTACGCTGGACGTGCGGGCCACGCCAGGCTTGCCGGCTTCGCCGGCTTCGGGTATGGCGGGCCACGCTAGGAACGCAGCCCAAACCTAGCTATGGATGCTTCCTCATCCAGCGTCCGTCGCCGGCTTCGCCGGCGCCGTACGCTGGACGTGCGGGCCACGCCAGGCTTGCCGGCTTCGCCGGCTTCGGGTATGGCGGGCCACGCTAGGAACGCAGCCGAAACCTAGCTATGGATGCTTCCTCATCCAGCGTCCGTCGCCGGCTTCGCCGGCACCGTACGCTGGACGTGCGGGCCACGCCAGGCTTGCCGGCTTCGCCGGCTTCGGGTATGGCGGGCCACGCTAGGAACGCAGCCGAAACCTAGCTATGGATGCTTCCTCATCCAGCGTCCGTCGCCGGCTTCGCCGGCGCCGTACGCTGGACGTGCGGGCCACGCCAGGCTTGCCGGCTTCGCCGGCTTCGGGTATGGCGGGCCACGCTAGGAACGCAGCCGAAACCTAGCTATGGATGCTT
Source organism: Heligmosomoides polygyrus bakeri (assembly GCA_947359475.1). Lineage (NCBI taxonomy): Eukaryota > Metazoa > Nematoda > Chromadorea > Rhabditida > Heligmosomidae > Heligmosomoides > Heligmosomoides polygyrus. The sequence continues at coordinate 49,291,765 of OX375869.1, read as the reverse complement.
CCTCATCCAGCGTCCGTCGCCGGCTTCGCCGGCGCCGTACGCTGGACGTGCGGGCCACGCCAGGCTTGCCGGCTTCGCCGGCTTCGGGTATGGCGGGCCACGCTAGGAACGCAGCCCAAACCTAGCTATGGATGCTTCCTCATCCAGCGTCCGTCGCCGGCTTCGCCGGCGCCGTACGCTGGACGTGCGGGCCACGCCAGGCTTGCCGGCTTCGCCGGCTTCGGGTATGGCGGGCCACGCTAGGAACGCAGCCCAAACCTAGCTATGGATGCTTCCTCATCCAGCGTCCGTCGCCGGCTTCGCCGGCGCCGTACACTGGACGCGCGGGCCACGCCAGGCTTGCCGGCTTCGCCGGCTTCGGGTATGGCGGGCCACGCTAGGAACGCAGCCGAAACCTAGCTATGGATGCTTCCTCATCCAGCGTCCGTCGCCGGCTTCGCCGGCGCCGTACGCTGGACGTGCGGGCCACGCCAGGCTTGCCGGCTTCGCCGGCTTCGGGTATGGCGGGCCACGCTAGGAACGCAGCCGAAACCTAGCTATGGATGCTTCCTCATCCAGCGTCCGTCGCCGGCTTCGCCGGCGCCGTACGCTGGACGTGCGGGCCACGCCAGGCTTGCCGGCTTCGCCGGCTTCGGGTATGGCGGGCCACGCTAGGAACGCAGCCGAAACCTAGCTATGGATGCTTCCTCATCCAGCGTCCGTCGCCGGCTTCGCCGGCGCCGTACGCTGGACGTGCGGGCCACGCCAGGCTTGCCGGCTTCGCCGGCTTCGGGTATGGCGGGCCACGCTAGGAACGCAGCCCAAACCTAGCTATGGATGCTTCCTCATCCAGCGTCCGTCGCCGGCTTCGCCGGCGCCGTACGCTGGACGCGCGGGCCACGCCAGGCTTGCCGGCTTCGCCGGCTTCGGGTATGGCGGGCCACGCTAGGAACGCAGCCGAAACCTAGCTATGGATGCTTCCTCATCCAGCGTCCGTCGCCGGCTTCGCCGGCGCCGTACGCTGGACGTGCGGGCCACGCCAGGCTTGCCGGCTTCGCCGGCTTCGGGTATGGCGGGCCACGCTAGGAACGCAGCCGAAACCTAGCTATGGATGCTTCCTCATCCAGCGTCCGTCGCCGGCTTCGCCGGCGCCGTACGCTGGACGTGCGGGCCACGCCAGGCTTGCCGGCTTCGCCGGCTTCGGGTATGGCGGGCCACGCTAGGAACGCAGCCCAAACCTAGCTATGGATGCTTCCTCATCCAGCGTCCGTCGCCGGCTTCGCCGGCGCCGTACGCTGGACGCGCGGGCCACGCCAGGCTTGCCGGCTTCGCCGGCTTCGGGTATGGCGGGCCACGCTAGGAACGCAGCCGAAACCTAGCTATGGATGCTTCCTCATCCAGCGTCCGTCGCCGGCTTCGCCGGCGCCGTACGCTGGACGTGCGGGCCACGCCAGGCTTGCCGGCTTCGCCGGCTTCGGGTATGGCGGGCCACGCTAGGAACGCAGCCGAAACCTAGCTATGGATGCTTCCTCATCCAGCGTCCGTCGCCGGCTTCGCCGGCGCCGTACGCTGGACGTGCGGGCCACGCCAGGCTTGCCGGCTTCGCCGGCAACCAACGCTGGGTAAGGAAGCATCCCTAGCGTCGAAGTCGAACACGTTGAAACGAACGCCTCCGCCTCGATTGACGCCTTGTTGAGTATCAGTCAATCCCAGTGCAGCACTCATGAAAATGTCAGCAGCACTCCTGCTCCGTCTAAGGTTCTGTTCACAGCACATTGCAGCTCGTCAAGCCTAATCGTTGTCTGACGTTTCTGTCCAGTCGTCGTGCTTTATCCCACGAGGCGTGATGAATTTCGGAAAGTGTAACTTGGGACAAAAAATACTACTCTCCCCTGCATACTGTAGTATGGAAACTGGTCAAAGCATTGCCGAAAATGGAGGACCAAGGAGCAAGACTTGATTGAAGGCGTAGTCGAATCAAGTGCAGGTCCTCCCAACATTCTTCGCTGACCTGCTGTCGCCCTCGCTGAAAATCGGAGGATCTGGGCAGGTAAAAGTAGCTTAGTAATCCAGCGCGCGAAGTAGGTATGTTCTTGAGAACAAAGTGAACAATTCCAGATCAAAAGCGTCTTCCAGACAATGATTGACCAATCAATAATTTCGGTTAATATTGATTGTCTGGTGGAAGCTTTACCATGGTGGCTGATTTCCTGATAGGCCTGTGTTATACTTCGGCGACGCGTCGCCGACTCTGCGACTCGTCACCGACGTCGCCGACGCCAATGTTGCCACAGACGTCGTCGGTACCGTCGGCGACGTCGTCGACAGATTCTGTATTGGCGTCGGCGACGTCGTCGGGGGAGCATTGGAGCGCAGTGTACTAATAGAAGTACGGGCCAGTATTGAGCATTTAACGACTATGATTTAGCGATCTAACGAATTTACCGGCATTTTCCTTAAATTTCTTTATTGAAGTTTAGCAAAGGCCTTTTCCGTTCAATCGCATTGAAATTAAATTTACGCGGAATTTTCTGAATTCGCATGAAAATTTAACTCTTAATTAGTGTAAGTTGCATTTCGAAAAGGCGATGTTTGCTGTATCTATTGAGAAAGCGAGGAAACACTACTTATTTGAATCAGTTTCTCTACAGCTGTTTTGTATATTTCTGTTTCAAGGCCGTCTTTCATATTTTGGCTGCTCAGTATCAGTTATTCGCAATCTTCACTGTTCTCTTCACGTTTTCAGTTTTCCTCACAGTTTTGTTTTGTGTTATTTGCTCGTCAAGAACGCCAAAATGCCTAGAAAACGCGAATAAAACGGGTGAGAACGACAGAGAAGCAAGAAAGGTGACAAAGGGAAAGGGAACGTAAGGATTAGGCTCGCACTCCCTCTTCAAACACTCAGCGTTCCAGCAAGCTGAACGGATTTTCGTACAGCATTAGGTAATGGTTGTGAGACTAACCATAAAAGACCGTTGAGATTAAAAATGACACTAGTGGTGTCCGCCGGACGGGTGTTTTTGCACTTCTCCATTTCGTAACTCAAGGTACGGTGGAGATGATGGCAGTGCTGGGAATGAAGAACCAACCAATAATCAAAAGACTCCATCAGAGGAGCCGCCTGCGACGTCGGCGACTCGTTGCCGAAGTATAACATAGGCCATCGACCATCCGTCGGCCATCATAATCACGGAACACCCACCCAGATCGATCAAGTCTGCAGAGAACCGATACCAACGCTCAAGAATGGATAGCGACTATAGTAGGATCGACTGCCCATCGAAACATCTTTTACCTGGTTAGCCTTCCGTCGGCTATCATAATCGCGGGACACCCACTGCGTTGAACTTTTTGAGTGCATGGCGCGATTCAGTCTTTTGATGTGGCCTGTCAGCTTTGAAACGAAATCGAAAGTCTTCCAAATCGAGACGAGCTAGATTGTTTGATTGAGTTCTGAGCTAATCACGCAACAACCACTCCGATCGATGAAGTATGAGTGGCAGTGGTTGACAAAACGTTCAGACGATCATTATCAACCAATATTATCGATCATTTAAGTAGTGCTATCGTTTCTCTCTCAGACTTCATAGATCTGGACCATAATCAAGCAACACCCACCCCGGTAGATTAAGTCAGAGAGAAATATTAATATATCCGTTGATCTAGATTGTCTGAGCTCGAGGGCTGAGCTAATGACGCAACATCCACAACGATCAGTTATGTCAGAGAGAAACGTCAATATATGGGTTGATATATATATACATATTATTTTAACGTCGAGTTGGACAGTTCTGAAATCAAATTGGACAGTTTTCACGTCAAATTGGACACTCTTTTAAGCTAGTCTAAGACTATTCAAATCAAAGAGAACTCTTCCAATTTGAAATATGCATCATTCACATTAGACTAGAGAGGACTCTCCAAAAGTGCTAGGATAATTTTTGTTCGAAGAAAACTTTAGTATAACTTTAACTGAAGTTTTAATTTAGCTCCCAATGAGAGAACACGTAGTATAAAAATTTTAAAAGTTTTATTTGTTGAGGAAAAACAACGAATTAAAGCTTGTTTTGAAGAGGAAAAAAGCGGCCGCTTTATATTGCTAAAACAGAGAATGCGCCATGCCCCGTCCGAAAATTAGCGATTTTCATTCGATTTATTTATTTATTTATTTATTTATACGTGTATCACAACACGCAACAAAAGAAACAATTAGCGGTAAAACACAGTGATAATAAACGCAAACATAGAAGAAAGGGCAATCTATCGAGTCTTGAGATAACTGTCAACGAGCCACTTATATTGGTTTAACGAAGATGGCAAAGCATGCTTTTTGGAAAACAATAAGAATTCAGAGCCGGCCCTTTGAGTAAAGAAGGATGCGCGAACACAACTTTTGGCCACAGGATAATGAATTTTAGATCTACAACCCCTAGTGGTAGAATGATGGACTGTGTAAAGATCAGTAAGTGGAAGTGCAACCTTTCCAGTCATCATCTTGAAAATCATAATTAGATCGTTTCGCTTCCTACGGATAGCAAGCGATTCCAGCTTGAATATTATATTACGATCATGCGCTGATGGAACGGTGGTGTAGTCATAGCCATTTAAACGTAACCATAGCTTTCTAGTGTAGCCGTTCTGCACTGATTCAAGTCTCTGTATGCAGCATTTACGGTGAGGACTAAACACAGTGGTGCCGTACTCCAATATTGGACGAACATACGATTTCTATGCAAGAAGCAAGTGAGCTGCTGAATTCGTAGATAGAGCTCTAAATATATTATGAGTTATTCTTTCAGCTTTTTTTGCAATCATTTCACAATGTTCTGAAAAAGTAAGTTTTTTATCCAAGATAAAGCCGAGATCTCGCAGACTTTCTTCACTAAGTAGTTTGCTACTGCCAAGGTTGTAAATGCGCCTAGCCGAATTTGAATTGCCGAGATGAAAAACTCTAGTCTTTGGTGCCGAGATAGGTAATTTCCACCTGTCCGACCAATCGGCAACCTCTGAAACTGCACATTGAAGGGCAAAATGGTCCTCTGCACACGTAATATTCCTGTATATTTTTATATCGTCAGCAAACATTTTGCACTTAACGCCATGTCGTTCAATCAAGTCAGGTAAATCAGATGTGTAAATGATGAAGAGAATAGGTGACAGTACACCTCCCTGTGGAACACCACTCGTAATTGTGTAAGACGGAGAAAATTTTTCATTAACCTTCACTTGGAAGGATCTATTTGTGATAAAATTCTTCACCCACTTAACAATTCTATGATGAATACCAACAATTTGCAGTTTGAGAATAAGTTCTTTGAAGGGAACCTTATCGAAAGCCTTGCTGAAGTCAAAAAAGACTACGTCAACGTCATTGTTTTCATCCAATGCCTTGGTCCAATCATTCAAAGTAGATAGCATCAAGGTCTCAGTTGATCTTCCAACACTGAAGCCATATTGACTTTTTGGTATTACCTCATGTGCTTCAATATGTTTCACAAGAGCCACTTTCAAAATTTTCTCGAAAATTCTTGAAAAGATTGATGTAATACTAATAGGACGATAGTTTGATACTTTATCATGTGGCGATTTTTTGGGGATAGGTGTAACGAATGCATGCTTCCACCGATTTGGTATTGCACTATGCATATAACTAAAATTGAAGATATGTTCAAGAGGAGCAACTAAAGCTACAGCAACCTTCTTAATGAAGTAAGCAGGTATATCGTCAGGAGTAGTAGTGTACGATAACGGTAGGTCATTTAGATGCTTGAAAATATCTTCTTTGTAAAACCAAACTAAGCTATCAGATGAGGCACTTTGAGTGGAAAAGTCTGACTCTACCCATGTTTTATTATCTGAATCAACGGCGTACGACTTTTTGAAATATAGGGCTAGCATAGAAGCTTTTTCAAAATCAGTGACAGCTGAGTTCCCTTCGTCATCTACTAACGTCGGGATCTTAGTTGACTTCCTCAGCCTAGAATTCAGCAATTTATATAGCGAGCATTTTTTTGGATTGTCCAAGAGTTTCCGTTCAACGTAACTGTTGTATTTTCTGAGAAGACGGTCAAATTTAGTTTTAATAAACTTGAAACGTTCGCAGGTCTGAAGACATGGATTGCTTTGAGAGTCCAGCCAGGCTTTTTCTTTGAGCTCAAAAAGCTTAGACAGATGCGGTGGAACGTTGCCTCCATTCAGGGGTTGTCTTTCAAGGGGGACATACTCCTGAATGGATGCATGCAAAACTGATAGGAAAAACTCATACTTGTCGTTGACATCAGGTAGAGCTTCCAAAATATATCTCCAATCAAAGGAGCATAAAAATCGGCAAATGTCTTCATATGGCGCTTTGTGAAAGGACCTCCGGAGGCGAAAGTACAGGGGATCCATGAAGGCTTTCACATTGTAAGAGAGGCTATAGTGATCACTTGACCCAGTTGGTGCCATCACAAGTAAATCTCGTATTAGTTTCGTGTCGCTGCATAGAACGAGATCAAGTATATGATTACCACGAGTTGGTTTAAGAACTTTTTGAACAAGCTTGCTAGAGTTGCAAAAATTTAAGAACACTTGCGATGCATAAGAAGAGGCGTGCAGAGGAACTTTTTCCCAGTCAATGTCAGGAAAGTTGAAGTCGCCGTTAATAACGCATGGCCCTTCAAACGTGGCTAGATCACTCAAAACCTTGGTAAGCTGGATCGTCCCATTGGTGGTGCAACTAGGCGTCCTGTAGACCACAATCATTCTAATAGTGGTATGGAGTAGCTTTAGATCACAGCACACTATTTCAAAGGCATTTTGATAAGATTCGCGCCAGACAACCTCAAATGCTATGGAACGCTTAATAAGAATAACAACACCACCACCCCTTTTTTGAGCTCTGTCACATCTCACAAAGTGATAGGATTTTCTCATCTGCCCAAGGATAGGTTCTAGGTCATTTATCTCACTTAGCCAAGTTTCGGTTAGCATTATAACGTCATAATCAAAACATGTTGCAGCAAACATCAAATATGAAATATTTTTCTGAAGAGATCTAATGTTAGAATAATAACACTTAAGGTTCGTTGCAGATACCCGAGGAAGACTCGTTAGTTTACCGCAGAAGATTGGCTTAGTTGATGAGAGGGGTTACTATCTATTGCAGACCTATTAGTTGCAAGTTTAGCCTCTCTGATCCGATCTCTTTCCTGTTTGGAAAGTGAAGGGCGTATATACACCCCTCGACAGGAAAAGGATCGGAGCCTAGAAGCTCTCCTGAGTGATAACTTCTGGAAATATGTGCTCGGCAAAACAACTTTTAAAAGGCGAGGTCTGCCTTCAGAAGGCTTACCTAGCCTATACACAACTTGTGGCACACATTCCATCTCTAGATGATCGAATATTTGTTTCACGATGTCAACATCATGAAGAGCTCTGGCGACAGATGATGAGGCGCTGGACTCGGATATGCCACTTATGACTATTGATCGGAGTCGTTCTTTCTCCTCGAAACTATCTTCGGTAGGTGAAGGCGGAACAGAGGATTGGGCAGCGACCGTCTTGGAATCAGCGAGAGCCTGCTTGAGGGCCGCGTTTTCAGCTCGAAGTCGAGAGTTTTCCTCATGCAGCTCCACGTTTTTAGTCACTAAAGACGAGAGATGATCTTGCACATGGAAAATGTGACTGACCAATTTCTTTAAGAACGCAGGAGTTTTCTTGTCCGCTCGCAGCTGCTCGAGGGCTGAAGCGATCTCTGCCGAAGAAGTTGCATCGAACTCGGTTCCATCTCCATTCCTACTGCTTTTCGCAGCCATGAGCGATGAGTCCGTCGAAGTAAGAGAAGCCATCGCCGGATCAGGAAATAGATCAATAGCAGAGAATAGGTGGCACCGACCGCACACGACGACCGCACGGAGTTTGATTAATAGCAAAATTTCTGTTTTCATGCAGTTTCACACCTGCAAACGGTGTAACACAAATAATTGTAATAAACACACATATTCTAACTCTTTTGTCGATCAAATAAACGTTGCGTTGAACTTTTTGTGTGCATGACGCGATCCAGTCTTTTGCTGTGACCTGTGAAGTTTGGAATCAAATTGAATGTCTTCCAAATCGAGACGGGATAGGTTGTCTGACCGCGATCTGAGCTAATCACGCAATACCCACCCGATCGATTAAGTCTGAGAGAGAACCAATAACACAGGTGAAACGATCAATAATATCGATCGATATAAGGTCTGAAGGGAAGCCAATATTTACCTGATAGGCCTTGTGTCGTCGGCCATCGTAATCACACAACACCCACCCGGACCGATTGCGTGCGAGTCCATCAAACTAACGTTACGTTGAACTTTTCGAGCGCATGGCGCAATCCAGTCCTTCGATGCAATTTTTTCTCAAAAATTAAATAAATATTCTAACCATCTTGAAGACCCTGCAGTTTAACCTGTAAGAAGCTCGTATCGATTTGGAAGACGTTAAATTTGATTTCAGAGTTCATCGGGCAGCTGGGAAGAGTGTCCAATTAGGTTTGAAAACTGTCCAATTTGATTTAAAAGGTGTCCATTTCGACGTGAAAATCATGCAACACCCACCCCGGAAAGTGCACGATCCAAACGCCTTAGGCCATCATATGCTGCTGCTAATGTGTAGGGAGGTGGATGAAGAAGAACACACTAGCAAGAACGCGCAAAGCAGAAGCAAGCGCTGCAGCACATCGACGGCTTCCATCGCAGGTCATGAGGTGTGAGCCATGCCGCGGCGCAGACCTCTTCCGCAACGCTTCACGTGTTCTCTGAAACCGGCAGCGGCGGCTCGTCATAGTCGTGGTGACGTCTTGCGAAATCTCATCAAGTGGGCGTCCTTTGGTGACCACCCGGCAGTGGAAGCGTCATGGTCGTAAACACCTCGTGATAGTAAACACCACCGGCAGCAGTGGCTGCATGCCACTGTTTACCTCTTTGCACCCGTTCACAGCGTTTGCACCCGTTGACAGCGTTTGCACCCGTTGACAGCGTTAGCACCCGTTGACAGCGTTTGCACCCGTTGACAGCGTTTGCACCCGTTGACAGCGTTTGCACCCGTTGACCGTCAGTGATTCATGCCTCTCCGCTTTATATAATAGGATGGTGATGTATAAATGTTCAACACCAGTGATACACAAGTACAAAGTGCATGAAGCACCACTGGGCACCTTACGGGTAGCGTATAAAGGCTACAGGCTCCTCATAGTCTGTTTCCATACATGGACCAAAGGCCCCGGGAAAAACCATCCTGCTCGGATTTTCAAAGGAGACCACGTTGTGACGTCGGAGGTGATTGAAATGAGAAACGAGGTGTGCGGATCGCAAATTAAGCTAAACGGCATCGATACACTCTTTCCCTCATGTCTGCCTGTCACCTGGAAATCAGAGGTTTGCTGAAGGTGTTCTAGAACCTAACACCAACAACGTCCGCCGACGGTCGAGTGGTGATCCACCTGCTCACGCTGAAATGCGGCCCACCTTTAGACAAGGAATCTTCGAATGAAGAAATCAAGCTGGCCGAACGGATGGCCAGCATACTCAAGGACTTCGAAGCACGTCAACTTGAAGTTGACGAAGACGAACAGCTGGAAGTGGTGGAAGAAGCAGAAGAAGACGATTGGGATCCGCAAGATGAACTGATGGACGTGGAGAGGCAAGCAAGCAGTGGGCATATGATAACGTTTTCGGGTGGAACTCTTGTTTCGGAGGAAGGGGTACGTCTTCAATTGGATTTCGGTTGCGTGCTCATAACCATGGAGGAAGACACCGCGATTCATTACACAGGCACATTGTACCTGTGTATCACTGGTGCTTAACACCATGTTGAATACTACAGCGTACAGCTATAAAAATGAGCAGAAAACGTCTGAAAATGGTATAGACGTCAGAATCCTCCAAATCTCAACCAATCAGATGAAATGCAAAAATGCAGCAGCGCAGAGAAACCAAACCCCTGAGCTCCCTCGCACGAGTGAACCCTCTACCCACCTGCGCTCCGAGCCACTGGTTTCAGACGCATCGCCGGCGTACAAGACCCCAAACGCGTGCTGCGCCGTATCCCATTGTGACTCCCTACTCCTTGGGTTTAGCGATTTGGCAAAGAAATAAACATTTTCAAACCAATTAAGGGGTGAGGATTTTCCCTATATGACTCGCTCCCCGTTCAGACCGCTTCAGACCCTTCCATTGTAAGAGTGACCCCACTCCATCCGTACCGTGCAGGGGTGCACATTTAACGGTTAACGATTTAACGAATTTAACGAATTAACGGCATTTTTCGTTAAAATCTAACTTAACGACTTAACGGAAATTTTTAGAAATCTAACGGAATTTTTAACGAACTTTTCATCCTCCCGATTAGGACTGTTTTTTAAAAAATATTAAAATCTGCATATTTTGTTTTCATGAATTTGTTCTAATTTTTTTTTGGAAATAATGCATTTTAGGGTGTGTGTAGTGCAGTCAGAGGAGGAGCCGGCGTACAACCTATATCAGGCTTCTGGTCTACTTTTCCGGATTTTCCCCCCAGGCCAACCAAACCTTCAACTTCTCTGGACTCGGTGAATTGGTACTAGACTTGTCTGGAAAGGGGAACGCTGAGTTCTTCATCGACTGGCCACAGCAAGTCATTGTATGGCCAAATACGCATCCAAAACGCCTCCAGGATATCCCGCAGAACTAGAATGCGCCGCGCTCTCAAAGAGATTGAATTTGCCACGTCTTAAATGATAAGGAGAAAGGATGGAATGAGGCCATCCTTTGTCCTTATCCTTTAACCCCTTCTCGACATTGTCCGACGATGTCGTCGGACACTTTTTTTGCCTCGTGGGACAATGTCCGACGATGTCGTTGGACACCACCATAAAAATAGTTCATGGAATATTATCAAGGTACAGTATTAAACGCTGAGTCCACTAATATCTGCGGTCAAGATAGCCCATGGGAAACTTCTTTTGTTACTGTTTTTTCATGTTTAAGAAATAATACAAATAAAATAATTCAAATTATCAGCGCGCGGGAAAAATGCGCGCTGTCCCATGCGGCACTCAGTTGAAAATCGCGCGTGTCGTGAAAGGGTTAATGCATTTTGGAGATGGAAATTCCCCGGACACGTCAACGATTCCACAAAGATACTGGCGTAACCTCCTCGTTGGATATCCTGTCCTCACCTGGCGCTGCTTATCCCAGAATATTTTGTCCGCCATCTGGAACAGTTGAGGCGGAGGGAATGTTTCCGGACGCTGGGCGTATTTTAAACGATTTTATAAAAACGCTAATAACGAAAATTAGAAAAATTATTTCTTCTAAACGTTAACACGTTGACGACGTGTAACAACTTTTCGGCTGTGTGGAACCGTGTGACACGATGCCGTGTCACGGTCCCAACGTTGCAAATATAAGATTGGTCTCATAATCAGGCACTCAGAATTCGTGCTTTCGACAACGCGGTAACATTCCACTGATAGTCTTTTAATTGTGTCAGAACAGTCGGACAAAAGATCTAGGAAAGGGGGAAACTCCGGCTACCTCCGGTACCTCCGGGTACTGATCGAACATTTTAAGATGCCTTGTCGGTGAACAGGATTATAAACGGCGGATATCAGGACCGGCTCACCGCAATCTTAGGCGTCGGGTGAGACGTCCATTGTGCAATCGCAGAACAAGGCTAGGGAAGGGACTCCATGGTGTGCCATACAAGCTGCTCGTATGAAGACTGCTTTCTTCGCTCAGGGGAGTTCGCGGATGGGTTCTGCGCTCTTCGAGCGCAGAGCCAGGCTAGGAAAGGGACTCCAGGGTGTGTGCCATACAAGCTGCTCGTGTGAAGACTGCTTTCTTCGCTCAGGGGAGTTCGCGGATGGGTTCTGCGCTCTTCGAGCGCAGAGCCAGGCTAGGGAAGGGACTCCAGGGTGTGCGCCATACAAGCTGCTCGTATGAAGACTGCTTTCTTCGCTCGGGGGAGTTCGCGGCTGGGTTCTGCGCTCTTCGAGCGGCGAAGTGCATACGGCTGAAACAATGCGCAAAAAACGCGCAACGTCGTGTAGACGTCGAAACCTCCCAGATCTCACCAGGGAATGCCGTCAGCTTCCCATGGAACTTCGGATTGAGACCTATATCACGTGAAAGAGCTCGAGACGCTGATCACAGATATGTAGACCCAATTTGCTAAATGGATCTCCTAAGCGAGTTATGGCCGGCGGAAGCCGCGATGTCTTCCATGTGTTAGGCGCGCCCAACGCTGATTGAGCGCGCCTAACACATGGAAGACATCGCGGCTTCCGCCGGCCATAACTCGCTTAGGAGATCCATTTAGCAAATTTGCTCTACATATCTGTGATCACCGTCTCGAGCTCTTTCACGTGATATAGGCCTCAATCCGAAGTTCCATGGGAAGCTGACGGCATTCCCTGGTCAGATACTCAGCTGAAGTGCAAAGACGTCGCGGCCCCCGGGAACCGAACCCCCGACATACCTCGCATGAAGTAAACCCTCTACCTACTGCACCACGACTCACTTGGACACGGCGCCATCGCGGGCGCACAAGACATCGATCGGACGTCGCAGCGTGGACGCCGACGCGCGATCTCTGAGCTGGGAGGGCGCAGACAGCAAAGTCTCGGCGCGACCCGCACTGCGGTTACGGTGAGCCGGTCCTGATATCCGCCGTTTATAATTGTCTTGTCGGTGATCATTTTGAATGATAATTCCACACTTGTTCTTATTCCGCACTCTGTAGATGATTTGTTGCTGAACGATTGTTCATTTTTCCGTGTTTGTTGATGATGAACAGTTCATTTTACATTGCAGTGTTACACTCCATTCCTTGAACTTTAGCTTTTGATCTCTTGAAGTTGAAACGTACGAGGCTTTCTTTAATTTTTTTCACTTGATAATGGCTTGCAGCTAGTTGTATTTTTTAACGAAATTTAACGAAAATTTTTCGTTAAAAAAATTTAACGCACAGAATTTCGTGTGCACCCCTGGTACCGTGCCCGCCCAAAGGGAAGAACTCGTCCAGTCAGGTGGCCACTAGATCACCCGGGAAGGTTGGTAGACGCGAATGTGCCTCGTTTAACGACGGGAATCAGAAGGGGTGGCGACCGTCCGTCCAGTCGGACGAAGGGAGGCGGCCGGCGAAGTGCGAGAGAAGGAGAGCGTTCCGGCGGAACGGCAGACACCGAGGGTCGAACACATCGATCGTGGCCGGCCGGTGGGGCCTGCTCGGGGCGCACCCCTCCTCGCTTCGTAGTCGTCCTGCTCGCCGTCCGCCTTCCGCGCTCTCCTCAGTCATCTCCGTTTTCAGGATGATGGACAAGATGTCCTCGCCGGGCACTACGTCGCCAGAGAATCCGCTGATGAGGGTCACCACGACTCCGCAGGCGACTCCCACTCCACCTCCGTCTCTCGAGCCAGGCGTTCCTATGCAGTTCCGTACGTTTCTTCAATCTATCTTCAACGATTTCGTAGCAACACAGGTCAGTGCGTGAGCTGCGCTACAGACACGAAGCCTCCGGGCCTCTTTCCCGTCGACTGGCTGATTCTCCCTGGTCGTTTGCCTTCGAAACACCCGTCACTCGGTGGGGGTTCATTCATTCCTCAGCGCAGAAACAGCATGGGCTTCATGTCGGCGTGCCCAGCATTCATGCGTGCGTTCGAAAGGGTCTGAGGCTGTAGTCAGCAGAGTGGAAGCCCCCAGTCCACAGCGCTTCGTTTGACTGATCCTAAGTCCTACTTTTAAGCATCCAACTTCACTCCAACTCCAAGTCGTGTCATGTTTTAACGGTATTTCATTCAATCCTTGTCCAGTTCACCGCTAGGTACACGACTGAATCTACCGAAATAGCAGCGTTTTTCTTCTTCTTACAGACGCCGGTGCCCGTTTCAAGACCTCCGCCTACAGCCCCATCAATGGGCCAGCAAGTGCTGGCGATTCCGTAGCATATCCCTTCTGTCTGTTTAATTCTAGCGTTTTCTGTTTGCTCCTTTTTTCACACTTACCTTACTTTGCAGTACTACTGTGTTGCTCTTTTCGCCGTAAAAGTTTTCCGCTCCTTTCATTTAATGAAGCTACTTGATAATGATAACATACCTTTCGCCACCATCCTATGTATTTCTTGAACCACTTTATCGTCCCCTGAGAAGGAGGAATGTCATTTTTCCGACAACATTCAAAAGTGCGAGCTCCTGAAGGTGCTGCTCTGTGAGTGATCTGTGCGGCTACAGGGATGTGATCGTTTGCGGGCTTGCAGACGAACTGGAGGGCGGGGAGAGCTAAAGTTTCTTGCTCTCCATCGCTGAGGCGCAGGCCGAGCGATCGCACGGTTGCGCAATGAATGCCGTGTCGTCATTTTTTCTTGCGGAAAGTTCGTCGCTACTTCGGTAGGACCCCTCTCAAGTCCGCTAGAGAAACGGATCAAACTACTAGGTGTCATTCTATGGTGGAAAATCCCAACAGGCTAGCCTTCATGGGTTAATTTGTTCTTCGTGTTATTGTTTATTTCGGTTTTCACCCATCTTGAACAAGTACGAGAGTCGTTACTTCTTGGCCCGAACTAGTGTTGGGTAAGTTGTACTGTGTGAAGTTAGTTTATCTACCTGGTGTGGTTAGATTTGCTGCCGTTTGTGCCGTTTTGGCGACAGTCCTTATGCGTGCTTGCATTTTCAAACTTCCGTTTTCTTGTTTTTCTCCTCCCGTTCGATATTTTTGCCCTTTCGCCAAGATATTCGCTTTAGCTTGTCCTATACACAGCATTAATGGGAACTGTAGGGACCTTACAAGGGAGGCCCATGAATTTCCCCAAAGGTTCTCAACGAGACCTAAATGGTCTTGTAGGGCATCTGGCGAGGATCACAGAACTGTGCTTCTTTTTGCTACGGACCACTGGTTGGTCCGAAAATGGCAAAAAAATGGTATCACTTCAGAGCGTGTTGATGAGGCATAACTGACACCTGGAATGGCCCTGTCGGGAATTATTTAAGCTGCTGACCACGAATCTGTCACTCTTTTTCCAAATTATCGCCTTGCTTGCACTACTTTCCATCAAAGGTTGAAGTCGAAAGTTGGAAAATAAGTCTGACAACATTAGAGAAGGAAGCGACCCCACTAACGTGGACAGCTTTACTCACCCATATCTACCGTAACCTGCCGTAATATACCGACATTTTAAGGTATCAGGTATCATATCCGTGATCAGCACCCCAAATAACCCTCGTGGGCGATGTTTGGGCGAAATTTTTTCTTTCGTCCTCTTCTCGACCTTTGGAATCGTGAAAGGCAGCAGTGCCGATTATTCTGCGTACACCCCGTTACACCCAGTTACTTACACATACCCATCGTAATCTTCTGCCATCCATCGTTTCACCGAAAATGGTTGCCAGATTGGTGATCTGCATCCCAGATAACCCTACAGATGAATTTGAGACGAAAAACCTCTTTCGATCGCCAGAGTTGAGGGAGTTAGTAGAAGTGCTCCTATCTGCAATGCCCCGACCCGTCTCCTGTAAGTGTGTAGGAGAATGGTCAGGAAAAAATGCACAGCTAGATAAATACCATGAGGTGGATAAAATATGCTGTACTTGGTAACAGTTAGTAGAAACGTGAATGTTGCGAGAAGAATAAAAAGCAGTCTGCAAAGAAATCCGATGAGCAATAGGCCTGTCTTGATGATGGGTCAGTTCTTGTCGATCTTGTTCACGAATGAGGTGATAGTGAGAAACACTCCCAAAAGGAATTGAGAACATGCCAAAGAGGACATGTGGGGATAGCATCTAACGGAACCTTCCTTAGCGAGTCAAGCATCGTTTAACGGAAGCTCGATATTGCTCCACACAACAAAAGCAGCTTCTTCTGCATCTGACATCAGGTTGAAGGTGGGGTTAGGACACGGAGAAGGTACCCTACCAGCGCCAAAATGTAATTTTCATTTAAAAAAACGCTAACAGTCCACCTAGAAGCGCAGAAACCCCCGTCCCGGCATCGAACCCTCGACACCCTCCCGCAAGTCTGCTTCAATATCCACTCGGCCATCCAGTCACTGCCGACATCGTTGCGAATGAATCACTTGAATGTACACTGCAGCATCGTCTAGAAGGCGTAGGAAATTATCGTATTACTATATAATCAAACTTTAATTTGAGCTCCAAACCTTTGTAAGTTAAGCTCAGAGCACCACGAGCCATTCCAAGTGTCACTTTTGCCTTATCAACCCCCCTGAAGCGGTACCATTTTTTTGCCATTTTTGGACCACCCAGTGGTCCGTAGCAAAAACGAAACACAGCTCTGTGATCCTCGTCCGATGCTCTACAAGATCATATAGGTCATGTTGAGAATCTTTGGGGGAAGTTCATTGGCCTCCCTTGTAAGGTCCCTACAGTTCCCATCAATGCTGTATATCGTACTGATACCACGGAGTATGTTTCTGTATGTATCCGCTTCGGGCTAATTGGTTATAACAGCAACAGTAATGTGAGAAAGTGTTACGAGTTGGATACGCTGTGATCTAACTATGGGAGGCCACTCCAAGCCATCATTCAGTGAGCTGGTCCAATGAACTCGTTCCTTGGTTTTCCATAAACTACAACCCCGGTATTGTATGTGTGCAAGCAGTCGTACAAGCGGCCTTGCGCGTAATGACAAAGGTGAAACACACTGGCCAAGCGATCCAGGGTGACTGGACTTTATATGCATATGCTGGGAGTCTCCTCCACTAACTGTGCTATTTTTAAACGTTGTTAGTTGTGGACGCGTATGATGCACTTAACAAGCATTTGCACGCATACCGGTCACTTTATCTGGCAGCTAGCTAGAATCTACAAATCCTTCATCGTAACTAGATCCACGAGTTCCATCCAGTCTTAAATGCGGGGCATTGGTCCTATCTACCTCATTGTATGGACTGAATATGCGCCGAAAGTGCTACGATTCCATATGCAGTGTGTAGTGCATTCTTAACTTACTGACAAGCGCCTAAATACGCATCTGCTTGTAAGTTGTTATTCATTTTAAGCTCTTTAGCAGTCAAACTCGAAATTTCCTTGGAGGGTGACGTTCCTAATAGAACACGTTCCTATTGGAAGACGAAAGTAGGTTGTCTGACTCATTGCTAGTTGTCCATTCAATCATGTCTTCTGAGCTAGCCAGCTTCTGGTATCAAGCGGTGTGCAGCTCACATTCGATTTGGTCATCATGTAGTTGACGTTTTGCGTGGAAATTAAGAGTGCTGGCTGAGATCCGATCTTTTTTATTACGATTAATTCCTAGAAGCGGAGCAGTTCAGTTTTTCAATAACGATTGCTTCACAGTGTTCTCTCAACAGAGGGTAATGTTGAGCTTTTACAACACAAGAAGCGCTTCCGTTTAACATTCAAAAGAGCATATTCGGCTGGAGATGTTTTTGTATTCTTTGTGGTGTTTTATTAAAACTAATTCCTGTTCCTATGATATTTCTCTACGTACTGGTGACGGGTTAAGCGGGGCAGGTGCAGATTTTTCCGGCTTTTTTTTTCTTTCATTGGTGCAGATTCAAACAGATGTGGTTTCAGAGATGCCGTTCTTCGCGAATCCCTTCATGTCTCCGTTCATGCCCCAGCAAGGGTTTCCTGCGGATGTTGCAGCTGTGCCTACAGCTGGAGGAAATCCAGCGATGCCAGCCTTCTTCTTTTCTCCGGCCCAGTATCAGGAAATGATGCAGCAGTATTTCACCCAGATGATGACAGCAAATCAATACGGTGTGAATCTCGCGTTCCCGATGCCTTTAGGAACTACACTGGTTCGTCCAAGCAGTCAGGTAAGTCGGCAATGGAATCAGTCTCTCCTTTTCAGCTAATCCAAGGGTTTCTGAAAATCCTTGCTGCGTTTTTGTGGATTTGTTCGGACGATTTTTCAGCCGTGGCCCTAGAAGTCATGGCTTTAATGCACTTTCAGAAAGGAGGATCGTTGTCCTTTTAATCCGCCTTGAGATTACCTCGCGTTGAGATTCCCGTTCAAGCGAGGAGCATGCTTGGCTGGAAGGCAAACAAACATCGAGTATTGTTTGTGTTATGGGTGGTACCATTCCTTCCAATTATTGGGGTTCTTGTTCATGCTGAATCTTCGTGTGCTAAGCACGCGAACTTCGTATTTCCTGAGCGCTCTCAGAAAGTGGTTCCATAGAGCAGTTTCGCACTACAGGGAAAGAAGCGGCCTATGGCTTTCTGCGAGCAAGTTTAGGACTGCTGTAAGCCGAGCGTTCGATGTCGATTTCATTCCTCATACTCTACTTCAATTTTTAAGGCCTCTCAACCGGAGATTCATGTGGGGGATGCAATCAGTGGAATTCACGAACTGCACCTCACGTCCACTGCTTCAGAACGTGAGGTAGAGTAACTGCTTCTCCATTTTCAGTCAATGCTATGTGCACCGATAGGAGAAGTTGGCGAAGGAGAATAGTTTGTGTTGATTGACGCCTTCCAATTTCCAGTTGATTGTCTCTCCTTCCGCTGGCTGTCCATCAGATTCTCCTTCGTCCTCTGGTAAAAACTCCTTATCGAATGGAACAGAACGAGGTTTGGAATAGCTGCGTCTTTATTCTAGAGTGCTGTGTTGATGTAGAATTCACCATAGACAATATGCAGAGGCGGAGCTACAAATATCTCCGATAGTTGGCCAATGGGGGGGGGGGGGCGCACCGCGCCTAGAGTGGACTACTTGCGCTATCTCTATTGCCTACTTGCGGTACCCCTAAGTTGTGCCTGTGGATGTGTCTGAATGGTACTTATCATAGCCACATATTTAATATATTAAATACAATATTGAATAATTTACAAGCAACTTTACAACTACTTATTATCTAAACAGTTAACCACAAGATCTCAACATGGGTTTCTTCATGGAACATTCACTCTTACGGTTCTTACAAACACAATCCCAAACTGGCAGAAAGTGCTGATTCATTCGGATATGTTAGTGTAGCTTACATCGACTGCACTAAAGCATTTACTCAATCCCTCTGGATCTTTTGTGTACAAAGCTTGAAGCATACGGAATATACGGTTGCCTTCTAAAAGTTTGCAATCTTTTTTGTACATGCGAAACCAAAAGGTCATGGTCAATGGTGCTTTTTCGGAAAGCTGCGAAACACCTAGTGGCGTTCCACAAGGAGCCTGCCTTGGTCCCTTAATGTTTCTGATATACATTAACGATATGCACAACAGCTTACCTCATGGTGTCCACTGCAGCATTTATGCAGACGATTCTAAACCATACTCTATAAACAGTCACAAAATCCTTCAGCAAGGGCTAGATGCTGTCACAGCATTGTCTTCAAAATGGCTGCTAGTCATTTCACTAGAAAAAACAACTGTCATGCTCATTGGGCGCCATCATCCCGAAAATTGCTCTATCCACCTAGCTGGCTGCAAGCTGCACACTTCGAATTCTATTCGCGACCTGGACCCAACCTTGTGTACTCCGACCAACTAACATTTGATGAACATATTGGAAAAACTGTCGCTGCAGCTCACGCCAAATCCAACTGTATATTACGAGCATTTCAAACTCGCAATATGGCAACATTATCCAAACTTTTTTCTCTTTATGTAAGACCTGTTTTAGAGTACTGTACACCTATATGTTCTTCATTAAAGCAAAGTAATATCAATCAAAGTGTACAAGAAAGATTTACAAAACAAGCGTTCTTTAGGAATGGTTCATTTGAAGTTTCTTGCCTTGAAAGATTGGCCCGACTCAGTACTACTTCTTTATCACTGAGACGAATTATTTATGATCGAAACTTTGTTTTTAGAATTGCTAATGATCACCTGGATATTGATAAAAATGAACTCTTCATTCTTTCGTCATTCAGCGGGATTACAAGAGGGCAAATCTTAGAATTCAACCTCAAAAACCACACTCAAAAAAATTCAAGAATCTTTTTCGGCTCGTGTCGTGAAAACCTGGAATGAGCTTCCTGTGTCAATCCTCAATTCTTTGCCAAAAACATTCAACTACAGATTATAATGTTTTCTTAAACAGAAAGGGTATTTCTGAAGTTAGTTACAACGTAGTATCTTGTAAGAGTAGAAAATTTTTTGTCCAAAATATATAACAGCATTTCAGAGAAAGAAATACTAATCGCTATGAGAATAGAGTACTTTCCACATTATACAAATCTTTGAAGATATCACTTTTGAGGATAACAAAAAACAAACTTTTGCTCTGAACTTTTTTGCGGAGGTTTTGTGTCGCTTTTGGCTTAATAAATGTTCTTTTCTGTTAGGGTGTTTACCTAAGTATGCTAATCCCTATAATTCATTCCTATTTGCTCTACATTATACTATTATATATTCGTATATGTAGACCCTAGCTGGGTATTCACAACAGCGCTTTTATCTGCGCCTTAGTTATCTTTAACAGCTCTTCAAGCAGCAATGTTATAGCTGCATAAAGAGCTGTTGAAGATACCTAAGGCGCAGATACGGACAACAAAACATCGTTACGACAGCTTGCAACCTCGATACCAGCCAGTTTAGGCTTAAAGAAACTGATTTGAATCGTTTCTATCACGACCATCAGCTTAACTGGTTCCATGCTGATATCCGCGGCTGGCTCATCCCGATATACGGCTGAGTGCTGATCGGTCCCACGAGGTGTGGATGTTGCGTTCGATCAAACGGCGCTGGTGGTGTAATACCGTAGAGCATTCCCGCCCGGTTAGAGGGAGGCGCGGGTTCGAATCCCGCCTGACGCAAAAGTTTTGATCGCAACAAAACATCGTTATGACAGCTTGCAATGTTATAGCTTTTCCAGTTTTTTGACATCCTGTGCAAATCGTTTTCCTGGTCATCTAAACGGCTTTATAGATTTACTGGAGATTTTATCAAGAATTCTCCTTAAAAATCAATTGACAGTGTTTAATGCCTACCTCTGCTCTGCATTCGTGAAGGTGCAGTGCTGCTTAACCGGCGTTTCTATGTGTGTGCGTTGCTCGGTTCCTCGCCCTAGCACCACTTTGACAGGGTTATAAACGGAGGATATCAGGACCGGCTCACCGTAACCTTAGGCATCGGGTGAGACGTCCATTGTGCAATCGCAGAGCCAGGCTAGGGAAGGGACTTCAGGGTGTGCCATACAAGCTTTCTTCGCTCAGGGGAGTTCGCGGCTGGGTTCTGCAGAGCCAGGCTAGGGAAGGGACTCCAGGGTGTGTGCCATACAAGCTGCTCGTATGGAGACTGCTTTCTTCGCTCAGGGAAGTTCGCGGCAGAACCCAGTCGAAACCTCCCAGAACTCAGATACTCAGCTGAAGTGCAAGAACGCCGCGGCGCCCGAGAACCGAACCCCCGACATCCCTCGCATGAAGTAAACCCTCTACCTGCTGCACCACGACCCACTTGCACACGGTGACATTGCGGGCGCACAAGACATCGGTCAGACGTCGCAGCGTGGACGCCGGCGCGCGATCTCTGAGCTAGGAGGGCGCAGACAGCAAAGTCTCGGCGCGACCCGCACTGCGGTTACGGTGAGCCGGTCCTGATATCCGCCGTTTATAATTGTCTGCCACTTTGCCAGGACATTCATGATTGTTTTGGCAACGCAGCTTGGCGGATTAATTGCATGTAGGGACGCTATCGCTTATGCATGGCATTGGGTCGTTTCGAGAGATTCCTCGATCGAAGAGGGATGAGGGGGACGCGCTGACCGCCGATTTTGTATTCATGCCTCTGCGCGAATGTCTGATGAATTCTCCCGCACGACTATGGTATATCTTGCAAGGGACTGCAATCCCTAGTCCGAATGGAGCAAGTTCCAGTCCACCGTGTTGTACATAGTGAAAACCTTCATCTCAAACATTTATCAGAGATCGCAAAGCTGATCGCACTACGACCTGGCTTCAGTGTTTTTTTTTTCTGAAAATGCGGTAAATTGTGATGATATTACACACTAGTCGGTATTACACTGTAGTTGACTCGACAGGTCACACTAGTGCATTCATCCGTAAAATCTCCGGGCGCAAATAGGGTTGGGGGGGGGGGGGTCAACATGGCCTGCCGCGAAGGACAGCCGCGGCGGGTAGCTACATACAGCGAATGTAAATACAGTCTTATCTCCTCGTTTCGATTACATATCCGTGTTTTATGTGCTTCCGAATCGGGCAAGGGAGGAAACTCCAGGATCTAGGCAATTTTAACACGGGCGCGTCACTCGAGCCACACCCTGGAGTCTATCAAGTTAAACGAGAGCTCTTCCCTACTTGAATCATCCTACGGAGTTTCTATTCTATTCCTAGGTTACAGTACACACTACTCAGTATGCATATTAATAGTATCATACTGTATGGTAAAAGAGGGGAAGAGGGGGACGTGGGTGAGAGGGCTAGCCTGCCTCTCACGGGAGGCTGACGGTACCGGATGACCCTCCGGTGTGGGTGGCGTAGACGTGACTCTCGGGTGGCGTAGACCGGTGCCGCTATCTTGCAGCAGGGCGTTGCTATCGGTAGAGGGGCGTCGTCGTCTAGGGTACGGATTGGGTGCAACCCGACAAGTCCCTTCCCCTGCCCAAATCTGTGCTCTCCTCCGCTGACGAGGAGGAGAGCACAGAACAGAGCTATACCATTGTTTGTACCCATTCTTTACTATCAGTGTGTTTTGTCGCTTTGTTTTTGTGTTGGTGACATTTTTTAGGAGGTGACCCCCCCCCCCCCCCCGACCCTATTTGCGCCAATCTCCGGCTCTGGACGTGGATCATATTTCTGCATGAGTAAGAAATTTTCACCGTCAGTAGCTCCGTACCTACCTCCAGAGTAGCTCAATTTATCGGTTAACTAACAGGAAAAGCATCATGTCGCAGCTTCCGTTCAGCGAGAAACGCATTATGTGACCGGCCCACCTAAATTTTGGCGACTGGCCTTGTGAATGCGGATCTCACCCGTTATGCACCTGCAATAGAGAACCACCCTTACACCGAATCGGGATGCTACTGCTCGAGTCTCGAATCCTTGTTGCGCGACACTGGTCGGGTGTTCATACAGCTTTTGTAGAGACAATGTTTTCGAGATAAATATTAATGATGGGTGACGATGGAGTCGAATAGGTTGGTACGGAGCTTATTGCCTTTGCCACTTTCGCGCTTGTGAAACCTGTCGGTTCTTCCTGACCAGGATCTGCTAACTTTTCTTCCCGGGTAAATTGCCTGCGGTTAGGGAACAGTGCGACTTTGTTATTACATATTTTCGCGCGGAGGATCAGAGTTCTACAGGAGGACCTTGACTTGAATAAGTCCGCGTGGGGCACCCAATGAGAGCCATATTGATTTATTTATTTATCTATTTATTTATTTATTTATTCATGACGTGGACTAAGGCCACACGTAAAAATACAAGGATCTATCCTAGTCCGGGGGGCACATAACTGAATAGTATTATATGTAACAAATTCACTTGAGACTTACCGAGCCACTCCTACAGAACAACACAGGACCCTAAACAAGAAAATCTCACCAAGAAAAAAACAAACAATTACATTTGTTGCGGTTGTAAGCCGTCGAAGTTGTGTGCCCTCCTCACCATGTTGGATCCTGGTTATAACATGTCAGGCGGCGGTCAGCACGTGGCATGGGTCCTTATGCGCCCTCTTCACTATGTTAGATCCTGGTTACAACATGTCGGGCGGTGGTCAGTACGCGGCAAGCCTTCATTGCCTTACTCTTTGCCCGCCGAGGCGGTTGCAAGAACCGCGGCAGTCCAATTTTTTTGTTCGCTCGTTGGTTTTTTCTTCCTTCTAGGTCCTCTCGAGTCCTTCAGGAGCCGCTCGGTAAGTCTCATGTCGATTTGTTAGATAATTTTTAGATATGTGGCCCCCGGACTAGGATAGATCCAAATACAATGTTAGGACAAAAAAAAATCACAAACTCAATCAAAAACAAGTAAGTACAATTGAAGGCACTCATTGTACACGTAAAAGCAGCTTCTTGAAACCATGAAAAGATAGACCTAAGACTTCCTCAATTGTGCTCGAAATGTGATTGAGCTCCCTTAAATTTTTGTAGGTGAAAAAGTTTGCTCGAGCTCGCGATTTTGCCACCGAAACACAAAGTCTCTTATGTTTTCTTATGTTTTTCTTACATCTTATGTTTTCCATATAATGGAGGGCCGATAAAGGATGTAGGAAATTCATTCTATGATGTGCATGTAACAGTGCTGGGATCAGGAAGGTAGAAAAGCTTGAGAAGCGGATCGACCGGAGAGAGGAAAGGTGCAGGTTCCTTCCGATGCTCTTCGCAGGACGTGGAGGCGATAAGCGTGATAGGTTCGCATTAGATTTTTAGCTTCCCATAAGCGCGTTCCAAGAAGCAGTTTATCTCAAGTAGACCTATAACTATGCTTCAAGCAAAACGTGCTGTCAAAACCTCCACATTTACCAAAGGCCTAAATTTCCCCAACATGAGACTACTGATGGTGAGTTTTTTGTGTTCGATAACGGTTCCGAGAGAAGATTTGAGAAGTTCTAGAAAAGTTCGCTATTTCCTAATTTAACCGTTCACCTTCAATTATGATACTTCCTGCAGCGCGTTTTCTTCCGTCTTGACTCCTGCGACGGGCGAACACTATCCATTGACCACGCAGTTTTGGAGACAAACACCTGTCACCTACCTCAGAACTACACCATTGAAGTCCCCGCCGAAGTCAGCCTTTAAAGTGGCTGATGGGCCGAAACATCTTCAGTAATGGAAAATTGCCCATCTCCAGAACTTCGTTCCTTGTTTGGTGTTGACTCGTGTTTCATTGAAAACATTTTTCAAGGAAGGAGGAATTGTATCCTTCATTATTTCCCACACTTCCTTCTCTAAAGCTATTTCCTTTCAGCTGGAAGCGAGGTTCCATCGGAGAGCTGCCACACCGCTTACGAAAATGAAATGGTTTGTGTTGCCGTATATGCAGTTCATATACCTTTTTTAATTTCATATGTAGAACGGTCTTCTTTCTATTCTATCGTAGTTGTCACTCCCGTCAGTCGGGCTGATTACATCTTTATATTGCGACTTTAAAAGATGGTTAGGGCCGGATTTGCCTGTTCACCCTACAAGGCTTGATAGATTTTAGCACACAGCTACGCTTACACATAGTTTTATGCTTGTGCTTCACCCGATGCAGGCGAGTAAAGGTGTATATTTGTGATTCCGGTAGTTGCTCTCTGCGTAATGCAGCGCTGCGTGAAGCAGTTATGTAGACCTTCCACCTGCTACAGTCCATGCTTTTGTTTAGGCTAAGTCGAACGGAATCGACTCTTCGTCGGAAACTTCCGCAAAGAGTGAAAGAGAAGAAAAGTGCTCCACTACAAAGGGGAAACTGGAGAGGAAGAGCTCATTGCCTGAAGACGAGAAGACGACGAGTTTGATCCGGAAGCAAATGAGCGAGATCGAAAAGGAAATCACGAGGAGGTCGCAGAACAAAAACATCAAAAAGGTGACGATTGCGTGTTGTATTGTCTTATTCACAAAGAAGACCGCCTATCTTGAATGACGCGCGGCTGGAGTAGTTGCAACGATTGCCTAGGGAAACGCTACCCTTTCTCCTCCGGTTAGCTCTTCAGTCCGTATTCTTGATAAAAGAAAGGCTCATTTTAGGTGCTTTCCTTTCGTATAAAAGCATCTTTTTTAAGGATCTTTCTTGTGCAACATCTCCACAAATGTTGTGCTCGGCGTTCTTCATTCGTGACCCACTCGATTAGGCAGCGCCATAGTTCTCATTACACGATATATGTGGAGACTCATGGTGAATGGCGAAGTGAATGAGTTGAAGGTTTATAGCTAGAAGCTTCGATATACCCTGCATCATATTGTTCCGTTTATACCATCAAGATGTTGACGTCTTATTTTCTTACCACAGCATCGTCGTGGAATGGAGAAGGGTGTTCAATTAGTTGTGGGCCCTCATTAGTTCGTATCCACGTCTTTTCGGCACTTTTCTCTGGGATACTTCGAAAGAGCCGCAGCATTTGAAGGAGGGCTTAGATGCGGTGAAAACAAACGGGAATGCAAAAAATGAAAGGAGAAGCGACGGAGCAAGAAGGAAAACGTCTTTTCAGTGCGAAGTTCTTACTCCTGGCGACAAACTATTCATGACTGCCTTTTATGACCGTTTTTATGACGAACTATCAAGCTTCGAAATTTTTTCGAATATTCGAATAGTTTCGAATGCTCACAAATTTCGAATCTTCGAATTCGAAAGTATTTGAAAACCGTAGTTTTCCTGAATATTCGAATTTGAACACATCTGAGAAACGCGTTTTTTTCTTTGAATATTTGAATTCGATCTTCTTCTTCTTCTTCTTCTTTCTTCTTCTTCCTTCTTCTTTCTTCTTCTTCTTCTTCTTTCTTCTTCTTCTTCTTTCTTCTTTCTTTCTTCTTTCTTCTTTCTTCTTTCTTCTTTCTTCTTTCTTCTTCTTCTTCTTCCTATTCTTCTTCCTCTTCTTCTTCCTCTTCCTCTTATTCGCCGTTTGTCCCGCTTAGCTGCGGGATTGGCCTTCCTGGAATTTTGGCGCCAGTTTTCCCAATCAAATGTCTGATCAGGGTGCAACCTAGTAACCTTCGAGTCCTGATGCAGCATACCAAGCCACAGCTGCTTTCGCCTATAATATTTGGACATTTTAATTCGATACGTTCGAAAATTGCCTTTTTTCGAATATTCGCGTTCGAATATTCAAATGGAATGGAAGTCATTCTAATATCTACAGGGTGGCCCATAAGTCCTGCAACAAAAACATAGGCGTATAAAAAGGCGAAGAATGCACTAAATTTGGTACATTTTTAAACCTTGTTTGCCCATGGTTTGTAGATTATGGTGGAGCGGTACTATTCATAAGGGACCACTCCTGGATTGATAAGAGCCTTCAGATCGTGTGGGTTGCTTTGCAGCTCACGTCGCAGCCCCTCTTACGGAGTTTTACTTCTTATTCGTTCCAAAGAAGATATTGAACAATAGTTTTCCCAGGCTTTATAGAGCAAGACATTTTCTTTAAGATGGTTAATAAACAAAGATTGAAAATCTAAAGATTTAGGGATTTCACAGCTAGTCTTTCGCAGGTGCAATATTTTGCAGATGGACTGAGAACCGCTACCACGTCCTTTTCTTTTGCTGTTACAGGAATCGCTTTACCAGAATGTGCATTTTGCCTTTAAACAGCGCGATTGAGCCTCTAATATATGGTGTTAATTTTTTGTTCCTATCAAACGAACATTTTTATTGATTTTCACTATTTTTACACAAAAACCTATGGAGTGCGGGGAGACATTTTGGAAAATCGTGCATGACAAAAACTTGCCATGCATGGCCGTTGTTTTTATATCATCAGGTTCTCGCAAAGGTAGCATTAAACGCACTATTATTTTGACCTTTCTGGGATCGCTCAACTTTGAGAAATTTTTCATCAAATGAGGCAGAGGCTGAATACCAGGGATGAGCGGATTATCCGTTATCTGTTATCCGTTATTCGGTTTCCGGGAGGTTTTGGCCTATCCGTTTTGTTGTTCGTTATCCGGCAATTTTGGGCCGGATAACGAACAAGAAATCGGCTGATACCCAGGTTTGAGCGTGGTATTGCATAGCCTTGTAAGCTTCATAATCATAGAAGTGTTCGCGAGCAGCAATAGAGGGCATTTAAATCTAGAACGTGGGTGACTTCAGGCACTGGTGACGTAGTTGGTAAGACGTCTAACTTCCATCCTTCCAGGGTCGTTCATTTATACCATACATCTATGAAACCTGCTATGGGCTGATTTCTTCATGAGCTTTTCACCACAAGCCGTATGCAGACCAAGAATGCATACCCGCTGCCTTGATAATATTACTGACGGTCACAAGTGGAGGTCCTGGCACATACAAGATGAACTGTTTACTGCCGAATTTGGCGTTCTTTTCCACGATTGCAATATGTAGGTAGCATGCTGCAATTGGTGTTCTAGTTTTTACTGATAGACTGTTGTAACGCATTAAACACATACCGCTGAGCAGCAATGAATACAAGCAAAATGGGTACAGCTTCAATCTAAATGAGTGGAGAAAGCTACGCTCCTACAAATTGTTGAGGTGTGTTTAGAGAAACGATTTTCTTAAAGTATTTTCTGTTCGCTGGTACTAGTAGTACCTCCGTAATGCTAAGAAATTGATCCCCTCTATTAAAAATCTAAATAGTGCAATTGAACTGCACTAAATTGATTTCCCGCTGCGCATGTTGGAGCTTCATTTTAATCTAAGATTGCCTTTTAGGGACATTCTACTTCCGCTTTTCTAGTTTTCAGATCTCTCTGCATGTGCATTTGGGGTGCACAATGGCTTGTAGTGGGTAGCCTGTAGAAAACTGGTATTTTATCCATCTCATTCCGCGTTCTTAGATCTTGGGATACTGCCGAACAAGAGTATCGATCCGTGTGAAGCTGCGAAACCAAGATTGTTATGCAGACTTTATTCGGTTGAGTCGGCTTAGCATAGAAAAGTCAAGAGGCGTCGGAGGAGCCATTCATCCAAGGATTCAGGTCTTAATTCAAAAAGAAAACCTGACAATTGATCAGTAAAACAACCCAACAATGGAAACTTACAAAATGCCGGCAAGTTGCTGTTCAATGGAGGAAATGTGAGTGAATAAGAGGTGGATGAGTCTCACATTCTCTCCCTCCAAGGGCGACTTATGAATGTTTCCATACAATTAGTTGGACTGTTTTACGCATCCTTTCTCTCGCTCTTCCGATTGGTTTTAAACGGCAAAAATATGAAAAATTATAATTCGTATTATGGAAATGTGCTTGGATGAACAAATTCTCAATCTCTCCTCATCTTTTCCAAACTTAAATTAAGGTGATCATAGCGAAACATCAGAAGAGTAGGGTTTGCGAAACAGTTTTAGTTTCACAGCTTGGTGGTCTTGGTACTTGTCCTCCCTGATGAGTTTGATAGCAGTTCCTGGTGAAGAATTGTGGTTCTCAATTCGAACTCGGCATCGGTTTGGATGGCAATGGAGAAGCGTTTCTTTTACTGAAGTTTCGTGAGAATCCCATAGGGCTTTGTTAAGGTGACTG
The DNA here is from genome assembly GCA_947359475.1 of Heligmosomoides polygyrus bakeri. Taxonomy (NCBI): domain Eukaryota; kingdom Metazoa; phylum Nematoda; class Chromadorea; order Rhabditida; family Heligmosomidae; genus Heligmosomoides; species Heligmosomoides polygyrus. The sequence continues at coordinate 49,262,734 of OX375869.1, read as the reverse complement.
CACTATGTTTAAAAAAAAACTCCATTAAAGTCGTTAGAAAGGACTTATAATTTGACAGCAGTTGCGTTCCATGTCTGATTTTGAAACTAGAGCAGTTTAAGTCCAGTTTTATTTTTGTTGTTTGTTCGTTATCCGTTTTTCCGTTATCCGGCGATTCTTGGGCAAAATTATCCGTTATCCGTTATCCGGGTTTGAAAATTTTGTTATCCGCTCATCCCTGCTGAATACCCATTTCGAACGACGCCCTCCAACTGCGCTTACAAATTTTTCCGTCTACTCTCTTCTCCTCATAGCTGAGTCTTAATCTCACTTGTGGACTTGTAGAGCTTTTCTTATAGTTTTCTAGAAACTACATATTGCTTAGTAATAGATTACGCACACGGCTGAATATTGAATTTGTTCCAGCTGGTTACTGCATCCTGTATGATCAGAAAATTAATAGCGTTCTTCTACTGTAGTTCAGATCCGTTCATTCAATGTTCACTCTTGAGAAGCCTTTGCACTGCCCTACACAATACCATCATACTGTATGTTCAACAACCAATCTTCCGAAATTTAGTCACATCGGAACGGAAGCGCCCCACCACGGGCCAGAGAAGAATTTTCGGTAGTTTTACGTGAGAGCGCATTACTTTGTAATAAGAGCAGCTACAACCATGATACTTTCCAGAAGTATAGCACTAAGTATATGCTACATAACTGTTGGTATGCGGTTTTTTTGCAATTGGAAAAAGACAACCAAGAAGGTCTCCTAATTTTGTTGCAGGACTTATGGGCCACCCTGTATTCAAATAGGTAATTCGAGCACAACGATAGGCATAAGAACAAGTCAGATTTTAGAAACTACAGCGAACAAGGCAAAAGGATTAAGAATATAAGACGGCGTTAATTAATCATTTTTCGCGCCACGCATTCTACTTCTGCGGGATGGGAAGACGCGTATTTGGCCTATACAATGATTTGCGGTTTTTTTTTTCATTCTACTATTTCATTTTTCATTCCGGGAGAAGACGTGGCTTCACAGCATAGAGCCTTGGTAGCCGACCTTAGCATACCTCTACCCACCAAACCCAAGGTGAGGACGGAACGAACTACGAAGGGCAGTGCTCGAAGAAGGCCTTCCAGATCCAGCTGGTCCCGTGAATGAGATCTGGAGGAGGGTAGCCCAAACAATCGTGAGATGTGCCAAGGAAACCCTGGGAGAAACAAAGGGAGGGACCAGAGGGGATAAATCGGCATGGTTCTGGAACGAAGAGGTGCAGGCTGCGATAAAGAAGAAGAAGGAGGCCTACAAGCTGTAGCAGAAGACGAAGGCACCCGAGCATCTCACAGCCTACAGGAAGCTGAAGAGGCTGGCAAAAACAGCTGTAGCGAAGGCAAAGAACGCGGAAATGGATGCCCTGTACGAGAAACTAGACGGGCCGGAGGGAGAGAAGTTCGCCATCCGCCTGGCCAAGGCGCGTCATAGAGCTAGCCTCGACATTCGAGTAGTGAAGACTGTGAAGAGTGCTGACGGTAGGGTACTACGGAAGCCGGTTGAGGTCAGAGAAAGATGGGAGGAGTACTTCAAGGAACTCCTGAACGAGGAGTTCCCTCGTCGGGAGGCCGAGGAAGAGCAACCAACGGAAGGACCCATCCCACCCTGGACGCAAGAAGAGGTTTGCAAGGCCATAGGGAAGATGAAACTTGGAAAGGCAGCTGGGCCTGACGGAGTACCAGTAGAGGCTTGGAAGGTGCTCGGGGACCGCGGAATCAACTGGTTGACGCAGTTCCTCAACAAAATCACGAAAGAGGGTAAGATGCCGGATGACTGGAGGAACAGCACCATAGTCCCCATCTTCAAACAGAAGGGAGACGCTTCTGAATGCTCCAACTACCGAGGGATCAAACTGATCTCACACACGATGAACGACTGGTCGACTCGAGGCTGAGGGAGATAGTCCCCATCTCCCAGGTGCAGTGGGGCTTCATGCCCGAGAGGTCCACCACAGACGCCATCTTCATCGCTCGTCAGGTGATAGAGAAATATCGGGAGAAACGAAAACCCTGCTACCTAGCGTTTCTGGACCTGGAGAAAGCCTACGACAGGTTGCCCCGGGCAGTACTCTGGAAGGCCCTTCGAGGGAGTGGTGTCCCGGGACGTCTGACCACGGTCATAAAGGACATGTACGAAGGCTCGAAAGCGGCGATACGAACTCCACACGGGTGACAAGGAAAGTGGACATCACAGTGGGGGTACACCAAGGGTCGGCTCTGAGTCCGTACCTCTTCCTGCTGACGCTTGACTCTATAGTGAACCATTTCAGGAAGACCCTCTCAGGACGATCCTCTACGCGGACGACATCGCCTTAGTAGCCGATAATCAGGAGGAGCTGGAGGAGAAGGTGCAGCTGTGGCAGAGAGCCCTCGCAGACAACGGCCTACGGCTGAACGTGAAGAAGACGAAGTTCATCAGCTCTGAGCAGTGCGCTGGATCGATCCTAGACTGCCAAGGTGAAGCGATCGAGAAGGTTGAAGAATTCCGCTACCTCGGAAGTGACCTATCCGAGGAAGGAACTGTGGACCAGGCGGTCAGGGGACGGATAAACGCAGCCTGGCTCAAGTGGAGGGAGTCTACAGGGATCCTCTGCGACCGTAGATGCTCCAGGACGCTCAAAGGCAAGCTGTATAGAACAGTAGTGAGACCTGCCCTCCTCTACGGCGGTGAATGCTGGGCTCTGGGTAAGGAGCAGGAGCGGCAACTGCACGCTGCGCAAATGAGGATGCTAAAGTGGGCATGTGGATGGACCCGTCGGGACAGGGTGCGAAACGAGGATGTTAGAGCAGTGATGAAGACAGCCCCGATCCAGCTGAAGATGAGGGAGCAGCGCCTAAGGTGGTACGGACACGTCCTCAGAGGGCCAGAGAATCACCCCGTAAGGTTGGCCCTAGATTTCGAGGCACCCGGAAAGCGTCCGAGAGGAGCCCCAAGGAAAAGGTGGAAGGACGTCATCAAGAGAGATCTCGGCGAAGTCGGCGCCACGGAAGATGACGCCCTTAATAGGATGAGGTGGCGACAGATCACAAGAACAGCGGACCCTGCGACTGCGCGGGACTAAACGCTCAGGAGAAGAAGAAGAAGACGAATGATTTGCGGTGGCCAGCCGATAGATAAGTCAGTTTTATTCTTCCCAGACAATTCTGGTAGCATCTCACAGACCCTGGACGGAAGCTTGGTGAGCGTGGACGAGAACCCGAACAAGGAACCTGCATAGGGTGCACGCAATATCCGGCGCCTCCTTCAACTGCGCTACGCCGCGCCCATCTTTTGTTAGTTTTTTTTTAATGCAAACCGTTGTTAGTCGCCTAAGTAGCATCGGGTGTTTCTTTTCTGATTTGAAATTTCTCTATCGCTTACTACATCTGAGGTTTTCTTTGAACATCTTGAAGACTGTCAAGCACCCATCTGTCATGCATTAACTACGAATCTGTAGTAAAACACGCTTTCCCCTAATTCAGAATTGATCATTTGGCAGAACCTTAAAATGTCAGATCTCGATTTGCTCTAGATCTTCAAATTTTGTTATATGGTCGGAATTCAACGGCTTAATGTTATACTTACTATTAACGACAGCCGAAGTGATTTTTTGTGCGCGCTCTTGGAGCTGTGGGATACCTTCTCCACTTGGCGTTGATTGCACACACTTGGGAGCTGAATATGAACGTTTGCTCGGATTTAGATAGACGATCGCGAGTTAGCTGAGCTATTCGGCTCAGCGGCAGTTGCTGCTGGTCTCTCGTCCGCCGCCTCTCTCTCAGCTTTGAACGAACAAGCCACGTTCACTCCAAACTTCTGTTCTCCAGCACAATCGCAGGTCTGTCTGTCGGTGTGACGTGCTGCTGACGTGGTCCTTCAGCATGCTGTGTTTGTACCGAAGTGAGCTGTTGCCCCGCTGCCGTCTGCCCTTCTGGGCGACCCCATCGTTAGCGCCCCGCCCCACTCTGCAAGGCTACGAGAGCTTTAAAATCTTGTAGAAAACCCTTATTCAAACAATTCTGCGGTAGCTGCGTTCAGGTGTGGGCCTTGACTAAGGGTATGATGGCTCCCCAGTGTTGTAATGGTGTTGTTTCTGCTGTGGTGAACCTCTGTTTTGTGACCGATTCTCTTCTGCTCGTCGTGCAGATGATAATGTGGTGTTGTGTTCAGAGTGCACTCCCGTACACTCCTTCCTCGAACGAAACGAGACCTGCTTCGAAGGAAACGCTGAATCAACTGAGGTCGTCGTTTAATCTGCCCGAGCCTGAAGCCAATATACCTCAATCTCATACGCAGCGCAGCACGACAAACTCGATTCCTTTTGTTCCACATCAGGTATGCTTCAGCGTGATGGAGAAGCGGATGTTAAGGCGTCGTTTCTAAGCCCGGACGTGGTAATATCCGCCTTAACAGATGCCGGCTGTGGTTCATCCCATCTCTTCACCTCCGCAAAGTCAGCAGGTTGTGGGGACCGTCACACACTCGTACCCTATGGCTCAACAGTTCCCGTGTGGACCTGGAGTGATAGGCCCGCATGCCTCCCCGCAAGTGTGCCTGGCTGCACAGATGCACAGTAGAGGCCATGGAGTTACGCAAGAGGTAATCAAACACTGCTGCTGTTTATTCTGTCCTTTACGCTTCTCATTTAAGCAGCTAGCAGCCGCATTTCTGCAACAGGAAGGCCAGCCTGCTCGTGCGAGTAGGTCTTTATCCGGTGCTGAGGCTGTCTCAGATGCAACAGCTACTGGAGCGTCTGATCCATCCAAGAAACCATCTACTGGTAAAACGATAGCCCCACCTCCACCACCGGCACGACCAGTACATCGCCGCACCAGTCAGGTTTGTTCAAGACGCCAACCTCGACTGTAAGGTCAGGTTCAACACAGTTCGAGCTTCGGATTTTTTACTATTTCTTTTTGGCATAAATTGCCAGCTCGAACTTTGTTAAAGGCAGATCTTTATTTTTGCCCCTTCGTTTCCACGGATTCGCGAAGGTCTAGGTGTGGCTCAAGTGCAGCTCCAAGTGCCCTAATCGTTATAACGGCTTGAAATTGATTTCGCATCACGTGGCTTAGGAAAGAATCCCAATTCCGACTTTTGATGCATCTTACCGTGTTAAGCATAAATATTCCAGTAGATAATTTTATAAACTGTAGGCCAGATCTCTATGGGCTTTACATATTTCGTGTGGTGTGTCGGAGTCTCTGTCTTCTCTTAAGCATGGACAACTCACGAACATCACAAGAAGCTATTCCTCTCAAATGCCATTTCATCATAGAGTAAAGGTAGGCGTTAGTCAATTCCATTGTGCGATGCGTCACGAATTTCACTTACATAGGATATCGTGGAGGCAGCTGAACGCGTACTTGGCCTGTACAAATACGCAGCAGCCAGGACAAGTCAGTGTTTTGTCTTTTCGTCTTTTCCAGTCAAGTTTTGTACCAATTCACCGACCACAGAGGGATGAAATGCCTGGCAGCGTGACGGGAGGTACACCTGCCCCTGCTGAGGGGGGGGGGAGTGGCGTCAGGAGGTATAGCCGCTGTTCTGCGGACCGGAAATTGTTGTTTTGCGTGTCAAAGGTTTCGTAAGACAGCCGTTAGACTCTCGGTGAAGCCTAGCATTTGGAGGTCGGTGAGCAATGGGAGGAAGATCGCACGCCCCCAGCAGGGGGCGGGTGTACCCCCTGACCGTCCCCCGAAACGCTTGGTTAGCCTGGGTGGGAAATCCTAACCTAGAAACTTGAATCGGAGTGCACGCGACAGCCATCGTCACTGTCTGTGCCATCACGCATCCTGACATTTCATCATACCGGTACAGTTTTCGAGGAAAGAGAGACGACTTCCTATGTCCTAGATACGATGTACGAACCAACCTTCCAGGTGGCTCTCGACGGCCACTACTAGTTCCGCGGAGATTGGGGAATGAATTCAGTCCTATACACTTCCGTTATAGGTGCCGTGGAACTTTTAACGGAACCCACAAAGATCGACGAAGTGCTAGTTTTGAGCTCTTGCAGTACGCTCTTCCTTACAACCTTCCCTGTTTTTTTATGGCAATCTAAAGTAATGCACAGGTGTACGTCTGCTTTACGCATGGACGTGCAGAGCTTTGTGCTTACTCACCTGATGTGAAAGGAACACAGAAGGGTGTTTTCCTCCGCTTTGCTTCGCGCCGAACGACCACAATGGTTTGAAGGTTTCGGATCTATCCTAGATCTAGCGTACAGAACTAACAATTATGCAACCAATTGATTGCAGACTCACGGAATCGCTTCGAGAGGACAACATAGGTCCAATAAAAATCAGCTCGATTATAAAGACGTCTCGGCGGGCAAAGCGCGTCCAAATACAGCTGACCGCCGCCCCTTATTATTTCGACCTATCATGGTGGGGGGGGGGGTCACATAAAGACGCACGTCGCATGCTGAGCGACGATGACATGTTTTAACCCGGAACCATCATATTGGGGGGCACATAGCTTTGTCTGTTTACAACCGTGGCGAAACCGAATGCATTTTTTGCAGTTTTCTCAGATTAGGTCCTATTTTGTCCTCTAGAAGCCGCTCCGTGAATCCCAAGTCAATTTGTTACATAATTTTTAGCTATATGCCCCATCCCCCACTAGGAGAGATCCCAGGTTTTTTTTCTAGAAACATTAACTGGACAACCATTTGTTTTTGCAATAGTCTATGTCATTTTCAAAGAGAGTTGTTTGCGATGATTGTCAAGCGACACTATAAAGGATATTCGAAACATTTCGATAATACCCTTTTTATTGCTGGAGGGACGGGCAGAGCAACAATGAGCAAGGGCATTAACGCTGCTGGACTTTCGGGTCCGCGTTATCTTCATTATACCTTCGATACTCTCTGGTATAAAACCCGTTTTGAATTATCGATTCGAACACATGGGATGTTTTGTAACGGTTTATCTGGGGCCGTATGCTCGTGCTCCCCCGTTGGGGGAGAATCAATCAATATCAGCATATCTTGTCACACCCCGATCCCCCATCGGGGGAGACTCGGGGTAGACGAGCATACGGCCCCAGGTGTCTGATGTGGAGCGTGATGTATGTACATATAGACATGTTAAGACATGTAGAAACTGACTAATCGTAAGAACATTGCGAGATCATGAGTTACATATGGTATCTTTCGTTCACAAGAGCAACCCTATATAGTGGGTATCTATGTGATCACCTACACATTGAACTTATACATTTAGCTTAAACTTTACATTGTGAACATAGATGAGACTCTAACATGGAAATATCGCCAGTTGCGATTTAAAGGTATGGTACCGAAGCGTAACAGGGATGGTACAAGTGCGAGCGTGAATAATTGAACAGTGTAATTACATAGACGTAGCGAACAAATCTCTTAACAACAAAATGGTTGAGTAAGGCATCCGAGTTGATGTTGCGCGTTCTGTTGTTGATGTCGAAGTGGCGGAGCCGTGGGAAGGGAGAGGGGTCTAGGGTCGATGTAGCAATTGAAAGCCTTAGTGGATTTCCATCTCCCAGCTTGCATAACGCGCGTTTGGTCGTAGCCCAGGTCCAGGGCGAACGATGCTCCTCCTCCCCGAAATGAATGTGATATGAGATGTAGATGGCCTAAATGGGAGCTATTAAGAAGTGAATTAAGCCTATCCCTCAATGTGTTGTATGTGAGGGGGATCCCTGTCGATGTTGATTGAAATAGGAATGTAGGGTGAGACAGCGTATGTAGTTTTGAAGGAGGCTGTCCTCCCGTTCATCTAGTTCGATGGTGATGTTTGTACCTACTCCATGCTGATCCGTTTTAGACTTGCTTATTGTTATTGCCCATTTGCCCTGATGTTTACGTATAACGTCCTTTATGCGCAGTTGTCTTGCTTCTCCTATTCTGAGTAACCCTTTAAATTGGAGTAGAACCACTACTGCTGCCTGGCGTATCTTAGGGTCTTTAGTCCTAATTCCCTCGATAACTATTTCCCGCATTGACGCAGGATCGACCTTCGCGTGGTGTTTAACTGGAGGGACGATCTCCTCTCTGCCTCTAATATGGATTCTCGAATCTCTTTGTCCACGTCTTTCTGTGTCCCATGGAAGTAATATAGTGCAGCTACTACTAAATTCAGAGTCTTCTGTCTGCCGTCTGCTGCGCATTTTGCCAAGTATAAATTGCGAGCTTTGGGAAGAGGGATATTGGGTATTGTAAGGGATTCGAAGTTCCGACTTGTAGGTCTTGATAGTAGACGGCGCTCTGTCTTCTTGAGGCGCTTTTCTTATGATCGCTCCCGCTTTCATTAGACCAAGTGATGTAGCTTCGTCGCTGAGGTTGAAACCAAATCTTGGTGCTGAAACACAACGGTTCTATTGTGAAGATTTCCTATTTCCCTTTTTCTTATCTATCCTCCATGTCGGGTAGAAGGGTGGGTCGACCGCTCCTCAGACCTGGATGGAGCGGTCATGCCTCGGCTCATGGGGAGCCTCGAGGCTCCGCCCCTTGACCCAGCGTAACTCTAGGTGCTAGGTGCTCGGGTCGATCGTCTCGCGTATCGATAATTCAAAACGCCACTTTCTACATGAGAAAGGTACACATAATTACATTAAAGGAAGCCGACCACTCTTCAGTTTGTGCCTCTCGTGTGAGCTTTTACATACGCCGACTCTTGGTTCAACAGTCCGAAACAAGTGTTCATCTCTATAAGTGCAGAACCTAACAAAGTGGTCGTCCACATACCTACAGTGGATAATTGACATTCGTTCCGCAACAGATCTCTCCACCTTTCACGTAAAGGATTCTATTAGGAGAGATAATCTCACGCATAGGGATTAGCCAATATTGCAAGAAGTTGCAGACCGCTGATAGTACAGGACAGTGAATATACCTGCCTTTGGGAAAAATTCGGATTTCGAATGATCGAATAATATTCGAGTTTTCCAAACGGCGAATCCTACTATATAAATGCACCAGCGCTGCTTATTATGAATTTCGTATAACACAGAACGTCGTATTGGGCGTTCCTACATAGTGAACCTCCCGTCCGAGCATATTTGCGCCCATTCCTGTAGTCGTACTACTTATATCCACACTCGTGTGCCTCTTACCAAGGCTGACAACCACTTAGGGCCTGTTCATACTTCGCGACAGCAGTGACAATAGCGACGTGAGCGCACCGCGCGGAAGTATGACAAGCGACTGCAGCGAATAAATAGAGGTACTGCATCGACTGGAGCGACAGCGCCGGCGCTTGAGTATGAACACTTTTCGGCGGTGCGCGCTCGGTTTTAATCGATATGTATGTTTTAGACAGGCGACGATCGCTCTTGTCGCGAAGCATAAACAGGCACTTAACACGATGAGCGCTCCCCTCCCCTCCTCCTCTTCCCCCCCCCCCCCCCCTCCTCCCGCCGTATTGCGCCTGATTCTGTAGGCTGTAAGTAAGATTCTCTCATACGCAGTTCGTTGCGTTGAGTGCACCAGTTTCTCCCGCCCACCCATGCTTCCTACTTATCGCTAGGCCAACCAGACACAGCAAAGGAGAATTGCTGAAAAAGTATGAAAAACAATAGAAAGAGAAGCTTCCCCCTCCCCCACCGAGCCGTTTTGTGCGTAATTCTTTAAGTAGGATTCTCCCACTCGGAGTTCGTTGGGTTGAGCGCATTAGTTCCTACCGCCCACATATGCTTCCTACTTACATATCACTTGGACAGCCTCCCAAGGCAGTGTGATTGTTATTCGGTTGTTAGCCGAAGTTAAACAACAAATACAACAGTGAGGAACACACATATCCCTGCTTTGGTGGTTCATGTAAGTGGCATTTACTCTGTCAATCGAATGAAAGCTGCGGTGAACTTTTGGAGTGCATGGCCACTTTTTAATGTGCTAAATGCTTGCTTCTTAGCTGTGGGCTGTTTTTATTGAAATGACGTATTTTCCATTTTCCTCCCGATTCGACACTTTTCACTTTTTTCAAACTGGACACTATTATAAACTAGCCTACGAATTTTGAAATCAGTGCGAACTCTCCCAAGTCGAAATGACCTGTAGGCAGGCTAAACTAGAGACTCAATAAAATGTCTAACATAATGTTTTGTTCAAGGAAAATTTGGTATGTAACATTCCTTAAAACTTTTATTTGTGAAAAAATAATAAATTATAATTTGCCTCAAACCACAGCTAAGAAACAAGTATATAGCGCATTGAAAGATCAGACCTCGCAAGCACTCCAAAATTGCACAGCAGACTTGATTTGATTGATAGTGTAAATACCACTTACATGAACCACCAAATATGTGAACCTTCTGAAAAAAAGAACGTCATAGAGAGAATTGTACCAGGGATCGTATTCAAAATTCTAGCTTATAATGAAAACGAAATAGTTTTAAACCCGAACCAGGCCACCTATACGGTTAAAATTTACAACAAAAACTTCCAAGTCTTGTTCAATTTACAGCGAAAAAATCGTGATCGAATGGGATGAATCGAACTCTGGTCGACGTTGCACCAACGCAGGGGGAGAAGGACTAATATTTACTTATTTTAAATTAAAAAGACAAAAGACGGCCCATGAAAACGTTGAGTTCTCGTTTCGTTTCAGATTGCGTACACACAATTCGCCACACTTTAAGCGACGAGCGAAACTTACTTTTTGTTTTTATCATAAGGTCACCCTCCATGGTTTTCGAGGAGGAGTGCCACTAACTTGTTAAGAGATTGATAAAGAATATCCGAATATTCGATGATCGAATTTTTCAGTATTCTAATAAACGAATATTTCTGACTAATATTGGCCTCTTTCGAATATTTGAGTAAACGAATAATTTGAATATTAGTCGCTCTAGTCCGGCCTTTTGTACGCTTTCTAGCGTATCTCCACAACCAAGTCCGGCTGTCTTATTGATATAAACCACGATCAGAAAAGATTGGGAGCAATATTTATCAGAAATGAGATTTAATCACAAAGGGGAATGATTAGAGCAATTGGAGGAAGACCACACCAAGTGGCTCCTAAGTGAGAAGTGTGTGGATCCGATGGCTCTCCAGGAGAGTCGATGGTGGCACGCCTACATGCGCTACTACAGTATCTCCCCGGATACCAGTTTACGACCCTGGGTCAGCCGGCACCGTATCCGCCGGTCAAGCTCCTTGTGAAGGACTCAAAAGGGATATGGAGCTGGGTTGCACGATATACATATATACTACATATTGGACTTTTTCAAATATTCGAATAAATGAATATTTCGAATATTGGTCCTCCTCCGAATACTCGAATATTCGAAACTCGAATTTGTTCGAAATTCGAAAAGGAAAAAGGTATAAGAGTGAATCACGCTGTTTAGTTGTTACATAGCTGGAAATTTTATGGACATGCAGGTCGCATAAATGGGTGTTCTACTAATCGCGGTTGAAACAAACAGTAGAAATTAACATGTAATGAGAATACAGTCATTCAGGCCACAAATAAAGATCCACCCAAATACCTCGTGTTGGCACATTAGTAACAGGAACATCAGGATACTGTATTAGTTAATCATGTAGTTGATAGAGCATATAGTTATGTTTCTTCCTTGCATTTCACCTTTATTACAGTCTGCGCAGCCAAGCTCTTCCGAGTGGCCCGATGAAAATAAGGAGAATGGAACGACGGAGGAGCCAGTGTGGGTACTTCGCGATTCGTATATGAAGAGCATGCATCGTGAGGCGAAAGACCAGGTTTGTGCCCAAACCATTTCCCGAGAAGTAAATTTCATTTGATTCTTTTATTATTTTAGGAGCACACCGACGAATGGAACTCCGACGCGAACACCGCTGCTCCAGTTTCGTCGTCTGTGGCCGAAACGCCTGCTGATGGCGAGGAGGTGGAGACCGATCGTCTTCTTCACGGAACCGCTAACGACTCTTCTCAGTCTCACCTCCCAACTTCTGGCCATTCAAAGAAGAAGAACAGCAAAGAAAGTGCGTATGATTTCGAGATTAAGTCCGTACAATCGAGTTTTGTTCGCTAAAGCCAGCAAGGCAAAGGTTCACGTGCACGTAACGTTCTAAATAGTTCCATTTCACAACGCACTGCACTATGCGTGTTTTGCGATTCACGATTAGACCAGAGGTGAGTGGTACGCTTACTGTCAGCATCCGTTTCGATAGTTTTCTTTTATCATACCTACAGCAGGATCGGTCCGCTTCTGGTTATGTGCTTTCTTCGGCTTGCACGGTCAGTCGTTTCAGCCTGATCGACAGCCCACACTATCTTTGAATGACGCTGGCTCGTCCGCTCATAGCAGTTCGTTGTTCTGTCTCGCTCTTGTGGTTTGGGCTGTTGGTTGCGTTGCTATCAGTAGATCCTATACCCGCTTGCTATGATTTGCGGAAAGTTCATGATAGAAATCGTGTGTAACTGTTAGGTTGTCGCGTAGATTTCGTTCAAGTATCAAACTGGGGTTCAGTTTCATTCCACTCTGTAAAAATCGCCAACCACAACGACAGGAGCAAAAATATGTCACAGGTTTGCTCCATCTGGGTGTTCTTGCTGGTCCAGTTAACGTCAGTCTTGCTGCACGGGTCCTCGTCTTCCGAAAAACTTCCTGTGATTGCAGACATTTCGTCTGCGCGAAACGCATCTGTTCAGGAGCATTTTCAAGGTACGGCGCAAAGCCGCGAGGGTAATCCCGTGTTCACCCGCTTTCTAGTTGCGGAACAATTTTTTGGATACATTCAGTACCGCCCGAACTCTTTCTGGCTCAGTATGAGAGTGAGTTCAGGCTGCGACGAGCCAGGGTTTGTTTAGGCTGCAGCGTGCTTCACACAGAAGGTTGATAATCTTGCGTAAAAATTTCCTTGATTCGCACTTTTCAGTCTCGCCCAGAAGGAAAGTACGTGACAATCTGACATTTCGTCCCTCTTTAGTTTGATTTCCGTGGTCTGCTGAGGAAGTGCCTGGGTAGATTTCCGCGCCTGATTTTGAAATTGCAGATATCGTTCATGAACCTGCAGTTCTGATCGAGGGCGTCCTATTTCGGGCTCGGTACCTCGGTTCGACGCAGATGATGTGCGAGAGCAGGGGCAGCAAAGCGGCCCGAATGGCACAAGCTCAAGAAGCGGTGGCCAGAGTGAAGGTGACGTGAGCCGTTGATCGTTACCCTGCTGCTGTGCTCCAAGTCGCTTTCAGGCCCCTGAGGGAGAGATTCAGCCGAGCACCGAGATTGACCTGTTCATCTCGACCGAAAAGATCATGGTTCTCAATACTGATCTACAGGTTTGTGCTACCTTTGTCGTTCAGTCACAAGCTTTTACAGTACGTAGGTATGGATAGCACGTAAGTGATGTTTTTGTCCGAAGTGTCGCTGGAATTTGAACAAACTTATGCTTGATGTCGAGGCCGGATTAAATTTTCCTTCTCCTTCGAAGTATCCAATATCCATTCGATGCCATTTCCAAGATCTTTATTCGTGTCTTACGTTTATCAGCTGTGTTTCAGAGAATATCAGACACAGATGTGCGACAGGTGAGTGGGTACTTGCGACCAAATCCACATTTTCCTGAGTTTCATGCACTTCGGTCTAACCAGGATACTATCTCAACGGTAGGTCGGAACGGCGCAAGTGTTGTATATGGGCAGAACCGCCTCTCTCTGGGTAGTAACAAACTGCAGGTATCTCGACCCCAATACAACTCTGCGCAGAGTTAGGGGCGACGGAAGTCGCGGGTTGGCGCTCTGTTGATTCACGTGCTCCACAGCTGACGGGCGCGCGCGGGATGAGGGTAGGTATCGCGGCTCGGCGCAGTGCACATGTGGCGTAGTAGGGAAGAGCTCGGGCTCGTAAACGCGGAGTTGAGGGTTTGGATCTCGCAGACTGCGTTCGTTTTGCACTTTTACAAAATCCATGTTTATCATATAGGTAATCCACCTAGGGGTATTATAGTGTGTTATTGAGCATGTTTACATATAACATATCACCCATACCGTTTTCAAGTGTGGTCCAGGCAGGGTCACCGATTTCACTGAAACTTTGTCTAGGGGGGTTATTTGGGGTGCTGATCACGAATCTTACATCCGTTTTTCACGATTCGGCTGAATAATATAGATACAATATGGCACAGGCTTACATTCTTAAAATTTCTGCCGATGACGGCAGAATCGTGAAAAACGAATGTCAGATTCGTGATCAGCACCCCAAATAACCCCCTAGACAAAGTTTCAGCGAAATCGGTGACCCTGCCCGGACCACCCTTGTTAACGGTATGGGTGGCCTCCCACCGCATCGTGAAAAACGGATGTCATATTCGTGATCAGCACCCCAAATAACCCCCGTAGACGAAGTTTCAGCGAAAAAATTTTTTGAATGTGGAGTCGGAACTTTTAACTAGTGCCACAAAATATCTATCGCTACATAACTATAGCTTCACACAAAATAGGCTTAAAATAAGTGACACACAGAAGTGAACATTTTAGCTAATCTGTAGTTTGAAGCATATGTTATATGTAAACATGCTCTATAACACACTATAATACCCCTAGGTGGATGACCTATACGATAAACATGGATTTTGCAAAAGTGCAAAACGATCGCAGTCTGCGGGATCCAAACCCTCGACCCCTCGTTCACGAGCCCGAGCTCTTCCCTACTACGCCACATGTGCACTGCGCCGAGCCGCGATACCTGCCCTCATCCCGCGCGCCCGTCAGCTGTGGAGCACGTGAATCAACAGGGCGCCAACCCGCGACTTCCGTCGCCCCTAACTCTGCGCAGAGTTGTATTGGGGTCGAGATACCTGCAGTTTGTTACTTCCCAGAAAGAGGCGGTTCTGCCCATATACAACACTTGCGCCGTTCCGACCTACCGTTGAGATAGTATCCTGGTAAGATGGGGTAGCACTACGTGCGCTGTTCTGTGTTGTATTTTGTAATGTGACAGCACCCAGTCTTGGTTCTCATTGCTCTCTGCTATGATAGATATGACAACCGTCTTCAGGATATTCTAATGGATCATGCGTTGCGAACGATTTCATACATCGCAGACATCGGGGACTTGGTCGTGCTAATGGCTCGAAGAATGACAGCCAGCAGTAGTGACGAGCAGTGCAACCAGTTAGTTCTACGTAATGAGTGATCTTTAAAACCGTCACATATCAGCCAGAACTGGCGTAGTTGACCTGGAATGTTGTTATTTACATCTTCTATACAGTGCGCATCATCGTAGGTGGAAACGCACTAGGGGGCATGGTTGACATAACTTCTGCACAGACAAACGCAGAATTGCTTTTTTCAAATCGTCGTGAAAAGCGATTCGCAGCAGGCATTGTACGCTCTGAATTTTTTTCCAATAGTGAGGTGGAAAAGCTGTGCCTTTTTCTCAATTGATTCGATTGTTTGCCAGCATCACCTGTATCACCTGTTGTCCCGTTGATCATGCTCGAGCGGGCTCCTGCCGCGTACCAGAGTGCTCCAACGGTTTCTCCTCACTCGAGGAACATGAGGAGCGTCATATTGTTCGTTCCGATCAACGAGCTGGTGGGCGTCCTGGTGTTCTTTTGACATCCCGCGGAATCCAGTCGGCGACGGTGTCTGCGAAGCGCACTACGTGGTCGTTTCCGCTTTCATTTGCGACGACTTGGCCCGTGTGACAGCGTGTCTGATCTCTAAGCGTCGGCGAAACTTGGAACTCTGGAGGTCTTCTCACTTGTGCGAGTCGTTCACAGCGAGATCGTAGTGTGCAGCCTTGAAAATGCTGCATACTTCGTAGCACGGGCGGGCTGATCTCTCTGTGCACTTCGACTTCTTTGGAGTCTATCCACGAAGGATCGGAGCGCATCGGATGCGCGGTACAATCAGTTTTCATTTCCCCCACCCCAAAAAGCTTTCCAGCCATTCGCGGATCAAGGAGAGCTTTGTAATCAGCATAACAATGGAATTTTGCTCCCAGTGGCTATCACATTATGCGCACTTTCCCAAACTAGCATTGGAAACATTGGAAAAATTCGCAGCGGGGAACCTTCCGCATGCGAGTCCACCCCGTCTAGGGCCTCGAGCCTGCATCTAGCAGCCTGTTCATAGGCGAAGTATAGTTAAGCACACTGGACCTCGACCTCTTGTTACTTCTGTCTCCCTCCAACTATAATATAACTTCCACACGGCTAATAGTTGTGAAGAACCTTTCAGATGGCAGCAGTTCTATTTAAAAGCCGTGCGCTCGGATGAAGCGCTCCCTTGGAGGAACAATTGTACTTTATGATTTTGATTTTGCTTACATATCGCACGGCGTAGGTCTATAGCATCACTCTCGGCGATCCCCTTTATTGCGTTTTCTCGGTGTCAAGCGCATTCGTTATCCACTGAGGCGACGTACCGTATTTTCTGTTGTGTACACAGAACTAGCTCACCTCTTGGTTAAAAAGGCGGGAAGTTGAGGTTAATTTCGAAAGCTTCCTCATCGTCAGCCAAGAAATGAAGTATGTCAGAACGGTTTCGCCGATAAACCTCGGTGGTCCTTTGGAAGGTGGGGGTGTAATTCATGCGGCTGATCCCCTTGCAGAACTGCAGCAGCTGTATAGTTTGGAGTTTACCACGCCTGAAATCAGCGCAAGAGCTGTCCTCGTTAACAGCTATGAAGGACGCGTAGAGAGCGTGTAGAACGACAGCTTTGCCTGTTCCATCTGGCGCTCATCTTTCGGAGAATCACACAGTGGCGGTTGCTGCACTAGTCCGGGAATTCCTCCTTTTTGCCGTAACTGCAAGTATAGGTTGCTCGTATTAGAGGCTGTAAAAATATTTTGCACTACCGAAGTTCTTCGAATGCTTTCATTACCAGCACCTTCTTCAGAGTGGATGGTGTCAGAAAGACACCGAAAGTGATCTGCCATGTATTCGAGTCAGATGAGGCATCTTTTATTGCTCAGTCTATTGGCCAGGCCTTCCAGGTGCGTTGTTTGCCACAGGCATGTTACGTCCACTGTCATTACCTTGTTCAGGTCGCATATGTCGAGTTTCTGCGTGCGAATGGCATTGACGACCCGTCGTATCTTCGCCAGATCGACTATCAGGTACTTTCAGATTTCGAATTCGAAGCTCAAGATAGGTGTATGCTCCCAGCAGAGTTCAGTCAGCGACGTTTAAGGAAGTGTTGAACTCTCAAGAGCTCCTCGGTGATGAGCTGGAGATGTTTGCGCGTAAGGAAACGCAGAAAGATGTAGTCGTTCCGAAAAAGAGTGGCGAACCTCTCGGAATCGTTGTGGTTAGTTCATTTATCCTAGCGTTTTTCGAGTTGAACGGCAAGCGTAACTGGTTAAGGTGGTGTACGCGTTGGGAGACTCATCATTCTTAGGGAATCTATAAAAGGAAGCGGTTTCTAACCAGCTCTTTCTGTAGAAGGATGGGAATCGATCAGAGTTAAGGCACTCACTCGGGAAAGCGAATTTCTACCACAAATTGCTGGTTTGACACTTGTGCCAGATGTATTGCGATCGTTTTCTCATGGTTATAAGAACGACAAGCGAGCGCGTGGTAAGCACTTGCAGGAGGCGCTGGTTACCTGGTTACTGCGCCCCGAATTGAGATTTTTGGTTATGGTCACGCCCAGGTTAACCAGGTTTTCCATCGCTCCGTGGTCGGTGAATTCGCAACAGACTTGTCTGTGAAGGATGACTTGTTCAGCGGATGGCTCCATCAAGTCGTCGTGTCCAAAATGCACGTTCAAGTTGCCTCCACGATATGCTCCAGAAGCAGGATGCATGGCGCATTCCAGAAGGGGGTTGATTATCATTGTGATATATCATTCTCCTTTGTATGAACACTTGTGAGTGGTGCAGCTGATCATGCCATCGCCTCATTCCTACATAGTGAAGAACGAGGAGGTGTCGGTTCTGGCAGCACTTCTCATCAGTCATAGCAGGGTGTGCGTTTAACGATTAACGATTTACCGATTTGCCAGATTAACCGGCATTTTTGTTAAAATTCTTTAACAAAATTTAGCGACGAAAATTTCCGCGAAATTGCATTAATGACGCAGCGACTTTTGAAGTTTTACTTATTCTTCATCTAAATCCATTTTGGACGATTTTTTTTTGAAATGAGTTTTCGCAATACCGCGTTGCAATCAGTGTAAAAGGCAGTCGATATCGTTCCCATATATCAGAATTGTTCTCATTTTTCTTGCTCCTTGACCAACTTTGCGTGCGCCTTTCCTATGCAGTCGTTTCGTATTTTTAGACTTTCTAGGCCTTTACCGCGTTGGATGGCTACTCATTAATTTTTCATATTTCCCAACAAGTCAGTTTTTTATCAGTTTTTTTTTTGTGGTATTTATTTCATACGTAGGTGGAGAAAATGCATAGAGGACGCGGAGAAAACGCTGTGAAACACAAAGTCCATAATTGTAGGACAACCTTAGGGCAACATTGAGCCCCTCCTAACTGGTAGAGCGTGACTGCTGGTACTGTCACTGCTTCGCTTTTATTGAATTTCGCGTCGTGCGTCTCAAAGGTCTCGCCTAACCTTTTCGTCTTCTTCGAGGGCTGTCTTGGAAGTTTTCCTGCGGAGAAACGCAGTATACACGAAAACAGTGAACATGTGTACTTGAAAGTAGTAAAATTAAAGTGGAAAAGCCGATGACCGCTCTTCGCCATTATTATGTATGAGGTTAGCTTAAAATCTGGTGACTTACGTGCAGTCTGTTGCATGAATTTTCATGTTCTCCGAAAAATGTACATCTTCGAAGGTGCATGTTTGGCTCTAGCAAGAGATTTCCATTATGTCGACGGTTTTTTTGTCTAATTTGCGAATCCTACTATATATAAAGGAGGATTTTACTATAATACCGTTCATTAATCCAAAATGTGCTCTACAAAAATGGGAAGAAATTGAGAAACCCAAAACACGTTTGAACCTCGGGCAAATGTGCTTGTACAGCATGGGCATCAAATGCTTGAAGAAGAAAATCAGAGTGGTCAGTAGCTTAGATGTCGTATAATAGTGACAGACGTGTCAAATTGGGGGATTCTATTTGGAGGAATTAGGAAGCATAAGGACAAAATGAAACACTGTTAATATAGACGGGAAACGCCTTTTTATTAGGTCGTAAGGAAAGTTTCCCGCCACTCACTTTGGCGTTCCGCGAAATTTTTGAAGTGTTCTGGAACCTTCCCCAATAACGCATATATCAACTAACCTAACCTAACCACAGTCGGGAAGGCCAGTGGCAGTGAATGAAGAGCGCCTTCTGGAGCTGGTTCAAGAGGATACCCGGCGTTGTACGCCTGAACTAGCAGAGGACTCAAGTGCTGTTACTCCACCAGAACTCAACATCTGCGTGACCTTGGGAAGACATATAGATATGGTGCATGGATGCCACATGAAGTTAGCGGTCACCAGCTATAGGTGCGCCAGGATGCGTGCTGAACTTCGTGACTTCATGGAGGATTTTTTCTTGGCTCGAGAACCTGGTCGCTGGCGCCGAAAGGTGGGTAGTCTACGCTAACCATACGCGAAAGCCTCAGTGGTTCAGTCGCTGCGAAACAAGAATTCCCACGCCGAGGCTGGAACTTCGCCCAAAAATGATAACACTCAGTTTCTGGTAGAATTGTAGAGGAGTCGTTCACTGGGAGCTGCTACCTGAAATACAGCGGGATCTACAATTTACCTGACAAATGACAATGTGTTGTAGATAATAATGGTGCATATGTTCGTTAGTTGTATGTATGGAACGGGAGAACTAAAGTTGAAAAAAAATGCATTGGCGTAATACTTTCCCTACAACATAATAAATACGCGACTTCCTTATGCATTTCCCTAGGAATACAGAGAAGAAAGAGCTTAACAATTGAAATCTACGTTACTTTGGTGGAAAGACAAAAGTACTCAATGCCGTGGAATTCGATTCGATTAAAATTTAAAAACAGTTATGGCAGTATAAATGAATGTTGGGTTGTAAAAGTCTACTTAGCTAGAGCAAGTTTTGTAAGAAGCTTTGTGAGGACAAATGAAAATGCATTTCGGATCTTCGCAGAAGCGGGACGACCTCCCACAGGCTCAACGAACTAGCTATAGTAAGAAGTTTGCTATTTTAGAAGCCTTGTTATTGCGGTTTAGTTTGGGATTCTTAATTATTTGTCTCGTTTAGCAATTTTGTTGGTGACAGACGACTGTTGTTAATTATTGTAAAGGTGAAGACGGAATCATACAAATGTCAAGTGGATGGAGTAGAAAGAAATCAATAAAGAGAAATACCTGGCTTTTTACGTATAATAAAATAAGCCAAACTGACTGCAGCTAAATGTAATTTGATTCAACGAGTTTACCGAATTTAGCGCAAAAATGTTTCGTTAAAAATGGTCGTCAAAAATTTACTGAGAAACATTTAACGCTTACCCCAGGGTCACACCTTACTCAAAGTGCTCGCTGGCAGGTATATAGATACATCTCCAGGAAGTAGTAGGACCAGCCCGGTTGTACTTCGCCTTATGAAAGAAAGTGCGGAACTGATTTGCATAGATGATTGTGCGAGGCAAGATGTTGAGGAAAAGCTATCAGTCTTTTAGAGATCGATCGCTCTGCGTGTAACCATGTCCGGCTTTTGATTTCGTCTTTAGAACGTCGTTGACGAGGAAAGGGTGCGGACGCGCGGGGAGAAGACCGGGTTTCAAGATGGCAGGACACTCAACTTGTAGCCTGTTTTGCGCAGCGTAAACTTATTGTGACCTTCAAAGCTAGACCAACTAAGCGTTCGTTTAATTCTCCTCAGTGAGACAGGTTATGTTGAAGAAGGTCCTTCCAATCGTCCGGCTCTTTAGGAATGGCTGCCAAGTCCGCTGTGTGTAAAAGTGGTTTTGGGAGACCAGTATGTTCGTGTTATGGAGTTGGTTCGAGAACAGCGGCCAGATTTACCATGCTGCGTCGGATCGCTCGCAAAATGGGCATGACCAAGAACGCCCAGCACATTCTGCACAAGTTCTGGAAGCTCGGTAGCAGATCAGACAGCCCACAAAGCCCTTTTGACGTGTTATCCCCATTATACGCACAGTGTTCATTTCATCGCATGCATGTTTCAGAGACTAGTCTTGAAGTGCAAGTTCCTAATATGGAAGCCTGACCTCTGCTCAGATGACACACGAACTGTGTGACTGTGCGCTTTCAAGAGCATGCGAATATTAACTTCTAAATGGATAAGGAAAATGTAGTAAAGTAGTGGTGGTGTTCTCTCAGATGCGGCTGAGCAGGATGCTTAACAGAAAGAAACGAATTCTCTCATCTCAGTAGTCACCGCCGAGAAAAACTCGATCAATCAAAAGTTATGGAATTTGTTGAGTTGCGCCCTTCATTGTGCAATGAACCAAAGTAATGGGGGAGTTATTGTGGCGTTGATGCGTACCACCGAACGGTAAGCACGTAAACTGGTAAACTGCTATCCCACACAAACTCGAGAGAGTCTGTGTGTTTTTCGCGGAACCTGATGATACATGGATTTTAGGTCGAATGCCGTCGTATACCCGTCATGAGGAATTGCATTATTTTCGATAGGTCGTCTAATTTAAACATAGGCACCTCTATGAATTAATTAAGATGGGACAAATCGAGAACTAGTCGCAGTTTCTTATCTCATGCAACCGAAAGAGGATGGATATGAAGCTGTTGCACGCGGTGTCGAGGCACCTTTACTGCTCCGGAAGCGAGGAGTTCTGTAATTTGAGATGTTACGAAACTGCCGTGCTCGAGAGCTGACCGTCTGTTGTGGGCTACAGAGGATCTCGACGGAGAAGTGAAGGGTAAAGAGCACCCGTTAAGTATTGTAGTCGAGACTAACTGTGTATGATTCCTTTGAAAGGTCCTATCGCTGAAAATTCTTGCTGGAAATGTGGAACTCCTGGAAAGCGTTGGAGGATAGCCCATGAAGCTTCATATTGTGGGTTAGTGTCGTAGTTGAGGCGAGAGCAAGACTGGGGGCCGTAGCTATTCGACTGAGGGGAGGCAGGAGGCCACGCTGCTCTCCTCTTACGAAGGAGCTGTCCCGATGACGAAATCTTCCGCTTTCTCGAGTGCTCTTCATTTTTTTCGTCAACGTCTCCATAAATTTGCCGAGCTTTGGGTCCATTGACTTCAGGGTTTCTGCCTTGGACTTGTTTTCTAGAAACTTGAACACCTCTGGATGGTCATCGGCAATCTTCAAGGTTTCATTTCTTGTTTGTAAGTAACCTGTATCACCTGTCGTCCCGTTGATCATCGACTTGCTCGAGCTGGCGCCAGCAGCGTCTCCATTCGTCGCTGTCGCCTGCCAGAGTGCTCCAATGGATACTTCTTTCTCGAGAGACATGAAGAGCGTCATATCGGTCGTTCAGTGCTTTCACGAAGAAGTCCGACCAACGCGTTGGTGAGCGTCCTAACATTCCGCGGAATCCAGTCGGTGACGGCTCTCGTCGAGCAGGTGTCTGCGAAGCGCATTACGTGGCCGGCCCACCTAATTCTAATTTTCGACAACTTGGCCCACGCGTCAGCGTCTCTGATCTTTGAACGTCGGCGAAGCTCGGAACTCCAGAGGTCTTCTCTCACTTGCGGTAGTCATGTCACTCCAAGCATCGTCCTCTCGATTCCACGCTGCGCAACGCTGATCGCGTTTTTATCCTGCTTTCGTACAGCCCAGGTCTCTGAGGCGTATGTTAGGGCAGGAAGAACAGCGGAGTTGAATAGGTAGGCACGGAGTCGGACGTTCTTCGTCTTCTTCGCGACTTCTTTGACGCTCTTGAAAGCTCCCCAAGCCGTTCGTTTCCTCCTGCTCAGCTCCGGCGCTAGGTCGTTAACCATATTGACTTCGCAACCCAGATACACGTAGCTGGAGCATTCGGAGACGTTCGTTCCGTTGAGCGATAATGGGGCATCAGAAGCTTGTCCGTTCCTCATGAACATCGTCTTTGTAAGCTGCAGTCCAACGTTCCCATATACACGATTGAAGTCGGCCAGCATTCGCTCCGTCTGGCTGATGCTCGGTGTTATAAGCACGATATCGTCAGCGCAGCGAAGATGATCAGTTGCCGGCCGTCGACCTTCACTCCCATGTCTTCCCATTCTAGTTCGCGCATGACGTCTTCGAAGGTGGCGCTGAAGAGCTTCAGAGACTTCACGTCGATGACGACGTCGTTATAGAATGGTGAGATCTTGGTCGTGAATCCACTGTACAACTCTCGAAGGACTCTAATGTACTGAGTAGGAACACCCTGAGTGAGCAGGGCGTCGATAACCGCTTCAGTTTCGACGGATTTGAATGCCTTCTTCAGGTCGATGAACGTAAGGCACAGCGGCAGCTTGTTCTCTCGTGACACTTCGATGAGCATCGTAATGGTGTGTATGTGGTCAAGAGTGCTGAATCCTCTCCGAAATCCTGCTTGTTCCCATGGCCGTCCTTCCCTTCGTCCAGCATCTGCTGATCCTATTCAGGATCACTCGAGTGAACAGCTTGTAGACTACGGACAGCAGGCAGATCGGGCGATAGTTGCCAATGTCGTGCACGTCTCCCTTCTTGTACAGAAAGACGGTCCTGCTGGTCTTCCACTGAGATGGAATCACTCACAGGAAGCGCGTAAAGAGCCTCGCCAGGGCGTTGATGAGCGTTGGCGGGAGGTTCTTCAGGTGTTCGGGTCTGATGTTGGAGGGACCGGGTGCTGTACGTTTCTTCACCGACGATATGGCGTGTCGAATCTCGCAAGGGAGAACAGAGGGGACGACGCATCCATCCTGCGGAAGGTGGACATGGCTATCAAAGAGATCGGAGCAAAGTCGTGGATGACCATCTCCATGGTCCTTCTGGAAGAGGTGACGGTTCCGTCAGGAGGTCGGAGAGCGGTCATCTTGGTCTTGAAGTTGGCGAAGTTCCGGCAGGCATTGCAGATGCTCAAACCTGCCACTGCAGCTTCAGCCAACACTTCCGCCCTTCTCTCCCTGAGATCTTCTTTTACATGGTCACATGTAGAACTTTGGGAAAACGGAAACGTCGATCATGCAATTGCGGTTGAAGATGATGTGGTCAATCTCGTTCACGAAGTCAGTTTGTAAGTCATGAATGGCATCAGAAAGGATGGGTGAATTCTCCTGATACTCTTGCGGAGGCAGCAAATTGCGAATAATGGTGGCATTGAATTTGTACTGCTTGGCCTATCCTTCTCTCTTGAACACTAGAGCTAACGAGCTGTTCAGTGACTGAATCGACAATGATCTGGATATCTTTCGGAGCCAGACGAAACCCACTTACACTTGATATTTCTTCCTCATTTGCTGCGTCGGGCGGTGCTGTTGCGAAGATTCTCCTTCCATGATGACAGAGAATATGATACCGAGCGCTCCGCGGACGGAGAAAACCTGGATGACCTCGCCAGGTTTCGGCACACGAATAGCCTCGTGACTTCTCCCCTGGTCCCTAGGTCGCAACCTAGCGAGATCAATCGCTGTATAATCCTATTATATAAAGCAGAGAGGCGTGAATCACTGAATAATGACATTCCACTGACTGGTGACAATTTCGCTGACTGGTGACAGGTGACGCTACACCCAGCCGTTCGTCGTATCGCCACCGCCAACCGTAGACACCACAACATGGCAGCGTAGCAGGCAGCCACGACCGCCGATGTTAACTACAACGACGCTTCCACTGCCGAGTGGTCACCAAAGAACACCCACTTGATGAGGTTTCACAAGACATCCCCACGTGTGCCGCTACACGGCCCAGACCCCCTGATATGTGATGGAAGACATCGCTCCGCCGCACCATTCACTTCTGCTTCACTCCAAGATCACTACTGTTCCGCTACGCGTTCTTGCTAGCGTGTACTTCTTCTTTCAGCTCCCTAAACATTAGCAACAGAATATTATGACAGCCGATGGTGTTTCGATCGCGCAGTCGGTCCTATTATTCGCTCGGACAATCAATATCGATCGATATTATCCATAGCTTGCGGAGCTATTGGTTCTCGACTTAATCGGTCTGGGTGGGTATTCTCTGATCATGGTGGCCAACGGAAGGTCGATCAGGAAATCAGACACCGTAACGAAGTTTCGCACAAGCAATCAATATCGACCGATATTATTGACATTTTGAGCGCTGATATCGGTTTCCCCTCAGGTGGCCATGTCCATCCCTCCACGTGGTGCCACTGGAAACTGCTCCCTCTGGGAGCTAAGCTAATCGTGGACATTCGATTGCAGGCGACAGGCCCTTGTGACAGGCCGGCGTACGAACACCAATGTCACATCACATGGTTGATGACGCTTAAGAGATTTCGAGATAGTGCTACGGCGTCCGCGGGAGCCCAGGCGCACTCGCAAAGCCCGGCGAGTGTGGAAAGTATGTGAGGGTCCCTGATGCGAGGACGGCATCGGGGGGCACTGAGCTAGTCCGAAAGTTCCGCAACGTAGGCAAGACGCGCGTAGCAACGTTGAATGTGAGTACGTTGACGGGTCGCTCGTGCGAGTTGGTAGAGGCACTGGAGCGAAAAAGAGTTGATTTCTGTGCGGTGCAGGAGACGAGATGATGCTGCTGCAAGTCGAGGGACATTGGCCATGGCTTCAAGGCCGTTTTGTGCGGCAGTCCCAAGACCATCAGTGGTGTTGGTATGATTGTCTCCGAACGTTTCCATGATGCGATTGCAAGCGTGGAACGTTTCGATGACCGCCTGATGAAGATTGTTGTCGCCGTAGAACAGCGACGATGTCATTTCTTTTCTGCATATGCTCCGCAGTCTGGCTGTTCCGAGCAAACCAAGGACGAGCTCTGGTCCCTGCTTGATGAGAAGACAGCGGAAGTGCCGTCAGAAGATATGATTGGTGTGGCAGGTGACCTTAATGGTCACGTCGGAGCAACGAAAGACGGCTACAGCTATAATGGTGGTTTTGGCTATGGGTCACGCAACGCCGATGGTGAGCGTTTACTTGAGTATGCAGACTCACATGACCTCACCATCGTGAACACCAAATTTCGGAAGCGTGACTCCCACCTCATCTCGTTTTACAGTGGGAACGCCAAAACGCAGATCGACTATAACCTTGTTAGGCGTCGAGACCAAAGCCTTCTCACAGATGCGAAGACCGTGCCGTATGAGACGGTTGCCACGCAACACCGTCCACTGATCTGCTCGCTGAAGATCACACCCCCGAGGTGTAAACATGTGGAGCGATGCGGGTCGGCTAGAATCAAATGGTGGCGACTGAAAGAGAAGGAAGCGGCAGTTATTTCTCGCATTCGGTTGCCGACAGTGACAACTGTCGACGAAACCTGGAAGGACGCTACCAATGCGATAACTCGGGCTGCACACCTTGAACTCGGCACAACGAAGCCTGGACGACGCTGGGTCGACAAGCAGGCATGGCTGTGGACTGATGATGTCAGAGAGAAAGTCCGAGAAAAGAAACGGCTCTATCACGTGTTTATCGGTGATAAAACAGTCTATAATTGGCGGAATTATCGAGAAGCGAAAAAAGCGGCAAAGAAGGCAGTGGGTGCTGCTAAAGCCGCATACTACGCTGAAGCCAGCGAAAAACAGGAAACGCGCGATGGTGAGCGTTATCTTTACCGACTCGTTAAAGCTCGCTGTCGCCAAGCAGAAGACATCGAAAAGTTCTTTGGCATTAACGATGAGAACGGCCATCTTCTGATGGATCGTAAAAGGGCCGTGAAGCGATGGCGCGACTACTTCGAGGAGATCTCGAATGTTGAATTTGCCCATCCTGCATTTCCTTTTGCATCTCCTGTATACGACCTCGTTCAGAAGATCACAGTGAGCGAAACCGAAGCAGCTCTGAGGAAGATGAAGTCACGTAAAGCACTGGTACCGATGACCTGCCAGCCGACGTGTGGAAGTCGAAGGGCTGGTGCCGTGTTGACTGGCTGACAGAGTTTTTCAATCAGGTTGTAGCTGAGAAGAAAGTGCTCGAGAGCTGGCAGAAAAGCACGACCATCCCGATTTGGAAGAAGAAGGGCAGTACTGCGGACTGCGCTATTACCGTCCAATTCGCCTTCTTTCACACACCATGAAAATCTTTGAGCGAATTGTGATCGACGTATCCGGGAGGTCGTCCAGCTTTCCACAAAACGAATCAGTGTGGTTTCGTCTCTGGCTGTGGCACCGTTGATACGCCGTACGTCTTCTGCTAGAGAAGCACCGCGAGAAACAGAAACCGGTGCATTTTGCCTTCCTGGACTTGGAGAAGGCCTTCGACCGCGTTCCGCGAGAAGTTATATGGTACGCGTGGCGACAACATAGTATCCTTGAAGAGCTTATTGAGTGGGTGCGCATTCTGTACTCTTGCCCAAGGAGTCGAGTGCGAGCGCCAGCGGGCACCTCGACGGAATTCCACATCTCTGTAAGGGTGCATCAGGGATCTGCGCTATTCCCACTGCTCTTCGTCATCGTGATAGATGCAATATCACGAGATCTCCAAACGACGGACGTTGCTATATGCTGACGACGTCATGCTTGTATGCGAAGATAAAACCGAACTCGAGCGACAGGCACAGGCGTGGTGCGATCGCTTGGCATTGTTCGGGCTCAAGCTAAACGTCAAAAAGACGGAATACTCGACGACGGATGTGAATGATCACGGATCTATCAAGATCAATGGTACTGAGCTCTCAAAAGTTACATCTTTCATGTATCTCGGATCAGCGATCACGCCCGATGGCAGCCTAAAGTTGGAGGGGAACGCACGTGTGTGTGCTGCCTGGTTCAAATGGCGCTCATTGACTGGGGTGCTTTGCGATAGGACAATACCTGAGCACCTTAAATCGAAGGTTTATAGAACAGTCGTTCGCCCAGTAGCGACGTACGGTGCTGAGTGCTGGCCCGTGACGAAGGAAATTGAAAGCCGCCTCAGTGTAATGGAGACGAAAATGCTACGGTGGACGGCTGGAGAACGCGTTTGGACCGCGTTCGCAACGACGCCATACGACAGAGGTTCGCTGTCGTCCCGATAGCCGAGAAGCTGCGCGAAGCTCGTCTTCGATGGTACGACCACGTCCTTCGCACTAATGACGACACCGTCCGGAAGATAGGCCTAAACCTTGAGGTCCCTGGAAAGCAGCCTAGGGGACGCCCGAAGCAATTGGCTATATACGTTGCATTTGGACTTAAAGATGGCTGGTGTGCACCCTGATCAAGGATTTGATCGGGAGAACACCAGAAGGGCGGACCCAGCCACCAAGCGGGACAGACGCTAATGAAAATGATGATAACGGAATGCGCGAACTAGAATGGGATGACATGGGAGTGAAGGTCGACGGCCGGCAACTGCACTATCGTCGCTTCGCTGACGACATCGTGCTCATAACACCGAGCATCAGTCAGGCGGAACGAATGCTGGCCGACTTCGATCGTGTATGTGGAAGCGTTGGACTGCAGCTGAATCTTACGAAGACGATGTTCATGAAGAACGGATGGGTTTCTGATGCCCCATTCTCGCTCAACGGAACGAACATCTCCGAATGCTCCAGCTATGTGTATCTGGGTCGCGAAGTCAACATGGCCAACGACCTAGCGCCAGAGCTGAGCAGGAGGAAACGAGCGGCTTGGGAAGCTTTCAAGAGCGTCGAAGAAGTCGCGAAGAAGAGGAAGAACGTCCGACTCCGTGCCCACCTATTCGACTCCACTGTTCTTCCTGCCCTAACATACGCCTCAGAGACCTGGGCTATACGAAAGCAGGATGAACACGCGATCAGCGTCGCGCAGCGTGGAATCGAGAGGACGATGCTCGGAGTGACACGACTCACGCAAGTGAGAGAAGGCCTCCGGAGTTCCGAGCTTCGCCGACGTTCGAAGATCAGAGACGCTGTCGCATGGGCCAAGTCGTCGAAAATTAGGTGGGCCGGCCACGTAATGCGATTCGCAGACACCCGCTGGACGAGAGCCGTCACAGACTGGATTCCGCGGGATGTCAAAAGAACACCAGGACGCCCGCCAACGCGTTGGTCGGACTTCTTCGTGAAAGCCCTGAACGACCGATATGACGCTCTTCGTGTCCCTCGAGCGAGGAGGATCCATTGGACCACTCTGGCACGCGACAGGGACGAATGGAGACGCTGCTGGCGCCTGCTCGAGCAAGTCGATGATCAACGGGACGACAGGTGATACTGTAGCAACTGAAAGAAGAAGGATCGTTGAGAAGGAAAAAGCTCCATACTGCCAGATTCGAGCAATTCTTGAAGGGTTAGGCTGGTTAGAAAACAAATGAGAGAGAGCCTGAGAGACCCAGGTTAGTTGGCCATAACTACTGAAGGAAAGCAAACGTTAGCGATGAACAACAGTTGTTAGATAGCTAAAGATGTAGTATCAGTTGGGAGCCGCATTTCCTAACCCACGCACCGCAGCCGGCACGTGTGAACAGTAATGGTGCACCTCTCGGAACGAATCGTGTGGGAGTACTCCTTCATTAATTCGCTGTTTTATGCAGAGAAGGGATATTTTGGGTTTGGAAGGGTACTACCGTTCTGATAAGTGCCTACCTATTTATGAGCCTCTACTGTTCTTTATGAAGCTTGTTTTGCCCAACTGAATTTATCCGAGCCTGGAGATCCATAGTCCGGCTGGTCAGTTGTTTCGTTTTTGCATTTGCATCCCTTGGTTTTCGACAACGTTAGAGGTCATAAAGTTTGGATGTACGAAAAGCAGTAGTACATATGCTTCGAAAAAAGATGTTGTAGTCCAGAGATGTTAGGAATTCTTCGGAAACACATATAGTTGCAAAGAGCAAGTCTTGTTCTTTCCAAAAAGTGCAGATTATTAAATGGGTGGTAGGGGATCAAAATTTGGTATGCATTTATATCACTAGGGCGCGCAAACTGACAGAACTTTTCTTGCAACCTAAGATATAGGAGGAATCTGCGCCCTCAAGTTCGTATAATGCCATATTTTGTTCTGGAGAAGTTGCTAACCGAACGGATTGGGGTCTTCATAGTTTCTTTGTTTTCGTAATCGCGGCGGCGGCGCACAACAATTAGCACAAGCACTTTGCGCCTGTGTATCGCTTTGCTAAAAAGAACTTCTCACGATACGGATAGCGTACGAAATCTGCAGCCTCCTCAGGTATGTCTGCATGGACCAATGGCTTCGGGAACCCATTCCGCTCGGAGTGTCAAAGAAGCCAAGATTCGCCGTCTGCGAACCAGACGTAAGCGTCCGGCAGTCGCTACCCCAGTGACACGCTCTTCATTGTTATTAGAACTGCTTTGACGTATTCAGCGACCCGCATACCTCCATACTCTTCGCTTCAGGGCGTTGTTCCTTTTCTGCACATCAAACGAATAATACACATCAAAGGGCATGGCAGTGAGGTTGCTTCATGAGCGGTTTCGAGTAGTCGAACACCCCACATCGACTGGCCGGATCTAGACGGTGGCACCCGAAGGTGTTTCACGAAATCACGAACGCGAACTCCTTCCTTTGCACGTATAGCTCGAATTAATGTGTGACTCAAGAAACCGGTCGGGGAGTCGCACGAGTAGAGCTGGAAGGCATCCGTGGGACGACGTTATTCAAGGGAAGCTAACACTGCTGAAGTCAAAGACATCAATTAAGAGAAAGAGAGAATAGTGGTCGCAACGTACAGACAGAAAATGTGAAGGAAACATCGGGGGGTTGTGCAGAAGGCAGACCCTCTCAAATCTCACCCGAGCAGTAGATGTGCAAAAGCGAGCAACGCACGAGAACTGAACTCGCCCACACTTACCAGGATACTATCTCAACGGTAGGTCGGAACGGCGCAAATGTTGTATATGGGCAGAACCGCCGCTCTCTGGGTAGTAACAAACTGCAGGTATCTCGACCCCAATACAACTCTGCGCAGAGTTAGGGACGACGGAAGTTGCGTGTTGGTGCCATGTTGATTCCCCTGCTCCAAAGCTGACGGGCGCGCGCCGGATGAGGGCTCGTATCGCGGCTCAGCAAAGTGCACAGGTGGCGTAGCATGGAAGAGTTTGGGGTCGTGGACGATGGTTCGGGGGTTTGGATCCTGCAGATCTTGCACTTTTGCAAAGTCCATGTTTATCATATAGGTAATCCACCTAGGGGTGTTATAGTGTGTTATAGAGCATGCTTACATATAACATACCACTCATACCATTAACAAGGGTGCTCCAGGCAGGGTCACCGATTTCGCTGAATCTTTGTCTAGGTGGGTTATTTGAGGTGCTGATCACGAATCTGATATCCGTTCTTCACGATTCGGCTGGATAATATAGGTACAGGAAGGCACAGGATTACACTCTTAAAGTTTCTGCCGGTGACGGCAGGTGGAGACAGAATCGTAAAAAACGGATGTCAGATTCGTGATCAGCACCCCAAATAACCCCCCCCCCCCCCCCCCCCTAGACAAAGTTTCAGCGAAATTTTTTTTTTGACCGAAGCCTTGTGGTGGAGTCGGAACTTTTAACTAGTGCCACAAAATATCTATCGTTACATAACTATAGCTTCACACAAAATAGGCTTAAAATAAGTGGCACACAGAAGTGAACATTTTAGCTAATCTGTAGTTTGAAGCATATGTTATATGTAAACATGCTCTATAACACACTATAATACCCCTAGGTGGATTACCTACATGATAAACATAGATTTTGCAAAAGTGAAACAAACGCAGTCTGCGGGATCCAAACCCCCGACCCCTCGTCCACGAGCCCAAGCTCTTCCCTATTACGCCACCTGTGCACTGCGCTGAGCCGCGATACGAGCCCTTATCCCGCACGCGCCCGTCAGCTGTGGAGCACGCGAATCAACAGGGCGCCAACACGCGACTTCCGTCGCCCCTAACTCTGCCCAGAGTTGTATTGGGGTCGAGATACCTGCAGTTTGTTACTACCCAGAGAGAGGGGGTTCTGCCCATATACAACATTTGCGCCGTTCCGACCTACCGTTGAGATAGTATCCTGGTTAGTCCTATGAAAACGCACAACTATACAGTGCGCCCCAATCTACATGGGATTGCGTGCTTATAAGTGACTCACCCGAGCGGTTGTTCTCGCCCCCACCGCAATTCCATAGTAAAAATTCGCGACCCTCTCTATCATTTGGTTTAATGACTCGGCGAAAAGGGAACGCACCTTTATGCTAATTGAAGGGTGTATATTCCTCCTGCATGACTCGATGGGCGCGTGTAGCGCAGTAGGAGAGGTGCCGGCTGTCTAAAGCCCTCCGCACACTTTTGCGGCAACGCGGCAGCCCTATCTCGCGATGGTCGGGATAGATATCGACCGGAAGGCGCGAAAAATCGATATCTATAGCGACCATGGTGCCGCGCCGCCTGGCGGCGCAAGTATAAACTAGGGCTAATGCACCCGATACCAGGTTCCAGCTTCAGATTACGCGTCCAGGCTAACCAAGCCCTCCATCCCTCCGGGGTGGGTGAATGGGTACCAGACTTGACTGCGAAGGATAAAGGAGACTTGTTCATCGGCTGGCCACCGCAAGTCATTGTATGGCCAAATACGCATTCAAATCGCCTCCACCACATAGGAGTAGAATGCGTGTCGCATTCCAGGAGGAGAGTGAGTGACGCCGATCCTTACCCTTCATCCTTTATGACTCGATGTCCCCGTCCAGACCAATGCTTCAGACCCTTCACTTGTTAGGCCTGAAAGGCCAATTTCGATTTCAGCTCTACGTCGAATTGTCAACTGGCAAAACTGTTTTATGGCAGTTGCTTCGACCTAGAATGAGAATTTTCCTTTGAAACAGATGTAGGCTCCTCATGGGTTTCCATGCCCAAGTGGAACATTCTTGGGCGACTGCACTGCATTTCGTGCTTTCAGGTTGAGTCTGGTTGGGGATCTATGCTACCAACTGTGGTGCTAGCACACATGAATCCGGCTGGACCAGCTGCCCGGTCTAACCAGCTGAATATCGGTGATCAAATCATCAACATCAACGGGATCTCCTTAGTTGGTTTGCCTTTATCTGCCGCCCAGACCAACATCAAGAACACGAAGTGAGTTGGATTTCATTCGTTGGCACAATGCTCGGCTGTATGCTAACCGGATACTGCTTTCAGGACGGCTACAGCAGTGCGTCTGACAGTGGTGTCAACTCCGCCTGTCGTTGAGGTCAGAATACGGCGCCCTGACACCAAGTACCAGCTTGGATTCTCCGTCCAAAATGGCGTCATTTGCTCTCTGCTGCGAGGTGTGCCAGGCCATTAGCCTCCCTTCCTTGTCTCTCGAAAACTGAGCATTTAGGTGGCATCGCCGAGCGAGGGGGGATTCGCGTGGGCCACAGAATCATCGAGATCAACAATCAGTCGGTGGTGGCTGTGGCGCACGACCGCATCGTGAACATGCTGGCGACGGCGATCGGCGAGATCCACATGAAGACGATGCCGACGAGCATGTTCCGGCTGCTCACCGGCCAGGACACACCCCAGTACATCTGACCCTCCACCCAGATCTCGACGCCTGCTTCTAGAACTGGCGCTTTCCTGGCGCTCCTCGCCGGGGCTGCCGCTTGTCTGTCACTTCGCAGTTGCTGTCATTTATGCTCAGAGTCTATCCGTCCTCCATGCCATCATCACCAGTTGTTCACTGGCGAACTATTCGATGAGGTGGTTTCCTTTGCTCACACTTGCCCTTTTGGAGTCATTGCTGTGATATTCATTCCTTATATTACTGTTTCCTCCAGTCCGCTAACGCCCTAGTCGCTATGAATGTGTATTTATTATAAACGTCGTGCGCCATAGGGATTCGGAGGGGTGAGCGAAACTGATCTAGAAGGGCTCGAACTAATCGCTAGTTGGAGCCAATCTAAGCCAGAAGTTTCACTCCCCCGGATGAGTTCTTGTGGCATGCGGTGACATCTTGTACAGCTACCGATAGGTTGAAATATAGTCAAAATGTTAAGAGCTATAATAATAATTTGAGATTTCCCACCAGCGACCGCAAGCGAAAGAAGCTTTTGCTCTATGATGTTGGTTTTGCTGGGTACGTACGCCGAGAGAACGACTCTTTCGGCAGGCCCGTCGTTCGTTTCACAGCTGTTACGTTGCCATGTTGTTGTCTTCACTCACTGGTCTTTACTCACCTTCAGTTATGTACGATACTGTCCTTACACTTGACAGTCAAGGGATAGTTGTTGCTTCTGCATTCTCGGTTCAACGTGTATAGATTGGAA
The DNA here is from genome assembly GCA_947359475.1 of Heligmosomoides polygyrus bakeri. Taxonomy (NCBI): domain Eukaryota; kingdom Metazoa; phylum Nematoda; class Chromadorea; order Rhabditida; family Heligmosomidae; genus Heligmosomoides; species Heligmosomoides polygyrus. The sequence goes on along the minus strand of OX375869.1, from coordinate 49,228,613 downwards.
TGAAGCGGAAATAAATGAAACGGAACTGCGTTGCTCGCTTTTTTAGGTGATAGAGCGGAGCGAGATTGGTCGAACCCGCTTGCCTACCAGGTGTTGGGTTCTTAGTGTTAGGTCGTCGGGTCCCCAGCTTCCCTTACTGTTAGTTCAACTAGTGATGGGTGCTGTTTGGTTTCGGCCATGGAGCGATTCAGATACCGATAGTCGGTCATACTCAACGACGGGAACCGCGTTCTTAGCTGAATATTCGGTAGATGGGCGGATACTGAAATTTTGTGACTCGGATAATGCATAATTGTTACACTCATTTACAGCCTTGGTGGTTGCAGCCTACTCAGTGAAAACAGTCTGCGTGATCTGGGCTTCATCTTGGACAAAAAACTTAGTTTTTCCGAGCATTGCGAGACGATGCAAAGAAAGCTGAAAGAGTTACAACATTTTTAGAGCGTTATCTACAAATTCAAAAACTCACTTGCCTATTGCATACAAATCATATGTTCGCCCAATATTGGAGTATGACACCACTATGTGCAGTCCTCACCTTAAGCGCTGCATACAGAGGCTTGAATCCGTTCAGAATAGCTACACTAGAGAGCTATGGTTACGCTTAGATGGCGATGACTACACCTCCATTCCATCGATGCCTGATCGTAATAAAATATTCGAGCTGGAATCGCTTGCTATTCGTAGGAAGCGAAACGATCTAATTATGATTTTCAAGATGATGACTGGAAAAGTTGCACTTCCACTTACCGAGCTTTACGCAGTCCACCATTCTACCACTAGGGGTTGAAGATCTAACATTCTTTATCTTACGACCAAAAGTTGTGTTCGTGCCTCCTTTTTTACTCAAAGGGCCGGTTCTGAATTCTTATGTTTACCAAAAAACATACTTTGCCATCTTCGTTTAACCAATGTAAAAAGCTTGTTGGTAGTTATCTTAAGACTCGCTAATTCGCTGTTTCTTGTATTTTTGTGTTTATTACCAATGTGTTGTCCACTCACTTCCAATGTGTTGTCTTAGGCCTATGGTATACTCCCGCGTCGTTCCAGCGACGGGCGCGGGTCAACTGTCCACGGCGCGCCTTCGCTGCAGTGACGGACGGCGCAGTGGGGCGCGGCTGTCAGTTGACGCGCCATCGCTCCCGCGGTGCGTGGCAGAGGAGTGTTATACCTCCGCGTCGCGGGAGTGAAACATACTCCCGTGCGGCGGCCGTGGCAGCCCTTCGCTCGTCGCAGTGCACTGCACTGCGACGAGCGACGGTCTGCGATAGTCGCGGGGGGGGGGGGGGAGCGCTTGTCGTGGCCTATTCTATGCACTTCCGCTCACTTATTTCGACACTTCCTTGGTTCGTGACCATACCGCAGCAATTTCAACACGCGTCTGGTGATTTGGGTGGTCATGTGATGTCTCTGTTGTTCTCCTCGTAGGGTTTTTATCGTGGCTAGACTCATTTTGGGTTTTTTGGACGGCTTGAACGGCTAGTTTTTTGAGGAGATATTTTTCTAGGCCGTTTTTTCCCACTTTTGTGCCGATCCTCGCATTTTTTCTCATGTGAACTTCCTTGCCGGCACCGAATCCCTCATTTCTGTGTTGAACAAGTCACGGAGAGGTTCTGTTGACATGTCCGGCACAGAAGTGTGCCAATTGAACGCCGATTTTTTCGAAGTCATGTTTTTCTAGCGAGGTTTTTTCCGCATCTTCGCTGACTGCAGTATTTCTTTTGATTTTATGTTCCACATAGGCACGAAGACGCACAGTTTTGTGCTTGTCAGGTCACTAGAGGGTTACCGTGACGCGTTGATCACAAAAATCTGCCATTTCAGCTCCAAGTTTTTAAACTCGGTTTTTTCATGTCCGCGCTCTTTTCGGCATTTCCAAGAGAACTGCGTTTAAGTTCGCTCCAACAATTAAGACTTATGAGAAGTGCGCGTCCAACTACTATATGAAAAGGAACCACAAGTCGTAGGCATGCTGATTCAGCTGATTCGCTAAAATTCTGCAAAAGTCTCCGTCTGCAGAACTGCGTGAACTATGTCAGCCTCAGCGATGGCGACGGCTCGCGATGCGCATCGCGAGCCGTCGCGTCGCTGTGCACTCCCGCGTCGCTGCAGCGGACGGGAGTATACCATAGGCCTTAGTGGTGTTTGTTTCGTCGCGTGTTGTCATACACGTATCACCTGTATCAACTGTATCGCATGTCGTCCCGTTGATCATCGACTTGCTCGAGCGGGCGCCAGCAACGTCTCCATTCGTCCCTGTCGTGTGCCAGAGTGCTCCAATGGATCCTCCTCGCTCGAGGGACACGAAGAGCGTCATAGCGGTCGCTCAGGGCTTTCACGAAGAAGTCCAACCAACGCGTTGATGGGCGTCCTGGTCTTATCTTGACATCCCGGGGAATCCAGTCGTTGACGGCTCTCGTCCAGCGGGTGCCTGCGAAGCGCATTACTAGTTTTCGGCAACTTGGCCCACGCGACAGCCTCTCTGATCTTCGAACGTTGGCGAAGCTCGGAACCCCGGAGGCCTCTCACTTGCATGAGTCGTGTCACTCCGAGCATCGTCCTCTCGATTCCACGCTGCGCGACGCTGATTGCGTGTTCGTCCTGTTTTCGTATAGCCCAGGTCTCTGAGGCGTATGTTAGGGCAGGAAGAACAGTAGAGTCGAATAGGTGGGCACGGAGTCGGACGTTCTTCGTTTTCTACGCGACTTCTTCGACGCTCTTTAAAGCTCCCCAAGCTGCTCGTTTCCTCCTGCTCAGCTCTGGCGCTAGGTCGTTGGCCATATTGACTTCGCGACCCAGATACACGTAGCTGGAGCATTCGGAGATGATCGTTCCGTTGAGCGAGAATGGGGCATCAGAAACTTGGCCGTTCCTCATGAACATCGTCTTCGTAAGATTCAGCTGCAGTCCAACGTTCCCACAGGCACGATCGAAGTCGGCCAGCATTCGTTCCGCCTGACTGATGCTCGGTGTTATGAGCACGATGTCGTCAGCAAAGCGAAGATGATGTAGTTGCCGGCCGTCGACCTTCACTCCCATGTCTTCCCATTCTAGTTCGCGCATGACGTTTTCGAGGGTGGCGCTGAAAAGCTTCGGGGATGTAGTATCCCCTGCCGAAACCCTCTCTCTACGTCGATGACGACATCGTTGTAGAATGGTGAGATCTTGGTCGTGAATCCACTGTACAGCTCTCGGACTCTGATGTACTGAGTAGGAACACCCTGAGTGAGCAGGGCGTCGATGACCGCTTCAGTTTCGACGGAGTCGAATGCCTTCTTCAGGTCGGTGAGCGTAAGGCACAGCGGCAGCTTGTACTCTCGCGACACTTCGATGAGCTTCGTAATGGTGTGTATGTGGTCAATAGTGCTGAATCCTCTCCGAAATCCTGCTTGTTCGCATGGCTGTCCTTCATCCAGCGTTCTGCTCATCCTATTCAGGATCACTCGAGTGAACAGCTTGTAGACTACAGACAGCAGGCAGATCGGGCGATAGTTGCCAATGTCGTGCACGTCTCCCTTCTTTTACAGCAAGACGGTCCTGCTGGTCTTCCACTGGGATGGAACCTTGCACTCCGACAGGTAGCGCGTGAAGAGCCGCGCCAGGGTGTTGATGAGCGCCGGCGGGAGGTTCTTCAGGTGTTCGCGTCTGATCCCGTCGGGACCGGGTGCTGTACGCTTCTTCACCGACGAGATGGCGTGTCGGATCTCGGAAGGGAGAACAGAGGGGACGACGTATCCATCCTGCGGAAGATGGTGTGAAGGCAGGTGGACGTGGCTATCGAAGAGGTCGGAGCAGAAGTCGTGGATGACGATCTCCATGGTCCTTCTGGAAGAGGTGACGGTTCCGTCAGGACGTCGAAGAGCAGTCATCTTGGTCTTGAAGTTAGCGAAGTACCGGCGGGCATTACGGATGCTCAAACCTGCCTCTGCAGCTTCAGCCAACACTTTCGCCCTTCTCTCCTTAAGATCCTCCTTTATCGCCGCTCTGCATAGCTTCGCAAGATCGGACGTCAGGTGGTAGTTGCCTGACGCTCGTGCTGCTCCACGCTGGCGTATCAGCTCAAGAGTTTCCGGAGACAGGCGTCTCTTGGTGGTCTTCAAGCTCTCGGCACCCTTAGCACTATCGCGGAGATGGTTCACGAAGTGGTCGTATTCCTCGTCGATGTTGTCCATGACGGTATCTTCCCAAAGGCCGGCAAGAGAGGTGTAGAGGTCCCAGTTGATGGTCGTTCTGGGATTCCTCTTCTTGAACTTCGCGGCCTTCTCTCCTTGACGCGAAAAGCGGAACCTTGCTCGAAGGAGGCGGTGGTCCGATCCCGTGTAGAACTTGGGGACAACGGAAACGTCGGTCAGGCAATACTTGCGATTGAAGATGATGTGGTCGATCTCGTTGTGGAACTGGCCACCGGGGGATTCCCAGGTCCATCGTAGGGAGGGAGGCTTCTGGAACTGTGAGTTTCCATGGATGGTCTTGGTCGACATGATAAACTCAGACAGCCTTTCACGTTGCTCGTTCCACTCCAAACCGTGGGTTCCGATGTGAAGTTCTTCCGGCGACCTTCGCGGTCCGATCTTGGCGTCCAAGTCGCCGACGATCACCTTGTAGAAGGTGTGATCTTCCTTATAGAACTTCTCCAGCTCCAGACGTCCGATTCAGGTTGTCAGAGACTCGTACGAATCGATGTTCATGGCCAAGTGCGTGTTGACGAGGACACCAACGCCGCCTACTCCCATGCTGTCGCATGTTCTGAGAAACTCTCCAAAGTCGTGGGCGACATGTAGGTGGTGGTGTCATCTGGTCTCGGTCAGTGCGATGACGTCGTACTTGATCTTCCTGGCTTGCATAATCAGGTCCTCGACGGATGCTTCCGATGCAAGTGTGCGGGCGTTGTAAGTACAGATCGTCATCCTAGTCCTTCTCCATTTGACCAGGCTGGTTAGGCCCTGAGATTTTAGCAGCGTCTCCGTAGTCGTCCTTCCCATTGCTGCAGAAGTGGGGGCTCTTTCGGGGTAAGGGGGATGAGGCCCTTTAGTGCTGCTGTGTTTGACTGCAATACAACACGGGTAGCTAGTCAGGCTCTGTTGTGCGGGCGAAGAACTCCGGGCAGCTAGCCAGACTCCCCGAAGGGACGGAGCGAGACTTTTGAGGCTGCCTCGAATCGCCTTACATGAACTTCCAGTCTACCGAGTGCAAGCTTTTGGCCGAGCCGACACAGTTACAATCCGCACAGGCGCAAACACATCCACGCACACTGTGCATGAACATGCCGCTCCCACGCACAAGGAACGCGTCGACCCGACACAGCACGTGCAAGTAGTCCATCCCCTGCATCCCACCTGGGTCTCTGGGCAGTACACGGTCGCATGTGGTTCGCGTTTAATTCCCCTATCCACCACCCGGGGACGCGCCACGTGGCCCTGCGACAAGCGGCCCGAGATCCCTCTTAACAAGAGAGCCCGAAGGCTCTCTATCGAGGGAGATCTGTGGCATACACGTATAAATAAATAAATGAATAATTTTGACTGAAAATGACCGGATGACGGCAAAGGGAATAACGAACCAACAACAAAACATGAGACTGATTTTACATTTGCAGTAGAGCTATTACGGATCCACATACAGTCTCCTCCCGTTATTACGCCGGATAACACCCGACTCTCGATATAGCGTAGATTTTCTCGGGAACCGGCCAGCCTAAGGGTCGTCAACGGAATTTGTCTGACTGACAGTGTCACGTTTGGTAGCTGCGTATTAGGGATTGAAATTTCTACAGAACTGTCTTCGATCTGTTTTCTTTTTTAATTGAGTCCCAGGGGTTTTGCTTCTCTCATTAGAGCTTTATCTGATTCCGGAATTATGATATTCACAGTGTCCGAACCGGAGACGAATTTGCATACGTTCGTAACGGTTCCTGCGAAGAGTGACCTGGATTCTTGGTACGTTGCGTTGCTTCCTCTTCGGTTTGTGCGTGAAGCAGTATATCGTCCACATATAAATTTTTCATGATTTCTTTTCTTGGCGCTGTGTTTTTCTGCTACGAATGCCTATAAGAGTCATGTTGAAGATGCTCGAGAAGGAGGTTGTACCGAAAGGCAATTATGTCGAGTATAGTTTTACTACATTTTCTCTTGTTGGTGCCTTAGTGAAATCTTTAAACGAGAGGAATCTGCATAAATCCTGAGAATCGAACAGTCGAACTTATGCGGACGCGGCCTCGATGTCGCAAAGAAAATTCGCTTTCGACAGTCGACTTGGTATAGGTATGTCATGTATTTTGCTCACAAAGGAGTCTCCTTTAGATAACATCGTTTAGAGAAATGTCGTTCTTTTTCGTTGATGACGTGCCAAAAACGATGTGCGGTTTTGCCTTGCGCTCTCGCTAAACTCCTCAATGTGGCAGATAATGCCTGCATTATGAGTTTTCAACGCATCCGTCTATTAGGGGGGGCCAAAAGTAATGAGACACCCCACGACGTGTCCATATATCTCGTGGCTGGAGTCTGGTTTCGTGCTTGTTGTATTTGTATGTTTGTATGCTACTTACTGAAGCCCATCTGAAAAGTTACCACTTCCGCTCTTTCCAGAAGCATGCCAAAAACCCCAGCCTGTCTCATGCCGAAACCCCAGTCTGACGAGTCGACCTGTGTCGCTCAAATCTCCCCCAATTCCCAACCCCGAGCAGCCTGGGCTCAATATTCACGCAAGATGAGAAGTACGTCTTCTACCTTAACCCTGCCAAGCAGCGAGTCTGGGTGAGGCCTGGTGACCTGTTACCGACCTTCGTTCGGCGAGATGTTCACGGCGAGAAGCATCTCTGGAGCTTTTGGGTCTGCGCCCATGGATCGGTTTACCGGAGGCTGTTTCCCAAGAGCACCGCGATGAACTCCAAGGCCATGGTGAACGAAATAGAGGAGATGGGCGGGCGACTCGCTCTTATTCATTCGCAGCGCTTCAAGAAGGTTCTCCTCTTCGACAACGCCGCACCCCATCGGGAACAAGTAAGCACGGATAAGCTTGGCCAGCTGGGCTACGTTCACGTGCCTCACCCACCGTATTCGCTGGACATGTCTCCATGCAACCACCACTTGAGCCTACAGGACTTCCTAGTCGGAAGGGACACAAAAACCCAAGCAGTCCTTGACAACCATATCGAGCAGTTGATCAACACCAGGCTCGAGCAGTTCTGGAAGGATGGGATCAGGAAGTTGGCTGAGCGATGGCAGCAAGGTCCTTGCCCTTAATGGCAAATACACTCCTCAGCATCGTTGAGTTGTAATTGAGTTATAAGGAGATAAAGTTTTTTTTCATTTTGTCTCATTACTTTTGGCCCCCCCCCCCTAATACTTATTTTAGTATACCGTCCGAAACATAGTCTGAAATTGTTTTGCAATGCAACTGTTTTTGCTTTCGGTTAGCGTTGAGGTGTGTATGAAGCGAAATCATCCTTCTAATGACAACAGCGCGTAGTTGTCGGATAACTCTAGTTGGCTACCTTTTAGAGGAAATGGAGCGGCAATATGGCCACTTATGGTTAGGGGAGAAATTTGTGCTTCTCTACTGGATTCTCGAGGTGGACTTGTGTTGTTAGCACTGTTGCTCGTCTTCACATAGCAAGCTGTTGATTCATATTTGCGTCCACCCAATGGGCAGTCAGATTTCTCGCATTGGTTCCTCGAGTGAGAACTTGTAGAGCATTTCTAGCATAGCCTTCTGTCTACTATAGTTTTTCTTTTTTGCTGAGGACTGATATCGGCAGGACATTGGGGTGAATAATATCCTGAGTTCTCCCAAGACACACATTTTGCTGCTGCTTTAGATGGCGGTGTGAATTCTTGGCGGGGAGCGTTGTTGTCGGAACGGTTTGGAGGATCGTCCTTTGGTTAGGAGTGTTTTGACAGCTGATATTTCATCTGCGGTTCGTCGTATGATTTTGGTGAGATTTTGCTCTTAATTTCATGCATTATGCTTCGATTTGGACTCCAACTCTCTCCTTAATTGGTAGGAGTAACTTTTATTTATTTATTTATTTGATGGTGCACTGTAACGCTCACGAAGTCCTCTATCAAACATAATAACCGTAAAAAGCAACAGCAGAATGAACGTTCAATTAGAATTGGAAACCTTTCTACTTAGTGAAGTAAAACAAAGTACTTTCTCATGATTTCGTAAACCATTTTTTGGAGGATAGTTTCTGTCCATATTGCATCTTTTGTGTTTCGTTTATCGTTACCGTTTACCTGCAGTTGCCATCTGGTTTCTTCAGCCATGTAATCAGGCTTGCTTTCCAGTCTTCTACTTTGAGATGGAAAGTAGTGCACGAAAAGTAGATCATTTAGAAAAAGGAATGGCACAATCGTGGTCAGCAGCTTAAATAGTTTCCATAGGCGAGGGGCTCCAGGACCTAACTCCAACGCGACGTCGCGCGCTAGCCGCGTGGAGTTAGGTCCTGGAGCAGTGTTTAAGCTCCCAGACAACATTTCTAGCAAGGAACTTAAGATCACACAGAATGTGGTAGGCAACAGTCTGCAGTGGGACAATTGATCCGAGAATGGGTGATAGTGACCTTTTTCCGTAGCATAAACATTATCACGAGTAAAAATTGACCGAAGAAGTCGTAGATGGCAAATACTGACGCTAGAAGCATCCAGGATTCCTGTATAAACAGTCGCTGATCGTCCTGTGCAAACCACATTCATATACCAACTCCAAGAAACGTTGGAATAAGGAAAAGGCGTGCCGCACGTCCCTGTAGGAAACGTTTCTAACCATCGGAAGCACCGGACCGCGACAACTCGTCCAATTTCGCCGCGCACCGTGCGCGACGCCAGGGGAGTTCGCGCGGCGTTGGAGTTATGTCTGCCCCCGTAGGCGATTAAACGGCGAAATCAGTGATTATGGCCCGGCCATCCTACTCGCGACACGGTTACTGCGGGTGTCGCAAGTGAGGATGGCGGGGTCATGATCACTGACTTCCCTTCCCTCGCTTAGGGAAACTATTTAAGCTGCTGACCACGAATCTGCCATCCTTTTTCTAAACGATCTGTTTTTCTTGCATCAGATTCGTGATCAGCGCCTCAGTTTGCGCGTCAGCGCCCGTTGAACGTCTGGTGGCGTATATGTCATTATGAGATAATGCTGCACATTTATCTTCTCATGCCTTGCATGCATAGTCCATTGGACCCGAGCGATGTTGTGCTCAGAGTTAATATGTGACGCCTCTGTACGTGAATGTTCAAACTATCTCACATGTACGTAAACGTATAACATCATATTATATAAAGCGGAAAAGTATGAATCACTGACGCTCAACGAGTGCATGTCTGTCGACGGGTACAAAGTATACTTATGCTCTCGCGAAAATTTCGAATATTTCAATGATTTCGAATACCGAAAATTTTCGCGCATCCGAAATCGAATATATTCGAAAAACGTGGCTTTTTGAATATTCGAATTCGAGTACATTCGAAAAACGCGATTTTTCAAACATTCGGATTCGAATACTTTCGAAAAACGCAATTTTTCGAATATTCGAATTCGAATGAAAAATCAGGCTGCCTGATAGACTACAGCCTGGACGAAAAATGGAAGCCCCTTGTGCATGGTAAAAATGAGGTCGAGAAATTACACATAGGTGGATCAAAGGGCTTATGGATGCGTCTAATTTCCTTATTTGCTTAATGCTTGGAATATTTGCTGGAATTTTTCCAAGGGAGTACTTGTGTATTGAAAAGTGCTACTCATGAGGAACAAACGAAAGGTTTACAAGAGATTTGAATGGACACAAACTGCTTGAGCCACTGCAAGCTTCTAGGCAACTTCAAAATGATGATTTCTGGAATTGGTGGGTGACTGAATGTTAAAGAACTTTCGTGAAACAAGCTTCCGTCTAATGGCAGCTGATAACGGACCGGCGACGAAGTGTAGTTTATGTGTAAATCTGGAGCAAATCTGTCCTGCTCATCTAAAAACGTGAAATATCACACTGTCAATTTTGCGACCATATTGCAGGTATCTATTAGGGGGGGGGGGGGGCCAAAAGTAATGAGACAAAATGAAAAAAAAAACTTTATCTCCTTATAACTCAATTACAACTCAACGATGCTGAGGAATGTATTTGCCATTAAGGGCAAGGACCTTGCTGCCATCGCTCAGCCAACTTCCTGATCCCATCCTTCCAGAACTGCTTGGGCCTGGTGTTGATCAACTGCTCGGCATGGTTGTCAAGGACTGCTTGGGTTCTTGTGTCCCTTCCGACTAGGAAGTCCTGTAGGCTCAAGCAGTAGTGGTAGTCGCATAGAGAGATGTCCAGCGAATACGGTGGGTGAGGCATGTGAACGTAGCCCAGTTGGCCAAGCTTATCCGTGCTTACTTGTTCCCGATGGGGTGCGGCGTTGTCGAAGAGGAGAACCTTCTTGCTGCGAATGAATAAGAGCGAGTCGCCGGCCCATCTCTTCTATTTCGTTCACCATGGCCTTGGAGTTCATCGTAGTGCTCTTGGGAAACAGCTTCCGGTAAACCGGTCCATGGGCGCAGACCCAAAAGCTCCAAAGATGCTTCTCGCCGTGAAAATCTCGCCGAACGAAGGTCGGTAACAGGTCACCAGGCCTCACCCAGACTCGCTGCTTGGCAGAGTTAAGGTAGAAGACGTACTTCTCATCTTGCGTGAATATTGAGCCCAGGCTGCTCGAGGTTGGGAATTGGGGGAGATTTGCGCGACACAGGTGGACTCGTCAGACTGGGGTTTCGGCATGAGACAGGCTGGGGTTTTTGGCATGCTTCTGGAAAGGGCGGATGTGGTAACTTCTCAGATGTGCTTCAGTAAGTAGCATACAAACATACAAATACGACAAGCACGAAACCAGACTCCAGCCACGAGATATATGGACACGGCATGGGGTGTCTCTTTACTTTTGGCCCCCCCCCCCCTAATATAGTTCAGCATGTGCATGGAAGCACATCATGAGATGCAGGCTGTCGCGACCCAAGCAAAGTCTATTGGTTTGTTCAGGCCAAATACGCATGCAAATTGCCTCCACGACATCCGTAGACTTAGAATGGTGTCGAATCAAAAACAACTGACCGACGAAGAATTTCACCTTACATTAGGTTGTCTGGAAAGTTCTCAGCGTTTGTGTTTCTATTTTTTATTAGTCTATTATTAAGTAAAAATTCAACTTGCATTGCGCACTAACGCTATCTGCACAGAATTTTTTGCTCCATCTGACTAAGTAATTTATGTTTCAACGTTGTTTTGTATTTCTGATCTTGAAAGGCTTATTGAAGGATGTCGAAGGAGCGATTCCGGATGGTGTTTTATTCCAACTTCAAATAGGGACAATACGCAGCCGATACAGCTCGGCAAATCAACCAAGTGTGAGGGTCTAATGGTGTTGGAGAAAGCACTGTGCGCCAGTGGCTTAGTAAATTTCGGACCGAAGATTTCAGCCTCGAAGGTGATCCCCGTAGCGGTCGACCTAGAGCAATCCTGGACGACGAGTTGAAGGAATTGGTGGAGGCTGAACCATCCCAAACAGTACGCGGTATCGCGAAAAAGCTAGGCGTCAGTTAAACTGCTGTTGCGGATGCTTTGAAACGCCTTGGGAAGGTGAGAAAGCTCGAAAAGTGAAGAATTGTCACGTTTCGAGAATTGTTCTTCTCTACTTTTACGTAACAGTGCTGACCCATTTTTGGATCGAATCATCGCTTGCGATGAAAAATGGATCCTGTATGACAGCAGTAAATGTTCCGGACAGTGGTTGGACGCTGACGAACCCCCATTCTCCAACGCATTCTCCAAAGACAAACCTCACCAAAAAAGGTAATGACCACTGTGTTGTGGTCGGCAATGTGATCCATTACAGCATTCTCTGTAAGGACATCGACGAAATGCACCGAACATTGCGTCAACGTCAGCCAGCATTGGTCAGCAGAAGAGGCCCGATTCTTTTGCGCGATAACGCCCGCCCACACGTTTCACAAATCACTATTCGAAAATTGAACGAGTTAAAGGTTGAAGTTCTGCCTTACTCGTCATATTCCCCAGACCTCTCACCAACCGGCTACCACCTTTTCCAACACTTTCAGAACTTTATCGCTGGTAAAACCTTCACCAATCAGGACCAGGCCAAAACAGCTGTCGTGGATTTTGTAGAATCTCGACCACCTAGTTTTTTCGCTGATGGAGAAAGTCGACTGGTGGCCCGTTGGCAAAGGTGTGCTGATTCGAAGGGTGCTTATTTCGACTGATTCCGATAAGATTTGAGAAAGTTATGGTAGTTCAAAATGAAGCAATCAAAACGCTGAGAACTTTCCGTACAACCTAATAATACATATAGCTTTTGGGGAACCGTAGTTGTAGAAACGAAAACCAGAATAACATTCAGCGACCACGGAGGAACAGAAGAGAATAACGAGTAGCGAGAGGAAAATCGCAAGGCTGACTCCATAAGGCACTGCTCTGCACAAGGAGATATCGGACGTGGCACAAGACTGAGGCGCACCCCTGTTGGCCCTCATTCCCATCCTGCAGACATTTAAAGACTGTGGTCTCAGACTCCTAACTGCAGCGTGAAGGACAGGTAGCGTTGGTTTGAAACACCGTTAGAAGCACAAATTCCATGTTTCTTTTTGCAGTTAGGAATTCCTACTCTTCCTCGGCCTCTTTGCACAGGCGCAGTAATGACCAGAATAGACGAGGCGCTATCGTAACAGAGATTTGATTTACAGAAAGAACCGTTCTGGAGATCCCAATTACCCGAAAAACCTAACAAGCCTTTTCAGAAGGCGCCGTTACACAAAGTCTCGTTGGGCATTCGAATGACACTTTTGGGATAGTCGAATAATTTTGGCTTCCTGGAAAATTTTGAATATTCGAACGGTTTCGATACCGAAAATTTTCGAGCATTCGAGACCAAGTACATTCGAAAAACGCAATTTTCCTGAATACTCGAATTCGAATGCATTCGAAAAACGCGATTTTTTGAATATTCCAATTCGAATACATTCGAAAAACGCTATTTTTGAACACACGAATTTGAATACATTCGAAAAGCCCAATTTTTTGAACACTAGAATTCGAATACATTCGAAAAACGCGATTTTTCGAATACTCGAATTCGAATATTCAAATTCGAATGAAAATCATTCGAATACCTGTTCGAATAGGTCATTCGATCATAAGTATAGTACAAAGCCGTCAACGGGTGCAAAGCGGTAAACAAAGCTGCGTGGCAGGCAGCCACGACCACCGGTGTTGACTGCCATGACGCTTCCGCTGGTCGTCCGTCACCAAAGAACACCCGCTTGATGACGTTTCGCAAGATGTCACCACGGCTATGACGAAGCGTCGCTGCCGAGTTAACACAGCTCACACCTCGTGGTCAGTGCTGGAAGAGGTCTACGGGCCCCACATTCGCTTCTGCTTCCTTGCTAAGTCGCTGCTGTTTCGCTACGCGTTCTTGCTTGCGTCTACTTCTTCCTTCTGCTTTTTGCTCAAGAGGTGGGTGTTGCATGATTATGATGACCGACGGAAGGTCGATTAGGTAATTAGCCATCATGGTGAAGATGCCATCATGAGTGTTGCGTGATTATCATTGGTGGCTGATGTCGGTTCCCTCTCAAACCTAACCGATTCGGATGAGATTTCGTGATTGCCAACAAAACAAACGCGCTTCGCAGCAGGGGATATGTTTCGAACGGGCAGTCGATATACGTTCGATATTACCGAGCGTTTAAGCGCTGCTATCGGTCCTCTCTCAGACTTAACCGATCGGTTTGGGTGTTACGTGATTATGATTATTTACGAAAGAGCTTCACAGCTTGGAGAAGCGTCCATCAAGCAGTCAGTATCACCACCTATATATAAAAGAGTTTGTCCATCGAGTGATCTAACCTAAGTGAGGTACGCCGCATCATCCACAGCGAGAGCGGTCGAGTGATCTAACGTAAGTGAGATATGCCGCATTATCCACAGCGAGGACGGTCTAATGATCTAACCTGTGTGAGATATCACACAGGAAATCGTGTCCCACGCTTCCTTGTGGTAGGATAGCTTACCGTAACCCCACCTTAGTGGCCCATTACTCTCCCACGCTAGGTTACTGTAGCATCAGCTAAGCCTCCTATATCTCACGCTTCTATCTCCTATTACTCATGCATTCCATCCGTACTACCGTAACCGATGCTCGTATTTATAGGAGGAGCTCCGTGGACGAGGCAATCGAATGGACGTCTGACCGGCGGACGGCTGCGCGCCGTCGCTAGGAGCCCGAACCCTCAACCCGACTTCCACCGTCTGTCGACTCCGTCTCCCGTCACCTCTCCACACGCCCCACTGCGCCTTCGTCGATCTGATCTATATTGCTTCTTGCCTGTACTTATGCAGATAAACATGCATTCTCTATCGACTCTCTGCAGAAGCCCTTAGAGGCGGAAGGCCTCCTATGACTGGTAGCAGCGAGCTCGACGTTGAGGACGACGGCAGTACGGTAGGTTGTAAGGGTTTTTCTGTCAAATTTCTGTATATTTTCGCTCTGCTTAGCGTTCGCTAGACATCTGTTTCCTAGCCAGGAGATCGTCAGCGACGTTAGGCTTTTCTATGTAAGTTCGGGATCTTAGGGACGGTTTTTTCTATAGGTGCACTTAGTTTGAAGTTAGTGGCGTAGTCATGCCCAGTTTTAGGTTTCGCGCGATTTGAACTCGGAAAGCGCTTCTCTTATGAGGTCCTTTGTGCAGCAATTTCAAAAGCTCACGAGCTGGTCTCAGACCAGGCGGCGAGCTCCCTTTTGTGTCTCTAAAACTAAATTCTATGGACCAGCACATGCGCTTCGGACTCAAGTCGCGCCAGCCAGTAATCAAAGGACTCTGTGTCCAATTTGTCTTTGTGCGCTCGAGCGGTGAGCGCAGTTTAAAACGGTCGACCACTAGGGATTGACGAGAGGAGGATGGAAATTTCCCCCGGGGGCCTGCTGGCCGATTATTTGAGAAGTGTTTCGAGCAGGAAATCGCGAGATAGCACAGAGGAGCGCAGCCTTGGTAAGGAGTACTCCCAGGTTGAGAAGGCGGTCGCTCCGCCAGTCGCCCGAGAGCGACAGTTCGAGGATTCGTGAACGGTAAGGAGGTTACTTATCAGAGGATTTTTTTTCGGTTTGTCGGATAGTAAAAATTCGAATTTAGTGTACGGTATGGAAAATATTCAAATTTGTTTATTTTAAGCAGTCTTGGTATTCTCTTGCGCTTATCTCAAAGTCCATCTCGACGAGAGTCGCGTGAAATGTGACTCCCATGTTTTTGCAAGCCGCTCGAGCAATCAGATAAGCTCGGCTTGTTTCTTCCCACCAGATGCTTTCACAGGAAGGGCATTCTGCGGAGGGAACCTTTGTCCCCTTATCTGATCGGTTCCCAGCTCGGCCGCGTCAACATTTCCCCTCACGCGCCGCAGCCGGCCGAGCGTAGGCGAGGTTACGGTATCGACCAATCAGGAGCGCGCCATACGGTAAGGGCCGCCCCTTCGACGGTCTCGGCAGAGCTCCACCCTCAGCTCCTGCCATTCTACTCGACGATGCCGACGACGCGCAGTGGTGCGCAGTCCTCTTCGAGCTCCCGTCTCCGTGGGGACATCCGCTCATTCGTCAGGATGCACAATCCGACGACGCTGAACGAAGCCCTAGAGAAAGCCAGGGTAGTTGAACAAGTTCTTACAGAGGCTACAGCTGATCGTCTTCTTCACCCGGCTCAACCGATCGTCGAAGTTCACGCGCTGGACCATGGACACTAACCCAGGAGGCCAGAATTTGACCATGCCTGCCAAAGGCCGGAGCAGGTACGGAGGAACGGGACACTTCAGCCGCCAATGCCCGTCATCTCCAGTAGGACCAAGACGCGACAACAGGAGTACAGGTAGGTCTCCTAATTTTCGTGAGCGATCGAATCAGCAGTCCTACGGGCCTCGGCAAGACGCACGCATGATGTCCTGCGTGCCGACCGCTCCTGCAACCAAGCGTGCACGGTTCGACGACGCCACGGAACGACTACAGGAACTTTCATTAACCGTTGACCGGACCAAGAGCGAGTTGGAGCAGTCGAAGGCCCAGATCGCAGCGCTTCGCCAGAGGAACGAGGAGCTCGCCAGCTCCGCGTTCAGGTCAACCATTTCAGCTCCGACATCTCGTCCGGACGTCAAGGCCTTGATCCTCTGCTCGATGGCAGTCTGCCTCTTGTCAGGCGCTTCAGCTGAGGCTGACGCTTGGCTTTGCCCAAGCGAGAATCCGTCGCAACTTTTCTTCGTACCGAGCGCATACAATTGTTCCCGACTGATGCCAGACCACCTGACAAATCCAGTAGAGCTTACTTTACAAGTTTTTAGGCCTAACACGAAGCAGTATAAGACACTAGACTCACTCTGCAGGATCATTCGGCAATCGGTCTACTTCTCGGTCAACTTCTTTGGGGCGCGCCGCGAACTTCACGAAGACTCCCAACTGGCGGTCCCTTCAGAGGAATGCAAGCGCATGCTTCAGCACAAAAGATGCGACTTCGGCGAAATGGTCCACAAAGACGGCATCTGGCAGACTGTAAACCAACTTGAGTTCGAGTTTCCGTCGGCCCCCTTTGGCTGTTGTTCCAACCATGAGGCACATGTGGTCAACTGCTATCTCCTAGAAACCGTCATTCACGCTCGCCACGGCACTGACGCTCCGCAAGCCGCGATCGGGGACCTGTCCTCATGCCAATACATGGACGGAGTCTGCATTTTAGCCGACGGCTCAGCGTTCATCTGGAAGAAGAGTGCCGATTTGTCTACGTCCCTTGAGGACCAACCCGACGCTCACCATGCGGAACCTGCTAGGACGACAGGACGTCGGCGCGACTCATTTGGGCAATGGTTTTGTCCAGATACGCAGATGTATCCCGTTACCGATGGCAACCATACGACTCCTGCCGTTCAACTCGTCGTGCTTCGAGTACCCGCGCGTGGAACTGCCACTTCCCAGTGGATCAAAATGGCAGGCCTTCCTTAATCCCGTAACGGGGGTCATCAGCAGCACAGCCACGGCCGCGGATTGCGCCAGCACCAGCCCCTTCTATCTGCTGGCCAACAGATCCCTAAGTAGGTTCTCGGCTCTCGACGGTAAGGTGACACCGGTCTCGATGCAAGGGATCGAGACGATTTCGTCTCTCCCACAGTTAGCATCGGTCACTGTAGCCCCAAAGCTAACAATCTTCCACAACCTAATTCTGAACAATTTCAGCGAGATCGCAGCGGACAACCAACCACAGGAAATGTGGATTGCAGCGGCACACGAGAAACTGATCGACCACGTCACGCACATGGACACGCCACGCACCAGGACAGACACCGCCCTTTCGCAAGTAAGTATGGCATCGTTTAATTGGCTATGGTCTCTGTTTTTCCCTTTTGATTTTTGGGTTATCGTGTGTTGCATGGCGGTCACACTACGGCTCCTACATTTGGCCGTAGTGACGTACCTCGGCATGATTTTGTCCAGGCTGCTGTCTGGCTTCTTGATGAATAATCTCTGTAGATCGTCTTCTTCTCCCCCGCATCACCAATGTCGCCGGTACCCGAGCCGCCCACTAAAGACACGCCATTGAGGACTATCAGTAGCCCCTCCCCCCCGCACCTTTAGTCCTTTCCCAGGTCAAGATCGACACCGAAAATGGATGGCCACCCCGCGCAACTACGGTATCAGCCCAGGTCATGGCCTTACCCACGGGGCAGCAGTTCTTCGTTACGCAGATTTCAATGTCAGCCAACGACGTTCGAATGTTCGCATTGGTCGACACCGGCGCAGGGATTACGGTAGCCAGCCAATCCCTCCTGCCGCTGCTTGGCATATTCCGATTCGATCCGAGCCACGTTCCCTCAGCCGTAGGAATGGCCGGAATCCCAGTCCGCTTCGTAGGATGCGCCACAATCGATCTGGAAATTGGAGACCAACACCTGAAGCAGACAATTCACTTCACGGAGTCGCAATGTGTCCCCACGGCAGCCAATTCTTACAACATCATCCTAGGAAACGACGTCCTAAGCGGCCTCCCAGCCTGGCCAGTGGACTATAAAAATCGGACGTTCCATATGGGAGACACCCAAGTCCAGATCTTCACGTTCGTGGTAGAGGAACTTCCCCTGCCGATCCCACCAACGCCAGAACCCCCACTGGAGATCGCTGTACGAGCTGCAGAAACCGTCATCCTTCAACCTGGTTCAGAAACCATGGTTCCGTGCTATGTGGCCGACGTCTCCAGAATCTCGAGCCAATGATGTCATTGGGCAACGTGCTCAACAGCGAAGCGGTCTTCGTAGCTCCAGCGGTTTTCAGGTCTGTAGAACCCCGCCTTCTCCTGTCCAATCCGTCTCCAGCCGTCCAGGTCGTCTACAAAGACCAGCGACTAGCGACAGCCGAGACGCTTCAGGCCGCCCCAGAACGCTCTCTCGTGGAGATCCATCCGTGTTTTTAGCGGCGCCCAGGTGTTAGCGCATCAGGCCGCCCAAGCTGATGGCTTGACCACTAGATCAGTGCCTTTTCAGATCGATCTTTCTCATGATGAAGTAACAGATGAGCAGAAGGCACGGCTACACGACCTCTTTGTAGAATTCCAGAACCGTATCTCTACCTCTTCGTATGACCTCGGCTCATACAAATGGGATCCCATTTCGATTAAGACGACGACGGAAATCCCACCTACGAAGCATCGACCGACCAGAGTTCCGACCCGATTTCAGAAGGAATTGGACGACCACATCAACAAGCTACTCCAGGCCGGTAGAATCGTGGAAAGCGACACCCTATGGGTACACAATACGGTGCTTGTCAAGAAGAAGGACGGATCACTACGGGTCTGTTTGGACTCTCGGCCGTTGATCGACATCACCATCCCGGACCACTACCCACTTCCGAGAATCGAAGACCTCTTGGAAAAGGTCGCAGGTAACAGGTTTTACACCTCTTTCGATCTAGCCTCCGGCTACATGCAGCTGTTGCTGTCCCCTGAGGCACAAGCCAAGTGCGGTTGGGCTACGCATCGAGGAGTGTACCAGTTCGTCTACCTGCCTTTCGGCCTACGCAACGCCGGCGCGTACTTCTCTCGAGCAATGGCTAAGATCCTAGCCGGACTGGATGGTAACTGTCTCGCTCACCTGGACGACATCATCATTTTAAATAAGGATTTCGATTCTCATTTGGTTTCTTTGAGGAAAGCTCTAGAACGTTTTAGAATTTTAATATCAAGGCCTCAGGTAAGGAATTGACCGATATTGCTCAGTCCAAGATCACTTTTCTAGGTCACGAAATCTCAAGAGACTCCTACCAACCGGCCGAGCGCAACACCCGCGCAATCAGGGACATGCCACAACCCAAGACGATCAAGGAAGTCAAAGGATTGCTAGGTATGACGAATTTCTTTCGGAAATTCATCAAGGGTTTCGCCTCGATCGCAGCTCCGCTGTACGACCTTTGTAAGGGAAAGGCCAAGTTCGAGTGGACCCAAGCACAAGAGGATGCCTTCACTAACCTCAAGGCAGCCCTAGTCTCGAGACCCTGTTTAGCGTTTCCCAAGGACCAGGAGTTCATTCTCCACACGGACGGCAGCAAGATCGCCGTAGGAGCAGCCCTACTTGAGCGACAGGACGACAACAAGACCTTGGCAGCCGTAGGGTACTTCAGCAAGACGTTGTCCGATTCCCAGCGGAAGTGGAGTCCCACGCACATTGAATTGTTCGCGATGATCAGCGCCCTTCGATTTTTTCGGACCACCATATACGGTAATCTAACCCGCATCCACTCGGACCACAAGCCCTTGACTTTCTTGCTACGTCACGGTAAGACCCACGACAACCTAGCTAGATGGGTTGTCGAATTACAGAGTTATAAAATCAGTATCGAATATCTCAAAGGGTCATCAAACGTCGTTGCTGACTGTCTGAGTCGTATGGAGAACCCGCATCACCACTTCGTCGACGGAGAACCTGAAACTGAGGACATCGTCGAATTCCCGGTCTGTCTGGTGTTGCAGCAACCAACTGCACCCGTAAGGATAAGTCCCTACGATGTTCTCGTCGAGCAAAAGAAAGATAAGCTGTGTCAGCCTTTGATGCACTTTTTAGAGACCGGAACGATGCCCTCCAACATCTCAGACGACGTCAAGGCACAAATCGAGGAGCTGTCCGAAACTTGCATCTTGCGAGGAAACGGTTACCTCTACAAGTTGCTTCCGAAAGCAACAGAATCAGATAATCCACAGTCGGCGTTGTTTCTTTCAGAACACCTTCGCGAACCCGTCTGTATAGCTCTGCATTCTAGACCCGTTGCAGGTGGCCATTTCAATTGGAAGAAAACGCTCGCTAAAATCGCGCGCAAGTATTTCTGGCCCACCATGAAGCATGACGTATACCGATTCGCTCGAGCATGCGATGAGTGTCAAAGGAAACGGTCACATCCGCTAACCCGCGAGAATCTCATACCGATCCACGCCGACGCAGTGTTCCACAAAGTATACTAAGACCTTAGCGGCTCCTATCATATCTCGGGTAGCTCTAACAAGTATATCCTGTGTCTCATAGATCATTTCTCTAAGTATGCGGTCACTGCCCCGTTGCAGAATTGCACAGCGCCTACCGTAGCTCACGCGATCATGACCGAGTGCATCTTGAAGTATGGTACCATGACGGAGCTCGTTTCAGACACGCCTCTTACCTCAAGGGAGAGCTAATGACCGAACTTGGGAAACTTGCGTGTAGGTCGCTATTTCTGTACCCCGTACCACCACGAAGGCAAAGGAGCCTGCGAGAGAATTTTCGCAACTCTCGAGGCCATGCTTCGGACCTACATCACGGACAACCAGCTCGATTGGGACCGTTTCTTGCCCGCGTGCACCTTCTGCTACAATACTACGGTCCACTCGAGCACGAACAATTCGCCGTTCTTCCTGATGTTCGGACACGACCCGGTGTTCAGCATCGACTTGGTAATTAAACGTCAGGTCATGGAACACATCCCAGCAGATGACGACGCCAGCATCTACAAGGAATCCTTGCTCTCTGCCCTGCACTCCGCTTGGACCGCGGCAGCAGCATACAACGCACGCCAGGGTCAGGAATCCAAAAGACAGCACGACAAGTCAGGTTTGTCCCCACTATCGGTAAGTGTTGGAGATCGAGTCTATCTTAGAGACTTCGCTCCCAAGGTTGGACTCTCCCCCAAGCTCTGCTACCCCTGGCTTGGTCAGTTCCGGGTCATTTCAGTCGACCACCCCCATCTGGTCATAGTCAGCATTTCATCGCCCCAGTCCCACCAAAACGGGTACATATGAATCAAGTAAAGAAGTGTTTCACGCTAACCGGCCCGGTATTCACCTCGCCATAGCTACCAATCGAGGAGCAGGAAGCTCTTGCCCACCACAATGCAGAGGACACCGATAAGGTCGGTTACAATCATAAAGTTCCTTTTGTTTCAGATACACCTCGACAACTGCCGACCCACCAGTACAACACGCGATTCAGGAAACGGACCACCTTTCTTTAATTTTTTCTCTTTTTTCTTCACTCACCCCACTCAGTTTGCATCCTAACCCGCTTCGGGCTCTATCTCCTTGGTTCAGCCAATTGGCTTCTCTTCACGGCGTGTTGTGTTCGTCCTCGTGGTGTGTGTTCCTTTCTTCCTTTTCAGCGGATCGGGCATGAGTCTATCCATTTCAGAAGTCGAACATGTCCGATCGCGGAAGTTCTGCCGATGAACCTGCCGGGCGAGCCGATTCAGTCGATATGGCCGACGACAGCCAATCAGAGCCCGACGACAGCGAGCCGCCGTGCCTCAGCCAATTGGCACTGTCATCGCCGCCCGCCTCCGCCAATCCGACCGCTGCTGGCTCTACCAACGGATCAATCACGCAGGAGCCAGCCGACCAGCCGGGTCCATCGTCAGTTGCCGTCGACGCGCCGTGTTCTTCGTCTCCAGCTACCGGAACTGTTGTTCCAAAAGCTTACAAATCTCTTCTTTCTCTTTTGCAAGCACAGCACGACGACTCGCATCGACAGCGTCTTCCAGCACGTCAGATGGTCAGGGAACACCGCCGCCCAGACCTCCAGCACCCCCGGCTCCAGCTCCAGCTCTCCAGCTGACCCTTCGCCAGCCTCCGCCTTTGCCTCAGACGACGCCGGAGAATTTCACCCACCCGCTCATCGACGCACATCCATGGGGGCAGTACGTTCGCCCGCGCCGCCCGCCACGGGTCAATCCCGCATTCGTGACCAGCGCGCTACCCCTGGATATCTACAAGCAGTTGAAGGGTGGCGGCTACCTGTCGCAGCGCTTCGTCAAGGGACTATTCCTGCGCTCGTTCGTGGAGCGACCGAGCGAACGGTCAAAGCTGCCTATCTTCGAACTGATGCGCTTGAAGCATGCAGTCGCCTTCCGCACAGCCTCACAGAACGTGATCGACGACCTTCTTGCAGGACGATACCAACACGTCGAGAACACCCGGAAGCGCTCAGCCGAAGGCGCCATGCCTTCGGTGGTCTATCCGCTCCCCAGGTCGTCGTTCCCAGTACTGTACCAGGTCGTCCACCGCGGACACGGACAAGGCGTCATCCTGGAGCCAAGGATTTTTTCATTCCAGGACCAGACCGCCGCGAACTCCAATTTCTGGTGCTCGATCAATACAGCACCAACGTGAAACTCAACACGCGCGGTTTCGACAAAGACGTCGTTTCAGTCAAGGACTTCATTTGGGTCTATTCCGTGGAACCCACGATGGCTGCACTCAGCGATCCTCAGGGCACGTTACAAAAGGCACGAGTCGCCAAGGCTACTTCGCTGGACAATCGCGTCCCCTACTTCTTCCGCGTCTCGGAGTTCGTCTTTGTGACCCCGTCATCCTTCCCACGGCAAATCCTCGTCCTCTCTTCCATCGACCGTGGACACGGTGTACGCGCGTTCCGAATCGCTTTTGAGAGTGCTCCAGAGGCCGTCAACGTCTCAGTCAACGTGTGCAACTTC
Source organism: Heligmosomoides polygyrus bakeri (assembly GCA_947359475.1). Classification (NCBI taxonomy): domain Eukaryota; kingdom Metazoa; phylum Nematoda; class Chromadorea; order Rhabditida; family Heligmosomidae; genus Heligmosomoides; species Heligmosomoides polygyrus. Next base: position 49,205,598 of record OX375869.1, on the reverse strand, counting down.
GGCACCCGGCCATTCGAGGTGGATGAGGTCGTCCTCGCCTTTTCGCGCGAGAACGTTTCATGCGCAATGCGGTTCTCGGAGCCTCCAGTGTCGATCGAGGCTCAGAACTTCCTGTGCCTGCAGGCAAGGTCCTTCCTTCCGGCTTGTCCCGACGAGGGCTTACTCCCACTCAAGGTTAGACGCCTGCCTCGCGACGACCTCACGTGGCTCGACGATCGTGGCAACCGCTTTCGCAGCTACGCCAGGAGCCCAGCCTATGCCAGGCCCAAGATGGTTCAGCTGTTCAACGTCGCCTGCTCAGCGCTGTCCTCCATCAACTTCCTCAACGACGACAAACGGAGACACGAGGTAGATGCCACCGTTCCAAGCATGTCCGCCTACCCACTCCGCCTCGAGTTCACTCTCGACGGCATGTCTTCGGAGTGCGGCTGGATTAACCAGAGGCCGGTCTACCTATGGATCGTAGGCGTCCAATCGCTATGCCGAGCGATCATCCAGAAGGCCGAGTTCGACTTCGAAGGCCAGCGAATCCACTTCCGCGTAACTGTCTCATCATACGCTCATCGCGGCACGCTCGGCGCGGTGCGCAGATTTCAGAGGACCGAGGATGGCATCGTGAAGGTGACGGTCTGCGTCAAGCTCGGACGTGCGCCGACAGGAGCTGTCCCGGTATACAACATCATTTCCTCGTCGAAGTTGTTTGAGGATTTCTCGCCGACTGACCGATCTGTCACAGCAGACCTCTTAGACATGGTCTACGGAGGAGCCCAGCATAATTATCGGCCTGCTGGTCGCTTACCCGAAAATGCAGTCGTGTCTGTTGCAGGTACTTCCATCACACTCCGCCCGGAACAGCTAGCAGCCATTCGTCTCGGCGAAGGACGATATCCAGTGGTAGGCATTCAGGCTGCATATGGAACAGGAAAGACCGTAGTCGGCGCCCTCATCGCCGCAAGGGTAGCTCGAGTCGACAAAACGCACAGGGTCATCGCCACGTCCACGACCAACACCGCAGTCGCACAGTTCACGGACACGATCATGAAGCTCGACGACTTCCGCGACTTGACTCTCCTTCGCTACGTGTCTGATACAGCACTCACAGAGGGAGCACCGACAACCGTCAACGATACGCACACCATCCTGAAGCGCCTTCCGACGAATTACGCGCACGTGCTCACTGATGATGAAATGGCGCTGTGCGAGACGTTCAGCAGAGGTCGAGAGCTGATCGAGCGCCTCTTGTTTCATCCCGACGACGCGCTTTTCCTCAGTCAGGACGAGCGCGAGGAGTACCGCCTTGCCGAAAAGGAGGTTTCACGCATCGCCACGAAGGTGATCGCCATCATGTTCAGGGTCCGGACGCCCGCCATCATCTGCCTGACAACGTCCGCTCTGCTCAACGCCACCAACAGCGGAGGAATCTTTAATGGACTGTTGTCCGAGTTCACGACCATTATTGGCGATGAAGCCTCACAGATTCCAGAGCCCGCGATGGTCGCCATTGCGACTCGTGTTCCAGACGCCCGCCATGTCTACATCGGCGATGTACACCAGCTGGAACCCCACATCCGCTGTAGCCGAACGTCCACCCCGGCTAAATTCGGAGCACTGGGAGTGATGGATCTTCTGGTCCAAAGAAGGATCCCGATGGCGCCGCTGACCACGACGTTCCGGTCGTACCCGGAATTGAACGCCATGCCGAACCGGCTGTTCTACGAGAACACCTTGATCAGCGGAACGACTGCAGACAACCGACTCCTGTTCCTCGACAACGCGAGGTGCCGCAACCGGAAGCTGCCGTTCTGTTCGTGAAGGTGGCTGGGTACTCTCAGCGAACGGCGACAGGGTCCCACTACAGCACTTCGGAGGCCCAGGCATGTCGCGACACCATACGCCTGCTGCTCGGCACCGCGATCCGGCCGAAATCGATAGCGGTGATCACCTTCTACAAAGAGCAGTACAGGTGCATGGAGAGCTACACCCAGAACCAGGGAATCGACCTCTACACGGTCGACTCCGTAGAGGGCCGCGAGAAGGACATAGCGATCCTTCTCACCACGAGGTCACACTTCGAGGCCGACCGCGCAGAGTTCCTGGACGATCCTCGACGGATGAACGTGGCCATCACACGCAGCAAGCATGGCCTTATCGTTCTAGGCCACGAGCGCTCCCTGACCCCCCTGCCGAACTGGGGACGACTCATCCGATGGGCGCGAGCTCGCGATGCGATAATCAGGCCCTCCGAGCTGGTCGACTGCTTACCGTGAGGATCGCCATCGACAACAACCACCACAACACCAGGTGACAGTGAGTGCCTCATTTTTTTCTTTGTTTTTTTCGTTTCGCATGCACTCGTAGCCATCGGTTCCCTACATTTCCTCCAGGATCGTTGTGATAATGGGCACCCCGGGATGGTCGTGTTTTTGATGACGGGAGGTGCAAGGGATCGTGTCCCACGCTTCCTAGTGGTGGCATAGCTTACCGTAACCCCACCTTAGTGGCACATTACTCTCCCACGCTAGGTTACTGTAGCATCAGCTAAGCCTCCTATATCTCACGCTTCTATCTCCTATTACTCATGCATTCCATCCATACTACCGTAACCGATGCTCGTATTTATAGGAGGAGCTCCGTGGACGAGGCAATCGAATGGACGTCTGACCGGCGGACGGCTGCGCGTCGTCGCTAGGAGCCCGAACCCTCAACCCGACTTCCACCGTCTGTCGACTCCGTCTCCCGTCACCTCTCCACGCGCCCCACTGCGCCTTCGTCGATCTGATCTATATTGCTTCTTGCCTACACTTATGCAGATAAACATGCATTCTCTATCGACTCTCGGCAGAAGCACTTAGAGGCGCAAGGCCTCCTATGACTATCACCACCTATCACCATCACCATCACCATCACCACCTATATATAAAAGAGTTTGCCCGTCGAGTGATATAACCTAAGTGAGGTACGCCGCATCGTCCACAGCGAGAGCGGTCGAGTGATCTGTCATCATCATCACCACCTATATATAAAAGAGTTTGTCCGTCGAGTGATCTAACCTAAATGAGGTACGCCGCATCATCCACAGTGAGAGCGGTCGAGTGATCTAACCGAAGTGAAATACGCCGCATTATCCACAGCGAGGGCGGTCGAATGATCTAACCTATGTGAGATATCACCACCTATCACCATCACCATCACCATCACCATCACCATCACCACCTATATATAAAAGAGTTTGTCCGTCGAGTGATCTAACCTAAGTGAGGTACGCCGCGTCATCCACAGCGAGAGCGGTCGAATGATCTGACCTGAATGAGGTACGCCTTATCATCTACAACGCGGACAAAATTTGCTATTGAATGTGGGATGTTGCTGCAGCAGGGGAAACGCAGCCCTTTACTGCTTAACACAACAGCATCTACGCGCGTTTCTGAGCGTCCAGATTCAAAAGTCGACTTCGTGCCATTAGCATGAGAAGACTGCTAAAGGGGTAAGAGTAGAAGGGGGCTTTGAGGGTGGAGAACCGGCGGCGATCAGGAGGCAATGACTAGGAGGAGCATCGGGATGGTCGATGGGGGGACAAGGAAGCAGGCCAGGAGGTGGCACCAAGAAGAGTTTAGGCAATATGTGGGGATCATTAGAGAGTTACCAATCAGGGGAGGGGGACAGTAAGGAGGATCAGCAAGGGGATCCATTACCATTAAGAGAGACCGGATTTAGAGGATGTGACACCGATGTCACACAATAGGCGTTCGCTCGCCGTCGCCGTGTCGTGAGCGTGGGAGGCCTACTCAATTGGGGTAGAGTAGTAGGGAGGATCCCGAGGGGGAGGAGGAATCTACCTGGAAGAAGGGACCTGGAGGCGGGACCAGGACGGGGAACCAACAAGAAGGGAGCCGTAAGGGAATTCATACGGAGAGCAAGGAATCTACCATATGCATAGCCTCTTCATGCTCGACACAGCGGCGACTGCGCGCGCCTCTGGGGCCGTATGCTCGTCTACCCCGAGTCTCCCCCGATGGGGGATTGGGGCGTGATATGATATGTTGACATTGATTGATTCTCCCCCAACGGGGGAACACGAGCATACGGCCCCTGAGCTTCTTGATCCAGAAAACGGGCCCACTGCGTCGCGCAGCAACCATCCTGATTCTGAATACGTGTCAACGCCCGTGCCGTGAGCATGAGAGGGCCACTAAGGGGGTGGTGGAGAAGGGCGGTAAGGGGACCTCTACGGTGGACCAGAAGAGCGACGAGGAAGGAAAGGAAGAACCCGGAGGAGCGGCCAGGACGGGGAAACCAGCAAGGAGAGACCGGTAGTGTCAGTAGTGGAAACAAAGAAGTGGGCCAGTAGTTGGGCAGGAAGATGGGGACTAAAGAGGGGGAGGGAAGGCCTGTAAAGGCGGACCAGCAATTAGATCCAGTAAGAAGAAACGAGAGAGGAGGAACCTGGCTTCGGAAGACATGTCAACGATAACTTGATACGCTAGCTGTTGAGCATGAGGACGATTACGGAGGAACAACCTGAGGGACAGAAGTACTGCGCAGCACAAGCCAATGACATTACTGGCCGGTCAGGAAAGAATGTCAATGATGAAAGTACCGAAGTGGTGAAGGGCTTGATGCCGATAAAATATGCACCAATTCCTAGATGGTAGCGAATTTTATGTTTTACAAAAACTACTTTCCATAGGTCAGTGATGCTACAAAGTCGCGCGAAGCGCGCAAGTGCGAGACACGCCGTTTGGCGTGTCGGAGCACTTGTCAACCAATATTATCGCTCTTTTCTCGATCAAGCAATCAGTGTCAACCAATATTATCACTCTTTTCTCGATCAAGCAATCAGTATTAAACAATATTTTTAATCTTTTCGACTGCATTATTGAATATTGAATTTATCTCATATGCACCTAGCTAAGGATGCTTCCTCACAGGGCGTCAGTCGCCGGCGAAGCCGGCGACAGACGCTCGGTGAGGAAGCATCCTTAGCTAAGTTTGGGCTATGTTCCTGTTCCTAGCGTGGCCTGCCATACCCGAAGCCGGCGAAGCCGACAAACATGGCGTGGCCCGCACGTCCAGAATCAATCGTCGGCGAAGCCGACGATGAACGCTGGACATCCTATACCCATATAAGCGTATCCAGAGCTTTCTAGTGAAACCATTTTGAACTGCTCCAAGCCTTTTTACACTACTCTTCAAGTGAGGACTAAAGACTGTGGTACCGTATTCTAGTCAAGGCGAACGTATGATTTATATGCTATCAAAAATTGTGGTGCTGATTTTATAGACAAGAATTTAAATATGTTGTAAACAGTTGTCTCAGCCTTCCTCGTGATGCTTTCACAGTGGTCAGTGAAGATGAGTTTTTTGTCTATAATAAATCTCAGATCTCGTAACATATCTTCACTAACTCTACGGGTTCCACCAAGCATGTAGTTGTATCTAGCTGACTTATCATGATGAAGCATGTAGTTGTATCTAGCTGATTTATCATGATGAAGAACTTTAGTTTTTGAAACAGACAGAGATAGTTCCCATTTGTTAAACCACTCAGCAATCTCTTTAATGGCACCTTGCAAAGCCAAGCGATCTTCCGGTTTGCTAATTCTGTATAGTTTTACGTCATCAGCAAACATACTACAATTCACGTTGAATTTGTCTATTTGATCAACTATCTATTTGATCTTTTTAAATGGTATCGTTTAATTTTTATTTTGGTCGCTTTGGAATTTATGATAATGGGTTTATTTGTTAAGTTGATCGGGTTACTGGGTGGTATGATGTTTTTTATTTTATGTGTTTTTCTGTTATTTCTAGTGTGTTATGTTATTATGTCTGCATACTGAAGCCAAATAGTACATGCACACTCTAGGGGTTTATCAGCGGCGGTATTGCCACGAGTATTTCGAAATCTTGATGTACACAGCGCTCTGTGTCCTGTTCATCTCTGTTCGTATTGTTACCACCTTTTTTTTGAGTTGTACTGGTTTGGGCGTGCAATCGACCATCATTTAATAGTCGCGAATACTTTCTCCCCAGTTGTGAGCATTTGCTCCCCTGGCTGCGGGCGTTTTTTCGCACCGAAACAGACGCGGCGCGGTTCGTCCATTTTCTCTCTAATCGGCGTATCATTGAGAAGCAAAAGTAGGACAGGACGCCTAGCTCAACTGATTTTTCGACCGCCACCAAATCTGGAGATTTTGCTTACGGTCAAGAATCTATGGAGGGAGATGTGGCCGAAACAACTACACAGACAATAGGATTTTTTGAATTCCGTGGCACGGTGTATAAGGTTACATGCGAGGGATGGGGTCAGAGCTACGTAGGAGGAACGACTATACAAACGCCTGGACGAGCACTTGCGAGCGTTGCGGAACCCCGGTTCTTATACCAGCAACAGCTTTTCGCGATACCGCACACTCCACCACACTCACAAAGGCCCTCCTGCAACAGCTAACCATTGGTATTTATGACTAGCAAACATGTTCAAAAAACTCCCCCATTTTATTATAGTGTCAAAACGACCAATTCTACATCCTGAACGGCAGTAGTCGCAAAAGTATGTAAAGCATGTTTGTAACATTATAATCTTCTTTAATGTTGAGTGTAATCCAACAATTGCCTATCGTATTGGTGGTACCTTCTTCTCGTGTTTTTCTACGTTATGCAGTTAGAAGAGTTCCTCGTCTTCGCTTTTTTGGAGGAAGGATTTATATCCGTGAACTCCTAACTCTTGAAGATGTAGCGGTAAGAAGAGCAGTGCAAAGGGCCCACAGATGCTGGAGCCAGTCAGCCATTGTATGCTATAAGTCAGTAATTGTGAAGTACCAGAACTGCCTCCTGCCCGATATCGAATTCTGTTGTTACTGAGAAGAAAAACTGATATGTTCTCTTCGGGCAGATAAGTGTTTAAATGTTACTGCACCAATGTAAGGTCAAGGTCCAAAATTTCGGATTATATCAACTTTGTACTCGAGACTTCTATGGTATATATGCTTTTAGTGAGGCTGATTAATAGCTACTCTATGCCGTCGGTCACAGGTGGTCATGGTAACATTGTTACTAGTAAGGTCTTCAGCTTAACCGGCTCCATGCTGATATCAGCGACCGGCCCATCCCGTATCACGGGTGGGTGCTGACAGGCCTCGAGGATATCGTGGATGTTACGTGCGGTCAAACAGCGCCGGTGGTGTAAGGCGAACATCGCTGTCCGGAAAGCAGAAGATGCGGGTTCGAGTCCCGCCTGGCGCAAGAGTTTTGATCGTAACAAAACATCCTGTAGCAACATATAGGTGCTATAGTTGTGAAATATACCGGGACCGGTGTATTCTGCAAATGTTCGCTAAGAGCATGAGGTCGCGGAACGTATCCAGGGGAGGTTTACGGCCTGCTCCTGCGGATATGCCAGCGACGGCCTCAGCCAATGAAACTGTACCGGACGGACAGTCCAAGGAACTCACGCCAGGCACGCCTCCAGAGAGTCCATCAAAGCCCCCAGATCTAAGCAACTAAGTGCAGCCTTGGCTTAGCTCTCCTCTAGTCTCCCGTTTGCTCATTGTTCGTGTCTTCTTTGTATCCTTCTGATTTTTTGCCTTAATAAATTGTATTCTTTGCTCGTTCTTCGTGCATGGAACCATAGTAGATCTGGATATCAGATCCGATTCCTCCTACAGTAATCTGAAGGATTACTACGACGACAGTGGGACACAGACCTGTCCGAATTGGGGGCCGTTCCTGTAACTTGAATTCAAGTTTCCGTCTCAGTGTCTTATAAGTGAAGTGTGATTGAGCGTTCTATGACTCAGAGCGTTCCGATCAGCTGTTGTGATTTCAGACGGCGGAGGCGCGGCGACGCGGCGCGAAGAGAGAGGCGACAACGACGACGAAGGACGGCGGCGACGACGGAGTCCTACGCTGGCCACTGAAGGACCCCACGACGACCGCATTCGACTACGACCCAGGACGACCGACCCTCCAGCCACGGACCACCCCGATCTCCATCGACTTACCGACCTGTGTCCGCTGTCGCGTTCGCTGCTAATAAATATTCGCGACTATATTGGGTCCACGCACTTGCTGGTAGCAGCGGGTGTCGTGGACCGATTCCCTGGAGGATCTCTCGAACTGGGTGAGTTCCTTGAGTCGGTTTTCGTCTTCGCATTTTCTCTTTTACCAGTAGTTGCGCCGATCGCTTAGTGTAGGTTTTCTTTTCTTTTTCCACGAATGCTGACAACCCCGGGGTGGCTTGTTAAGCCAGCAGAGCAGCATCAGTTTGAGCAGTTGTGACAAATGGGATGGATTGGGTCTCCCACGAGGTAGAGTTCTGACTTACGCGCGGTAGGAGTTAACATTAAGATGTTGCATAACGGCACATGCAGACGAGTAGGAAGAAACCGAAGCACCGGCACTAGTTTAGAACAGGATCCTAGTACAGCGTGTTCAGGTTTTCAGTGACAGTTGGGTGTTCACCAGTTGCAGACGACGTACAGGTTCGGTTGTGCTCCACACGGGAGTTGGTTGACTAGCGGTAGTCAGTGTAGGGCGATCAGGTTCATAAGGCAGTTGTCAGATGGCAGTATCCACGTGGGTTCCTTTACGAGTTGATTCTTCTTTTACTCCTATTTCTCTCCAGAGTTTTTCTCTTTTCTTTTCTGTTCTCCGCCCTTGTCCCGGCGGCTTGGTTCTATGGGTTCATGTACTTGTTATGGTCAGACAGCCTCGATTTTCCAGGTTCACCGGTAAGTGTGGCATAAGACGTGTTTACATCCGTAGGGATCCTACTCATTCCTTGGCACCGCAGCCTTAGATCGAACCTCGCCATAACGCTCCTCGCGGCTTTGTTACTGCGCCGCGCTTCTCCCGCGCTATCAGCGTCGGCGATCTTGGGAACGCGTCGCGAGCACTGTATACAACAGCTCCGCTCCCAGCTTCCGGACATGCCGAGGAAATTGCGGGACCAGATGTGTGCATTCTTGAACGGGGAGGGGGACTCCACCCTTCCGCGATCTCCACTTAATAGCAAGGGATCTCGTGGTCGACACTTACTGTCTACTAGACGGCTTTCATTACTGGTTCGCATCTACGTACGGCTCCTCCACTATGGGGCCTCCCACTACCAGGTCCCAAACTAAGAAAGGTGAGATGTGGGTCGACGCAGCCCAGCAGAACAGCCTTTTGGAGGACGAAGGCCTATCAGAGGCCTTCGAGTCGATGTTTTCCGCCTCCGACCCAGCGTCGACTCCCCTCCCGCAAGTATTGCAGGAATTAGACGACACCGCCACGGGGTTGGGACGGGACGCCAAGCGTCTTCGTGACTCCACGGTCGACGCTATCTCTGACGTGCGCGTAGAGGCTCGATCTACGTCGGTACGTCTGGCCCAGGAGGTACGCGAAGGCAATTCCTCCTTGCTGGAAGGGTCGAACGCGTCGTTCAAGGCAGTCGACGACCGAATACGGATGGTTCCTACCGTGGCAACCGTGGCACCCTATGGATCGACCCCCAGGATCCCATTTTCTTCGGCACGGCAGACGGACTGCAATTTTCGGCTTGGCTTCGCCGCTTCGACGATATTGCAAGGACGAGGGTGATTCCAGTCACATCGGAACAAAAGGCTAACTTGCTCGTAGCCTACTTGGAGGGGGTGGCTCGCGAGAAAATTGAAGAATTGTCGAAAGAGGAGTGCAGGTCATTCGACGCGGTGGTCACTCACCTGCGATCCTTTTTCGAAGGTCCACACCATCGCTATATGGCGCGACAGACGCTCTCTTCTTGCAGGCAGGAGGCCACTGAGCCTTCAGTGATTTTCGCGAACCGCCTTCAGGGCCTCGTTAGGGCGGCCACGGCAGGGCAAGACCCCGCAGTTCAGAAGGAGCGGGTACTGGAAGAATTCGTGGCTCGTCACCGGCCCGATATTCGATACTTTGTCAAATTGGACAACCTCTCATCATTCGAACAAGCCGTGAATAGGGCCCAGACGGTTGAACAACCCTTGGCGGAGGCAACGGCGGATCGACTCATCAATCCGACGGCCCGGACCATGGCGGATGTGAGTGCTTCAATGCGCCACGACCAGGTAGGGCCTCTGCTGTTTTCCCCTGGGATGACTTCTCTCCTCGTTATAATTTCAGGCCCCGACGTATGGAACCCCGGCGGAACGAGGCACCCAGACGCCAACACGTGGACACCACGGCGCGGTTCGAGTGCTTCAACTGTGGAGGAAGAGGCCACATAGTTAGGCAATGCCCCTCCCCGAAAATGCAGCAGCGACAAGCCGCATCAGATACGCGACCTTCTTTACCTTCTGCTAATTACTACGGTACGAGGGGGAGGTCGGTAGAAGAGCGCAACCCTCATGAGGAGGCATTACGTCACAATAACGGGGTTAGCTCGGTAGTCGTGGACACCCATGGACCGCAGTCCGCCTTAGATAGAGCAAATGCCCGGGTGGCAGCAATTATGGAGCGTAATGAGCCACTCTCCCGGCTAGCCTATGAGACGGATTCAACATCGAGTTCGAGGGCCACATCCGCATTAACCCGCTATTCCTATGCATTATCGCCGCTCTGGGTTCTATTCCAGTGAGTAAATCCCAGCCAATGTGGTTATGTCCTAGGGACCAACACGACCCCCTCTTTCGCATCCCGTTTGGCTATAATTGCTCACATCTCTTGCCAGACGCCTCGCAATTTGTCGATTCAAGTTTTCCGGCCCAACACTAGGAGGTACGACTCCCCGGCGTCATTATGTAAGATCGTGGAGCACACCGTGGTTTTTTTCGGTCAACTTCTTTGGAGCTCGGGCTGAATTTCACTCTGAGTCTTACCGTTCCGTGACCGTCGAACACTGTCGCCGGATGCAGGTGCATAAGCGATGCGAGTTTGTGATGCTTGCGGGTGGTGATGGGATATATAAAACACCCAATTCCCTCGTTTTCGACTGGCCGTCGGCGCCATTTGGGTGTTGTGTGGAGCATACTCTCTCGGTCACCATTTGCTACCTCGTCTTCACAACAGTGCATGGCCGTCACGGCTCTTCGGCTCCAGAATCCCCGTAGGAGACATCCGGCACTGCACGTACCATGAAGGATCCTGCGTCCTTCATGACGGTTCGGTTCTTTGGTCACCCATCCAAGAAGAGTCCTGTCAATTTTCCCTGGTACCTAAGATGCACGGACACCTAGGCAACGTGTGGCTCAGCGACTCTAAGGAATTTGCTCTCTCTTGGTCCTCTGCTAGCCCGGTGATAACCGACTGTGGCCATACAGTAAAGCTTTCCGACCAAGGGTGTGCAGTGAGTTTTCCGCGCAGGGTTCCACGCTCTACTCAAGCGTCATCACCCGTCGGCCTAGTTACGTCCAACCAGCTGGCTGCTCAGCTGTAGGCAGTGGAAGGCGCCGTACAAGGAAGCATTTCCACCCTGTTTTATCACGCTCTAGCGGCGCTATGTGATAGGACCACAACTCTGGCCTTTTCTCTGCGTAAAGCGTTGGCCATTGACCCCACTCAGGTGGTCCGCAAACTACTGAATCGAGAGGATGTATCAGCAACCTACAACGGCAACTGCGTCATTCAGCTGCGTCGATGTATTCCGATACCGGCCAGTCAGTACAAATATATGCCTTTCAACGGGACTTGCTTCTCTAAGCCGGTCATTGACGTCTTCATCCCTAGCGGCACCTCTCTTTCCCTGTTCTTGGACCCAGACAGTCGGGTGCTCCTACTTACTGCAGAGACTGTTGAGTGTAATAATAGCCGTCTCTTTTTTGTTATGATGAAACAGGGTATGACCGAATTCGATGCCATGGTAGGGACGTTAACACCCATTGCGGAGAGTGCGGTTCCAATAGTGGATTTTCCCTTTAAGGATATTCCCTCACTATCACAGTCCCCCCTCACAATTTTTCATAAATTAGTCATGACGAACGTCAGTGACCTAGTACCAGAGCAACAGTTAAGCGAATTATGAGAGGCTCGCACACATGAGAGGCTCCTAACAGCCATTGGCTCGCCGAGCTAGCATACAACGTTACCACGGTCGTCGAGGTTTCCTGACTCTTGCACCTTCAGCTTCCCCTTTTGCCTACATCATTATACAATTGGTGGACGACTACATGTTGCCTATATGTCTCGTTTCTTATTATACGAGCAGTCGTTGTTGTTTATATGAACGTTAACTATCCCGGTATAATGGGAGCAATTCGATCGGTGCATTTCCGTCGTACCCAATCTGAGGCTCCGCTTGAGCCAACAACTACCACCCCCGGATCCACTGCACGATGCCCGATCAACGCTGGAATGACCAGTCCCAGCATACAGTTAACACGCCTTGAGCTCGACACATCTTCGTCGTGGCCACCTAAGTTGTCAACCAGCCCAGTGACCATAAACTCCCTAGTACTCGCTGAGGACTACTTCGTAGCGCAAATCGCAGTAACCGTTAACGCTGTTCGAATGCTGGCCCTAGTAGATACGGGGGCCGCTATTACTCTGACCAGCAGCGACATGATCCCGTTACTCGGATGCTTTAATTTGCAGCCCAGTCCCATTTCCTGCGCAATCGAAGTGTCCGGCGTACCATTAAAACTCCACGGATACGCAACCGTTTCGTTCCAAATCGGAGACTATTCATTCAACCATCCCGTCCACTTCTCGCGGCCCCGTTCGGTTCCCACCTCAGTGAGGGCTTATAACAATATTCTCGGTAATGATTTACTACGTCGCCTTCCTAGCTGGAACGTTGATTACGCGACGCGTACTTTGAAGGTAGGTAACAACAATATTAATATTTCAGTAGCCCATCCCGAACGCCTGGGAACTGTTTTCGGATCGCAAGGCGTTACCCCTGTTCGAATAAGTCATACTACTGTACTTCAGCCCTCCACCGAGACGTTTGTGCAATGTGAAACGACGCCACAGCAACAGGACCTGATGTTGCTAGACCAACGGCCAGACCTACAGGAGTGCTCTCTGCTAGTCCAACCAGCAGTATTCCCGTCAGGTGAGTGTCGACTGTTAGTTACTAATCCAACTAAGCAGGCACAAATCCTGTACAAAGGACAGGCTATCGGCTATGCAACACCGGTTTCCCCGGTCCCAGTGGTGGTAGGCGAGTCAAGAGTCCCACTAACCGAACCTGATCGGACGGAGGCAATAGAGATCGAGACACCTTCGCAACCACTTCCTCCGTTCGATCTATCCAAAACGTCGGTCGCTGACACCGAGCGGACAATGCTACTGGAGCTTTTTGACGATGTGCCAACGATGTGTCATTCGGAAGAACGGATGCTTATATTACCTGCCTCCCCCTTCCTCTTTGAAACACACAAGGAAGCGTCAAGAAGTGCTTGTTCTACCCGAAAAACTTTGGGAACCTGTATGCCTCGCTTTTCATTCTAGTCCCTCAGCAGGAGGACACTTTCATCGGCGCAAGACTCTCGCGAAAGTCAGTCGTAAATACTTTTGGCCGCGCATAGCCGACCACATCTACCGATTTGTGTTTTCGTGTGATGCTTGCCAACGTAAGCGAGCTGCCGATGCGAACCGACAACCTCTAGCTCCAATCACCACGGGCGCTACCTTCGAGAAAGTATTCGTTGATCTAACAGGACCTCTACATACCACCGATGCAGGGAACAAGTACATTCTCGCCGCCATTGATCACTTCTCGAAGTACGTTATCGCCGTTTCTCTGAAGGACTGTTCAGCAGTATCGGTTGCTCATGCGCTCATGACAGAATGCATCCTCAAGCATGGCGTCATGAAGGAACTCGTTTCCGACAATGCCTCGTATTTCAAAGGGGAACTTTTGTCGGAACTTGGCAAGTTGCTTGGGATAGGACGCTATTTCTGCACTTCCTATCACCATGAGGGTAACGGGGCATGCGACTTTCCATCCCATGCTCAGGGCCTACATCAATGACAATCAATCCAATTGGGACCTATTCGTGGCGTCGTGCGCTTTCATCTGCAACACTACAGTCCATACTAGCACTAACGAAACACCTTTTTTCTTAATGTTTGGTCGCGATCCATTATTTAATATCGATCTGGTGATTCGGGACATACAAGAGCGTCACGTGGCTTCGCTTAAAGACTCCAGTATTTACGCTGAAGCCCTGCTGTCGACCCTCCACTCGGCTTGGCAATCTGCATTCGAGCACAATCGCAAACAGCGCGAGGCATTCAAAAGACATTATGACGAACACCACCTGCCGTCTTTGGACATCCGGGTGGGAGACCGCGTCTTCTTGCGCGACATGGCTCCTAAAGTAGGGCTCTCTCAAAAGCTCTGCAGCCCATGGTTAGGACAATTTAGGGTGCTAGAGGTGGAGCCTCCACATCTGACCATCGTTAGCATCTCCTCTCCTCAGTCGGCGCCTAAACGGGTGCATATGAACCAGGTCAAAAGGTGCCGCGAACTATCTGGTCCGGTGTTTTCGCAACCGTGGGTTCCCACCGTAGAGGACACTGCATTAACTCAGGCGGGGCAGTCACGAAAACCTTATGGGTTATGGTCATTATATACCACCCCAGATTGCGTTACAACCTAATTTCAAAGCACCGACACATACGTATAATACTCGTTTCCGAGCACGGTGCATGTCAACATAACTTCACCACACGATTCGACCGGATCTACCCTCCCCGACAAGTTTTTTTCACATTTGTCACATTCGTTTTGCTCCTGCTCACCCGCTCTGTCTATCCCCTCTACGATGGTCATTCGATCCTACTTTTCGTGTCTATCGATCATTCCAACTGTCAGCCTCCATTGCTCGTGTGATATATCAGGACGTCCGTGTACCGCTCTTCGTCGCAAACACGTTTTGCTACCTCCAAAGGCATCACTTTCACGTAAACGCCTTTTCAGATCAATTCTCAAGCGCTCAAATTGTTTTATAGTCTCTCTCAATGCAGCAGCCTCCGGATGCTCAAAGCTCTCATCCGTGTCACGATGTGGCAGCAGATCAGCGGGTTGAGGAAACCAAAACCCAAGGTAGTCACTTATCCGAGACGGTAGTCGCTCACCCAGCAACATAAACTTCTAAGTTCTGCATTTCAGGGAATCATATGGACGCTTCCGAGTCCAATAGAAACGCCGAGCACTCTTCGCGGAGTCAGATCGTGCAGCAGGATTTCCACTACCACGATGTGGTAGCCGAGCACCCCAGCTCCAGCACCCAGTGTCACGCGGTGACAACAGGGAAAACTACTTCGGTAGCCGATCAGAAAGGTGTTTATAGACATAATTTTTTCCAATACCTTATGACTACCGGCATTTGGTCCTCCGTTCAGGATCGTCAGACAACCTTTATGCTCTCGAGCTCTCTACGTCTGCGCCATCTCGCGACGAACAGCCCATGAGTGAGGACACACTACTCGCGTCTGATGCAGAGATGCTCTCGCTCAGCAACAAGGACAGCGAACGAGGATCTTCGATCTTGGACTCCAGCTCCATTTCCGAATCGCCCAGGGTGTCCTTGTCGGAACCTGGCCCCAGGCCACAACATCAATACCCGTCCACATCCGTACGACGTCCCGGACAGACGATACTTCTCCCTTCAGAGCGGTCGGTTTCCCGAACGATATGGAAACCACCGATACTACGTTTGGGTCCCTCGCACAAAGTGGCACATCACAAACCTGGCACCCTCAACGAGAAGCACTCGACACCTGCTCGTCCACTCCTCCTTCGTTTCGTGGTTCCTCGAGACGCGCTTCCCGCCGACATGGTCCTCAACCGTACGCCCAGCGGGGCCTTTCCACCCGGCCGCAGCCTCGCCCTCCGCGTTCGGCCAACTCACCACCCCGAGGCAGCCGAGCTGGACGTCGCTTCCTTCGCGGATCTGCACCGTCCTCCTCTCGCCACAATGCCGATGCTCGCGAGCCGTCAGACGTTCGACACTCCTTGAGCGGCCGCCACCCGTGGGCTCTGGTAAAGCCTCGTTACTTCGACTACCAACATTTGGGAGCATCACAGGTCACTGGGCGCTTAGAAGAGGATAGCTATCGCGCCATCCCGCGATCCGGATACTTGTCCATGAAGTTCTGTCGGTACCTCTTCCCTCACGTGATGCCGAAGAGATCGTGCCATGCACCATCCCGTTCGTGGAACTCCCCACCCTCGCGGACGCCGTTCGCTTTCGCGATGCCACCGGCGACATGCTCCACCGGACACTCGACGGACTTATGGTTCTTCTCCCGATGCCACCGCAGAAGGAAATTGCACCTAGGGGCGTTCGATCGTCGACACTGGTTCCCGAACCTTTTCACGGAATTCGCCCCGTTCTATACCAGGTCGTCGCCATAATGAATAATCACCTGATTCTCGGAGCGAAGGACTTCTTCGTATTCATGCCGGACCGACTGGAGCCACACTGCATACAACTCGACAAGTTCGCCTTTAACGTGGAAAATCGCACCTACGGGTACGAACGCCCGTTGGTCTCTGTTCGAGACTTTGTCTGGATATACGAACTCCAGCCAACACTGGCTGCCCTATCATCTCCAGCATCACCTCAGCTGTGCCCGGATACAACGTACATCGGCGACGAACTCCGATGCCGCGTTCTTCTTCCGAGCTCATCGGTTCCCCTTCGTGACCCCTCCGGTCTGGTCCGGGACTCGCTTCGGCTTCGTGTTGTCCATACCCAAAAGAGAAGGATTCGTCAACAACTTCCTGATGACCTCGGAAGACTCATCTGAAGCTGTGACGGTTTCGAGTTCGATTGCGCGCTTCAAAATACGAAAAGTCCAGGACGGAGACCTCCTGCCGGTCAATACCCGAATTAGAGCTTCCTGTGCAGTACGCTTTTCGGAACCAGCAGCCTCCATAGAAGCCCGTGACACCTTGTGTCAAGCCGTCAAAATGTTCCTCCTCGCCAATCCTGACGAGGCGATGCAGCCGATGGATGTCGCCAAGCTCCTTCCCGAGGACGAGGAGTGGATAGCAGATCGACTCGGCACCTTCGACAACTACATTCACGACCAACGCCGCTCAGTGCGCTTGATGGGGCAATTGTTCAACGCTGCAGCGTCGGCTTTGCCGGCCTACTCATCACTGGAAGACGACCTGTCCACTCACCGCGTTACTGCGACTATACCCAACTTGGACAGTTACCCCCTGCGCCTCAGGTTTCAACTATCTGACATGATTTCTGAAGCCGGATGGATGAAGCACCGACATGTCGGGGTATGGGTTCCAGGAACCACTCACTTCCTGCTTTTGAAGACCGAGGCAGTAGAGCAGGACTGGGCCGGTCGTTGTCTGAATATCACACTACAGACCTTTCCATGGAACGGCGGCTCCCTCATTAGAGCCGTCTCCGCGCAAGGCGCGGTAAATGAAGACACCCGCACAGCCTCCATCCTCGTGTGCGTGCGACTTGAAAAAGCCAGTGCCTCAACCATCCCCGCATATGAGGCGGTATCGCGAATGGACCTTCTCGATAACGTGCCGTTGGAAACTAGCGCTGGGTGCCTAATTTTCGATAGGGTCTATGGCGCCACTCCGCTGACGACCGCGCGGAATGCGGAAGGCTAGCTCACCATCCCACCATTGTTCGTCGTTGACGAAGCACCATAATCCGTCCGAGGACGATTGGTTACAATGACCGAGGACCAGCAGAAAGCACTCGCCCTAGGCAACGCCAACTTCCCGGTAGTAGGAATCCAAGCGGCATTTGGCACGGGCAAAACCGTAGTCGGAGCGTGCATCGCAGCCCAGCAGGCACGCATGGGCTGGCGCGTCATCGTCACCGCCACTACGAACGCCGCGGTAGCGCAAATCGCCGAGACAATTTTGGCCCTGGATGAGTACGCAGATCTACGAGTTTGTCGGTATATCGCCGAGGCGATAGCTTTCGACGAATCGGTGCCATCTACGGCCGCTGATATGCATCAACTCCTCAAACGCCTCCCGGTGCGGCTTCGCATAGTTCTGGAGCAAGACGCGATGGAGATCTGCGAACGGTTCCGCGAAGGACGTTTTAGGTTGAGGATCACGCGCGTAACCGAAGTCCGGACGACCACCTCACGAACCTGGAGCGCGAGTAGTTACTGCTGGCAGAACGCGATGTTTCGGATCTGATCGACAAAGTAATCAAGATCATATTCGCACATCTGCCGCCACAAATTGTTGCCATCACAACGTCCTCGCTCCTCAACACCACCTCATCGCAAGGCATGTTCAAGGAGTACTTCAACGACTTCGACGTCATACTCTGCGGCGAAGCATCCCAGTGCCGGAGCCCGTCTTTGCTGCTATCCTGAGTCGCCTGCCGAAGCCTCGACACGTCTGCGTAGGAGACCATCAGGTCGAACCGTATGCCTTGTGTTCCCGCCACCTTGGACCCGTACCCGTACGCTTCGGAGCCCGCAGTATTATGGAGGTCCTCACGAAGGCAAGGGCAGTACCCATAGCGCCACTCATCACAACGTTTCGCGCCCATCCTCTGCTCAACACGCTGCCCAACTCCTTCGTGTACGACGGGGAACTTCAGAGCGGAACCCTCGCTGCGAAACGTCGCTTGCTGCTGGACGTGATGCGATTACCTTGTCCCGGTCTCCCGTTCATCTTCTTCGATGTGAACGGCTCTTCGCAAAGGGCTCTATCACGTCCCACTTCAACGACGCAGAAGCCGACCTCTGCATCCGGCTAGTGGAACACCTAAGGACAGCGGGTATTGCAGTCGACAGTTTTTGCGTAATAACCTTCTATGAGGAGCAGCACCGCCGCCTCGAGACTTAGGAGTAGACCTATCGACCGTCGATTTAGGCGAGGGTAGGGGAAGGACGTCGTGATCCTTCTTAGGACTAGGACCGACGTGTCGCCGGAGACTGCGGAGTTCCTCGGCACACGATGAACGTCGCCCTGACACGATGCCGACACGGGCAATTTATTCTCGGCCACCACCGTAGGTGCTCCACCGTAGGTGCTCCAGGACACTCAAAGGTAAGCTATATAGAACTGTAGTGAGGCCGGCCCTCCTCTATGATTGTGAGTACTGGGGCCCCTAGGTAGGGCGCAGGAGCGGCAACTGCACGCTGCGGAAATGATGATGCTCAGATGGGCATATGGATGGACCCGCCGGGACAGAGTGCGAAACGAGGATGTTGGAGCAGTAGTGAAGACAGCTCCGATCCGGCTGAAGATGAGGGAGCAGCGCCTAAGGTGGTACGGACACATCCTCAGAAGACCAGAGGATCATCCCACGAAGTTGGCCCTAAATTTCAAGGCACCCGGAAAACGTCCGAGAGGAGCCCCAAGGTGCAAGGACGTCATTAAGAAAGATCTCGCCGAAATCGGCGCCGCGCCAGATAACGCCCTTGATAGGATGAGATGGCGACGGATCACAAGAACAACGGACCCTGATAGCATGAAAACATGAAAAAATTCTCACTGATTTCAATAGTTTTTCAGGTCATGCCCTAATCGGGAGGGTGAGGCCTGCAGCAGCGTGAGGACTAAGGGTGAAAGTGATGACCTCACTAGGAAAAAAGTCCGTTGAAAATTCCGTTGAATTTCTGAAAATCTCCGTTAAGTCATTAAGCCAGATTTTTAGAAAACTGCCGTTAATTCGTTAAATTCGTTAAATCGTTAACCGTTAAATGTGCACCCCTGGTACCCTCGCGAGGTGTTCTGCAGCGAACACCTCATCGCACGCAATTATCAGCATCGCCACGCGATGGTCATGTCCTGTTCATTGCTGATCGATTTGCTCATCGCTCGGTGATTAGCTACTATGCTATCGTTTGGTGACATGTGGTGTTCATAGCACCAACACCCTCGCAGAAGAGAGGGACGCGAGGATGCTACGCTAACGCTCTCAGTGCTCCCTAAAGGCCTCCGCACACTTTTGCTGCAACGCGGCAGCCCTATATATATATATATATATATATATATATATATATATATATATATATACATATATATATATCAGCATAAGTATAGGGCAGAGACGCAGAGCTAGTACCTGATATGCCACCTACGGGGGGGGGGGGGGGCAGTCGTTCGGTACACCGTGCTGCCCACCGCCCATTTCCCGCCCTGCCCGCGCCGCCCTATTTGGGCAAGTTTGCTGCGCGCGAAACCGTCGTTAATTGGCGTGAAGCCGTCCAAAAGCCTAACAGCTGGTAGGAGACTATTGGGAAGCGCATCTCGGGGAACTCTGAAGTCATTTTCCAGTCGGTTCGGTTATGGAGGCAGTTGAGGGAAGAAGAACGTCGCTCTTCTCTCTAGATTCTTTCAATTTTCAACTAGAGGCTATGGGTGATTCCGGTCAGGAGCTCTACATTGAAGGCTTATTCGTAATTGTGCGCAAAACCGGCTCACCACCCTCTCTCTCCAAGGATCATACAATTCCTCTTGTGTTGAAAAACTTTCTAGTGGTCGAGTTGTTGTCATGACACATCTCGCTAAGATGTTGCTGTACTTGTCGGAAAACGCGAAAGACGCCTTAGTACTGAGCAATGTGGCGGGTCCTGAAGAAAGCCTTGGCGCTGCAGCTGAAAACTCTTTTCCTCCAAATATGGTGAACAAGATTCTGACTTCTGTCTCAAGAACGAAATCAGTTCAGGATAGCGCTACAGGGCCAAGGAAAGTGATTAGAAATGCGATGCCTCCATGATAGCAGGGACCCGGATATCTTATCCTCGGCGCGCCCCTCGCCCCGCCCCTTTCCGAGGGCGGTGTATCCAACGACTCTCCGCCGTTGTGGTAGTTTCGCCGCCCAGGAGTTCTGCTGCCTGTCGTGTGCCGCGCTACAGCAAAAGTGTGCGGAGGTCTTGAGGTGTTGTTTGGTGGCGCATATCACGACTATGATATCCATTTTTGAATTTTCGGCCGGTTACGGTATTCGTGAGCACGCAATCCCATAATAAAATTAAAGGGCACTTAGCCCCTGGGTTCAAGGACTTTGTAAAAATGGAACTAAATTTTCTACTAAGTGAAGGGTGGAGACTTTTATAATGGTATTCATTTTTGCCGTTCAGATATGCGCCTAAGACAGCTTCCTGGTAAGGCTTGGCGCACACTTGTCATGGAGATCAGGGGTGCACATTTAACGGTTAACGATTTAACGAACTTAACGAATTAACGGCATTTTTCCTTAAAATCTGGCTTAATGAATTAACAGAAACTTTTAGAAATTTAACGGATTTTTTAACGGACTTTTTTTCTCAGTGAGTTTATCACATTCACCCTTAGCCTTCAGTAATGTTGCAGGTCTCGTCCTCCTGATTAGGACTGTTCCTGAAAGAACTGTTGAAATCAGCAAGAATATTTTCATACTTTCACCGATTTGTTTTGAATTTTTGGAAACAATGCATTTTGGGGGTGCGTGTAGCTCAGTCGGACGAGGTGCCGGCTGTCGCGTACACCCGATACCAGGTTCCTGGTTCGAATTTCCCGCCCAGGCCAGCCAAGCCTTTCATTCTTCCGGAGTCGGAGGATTGGTACTAGATTTGTCTGGGAAGGATACAGCGCTGACTTCAGTGAAAGCCAAATACGCACTCAAATCGCCTCCACGATATCCCGTAGAATTAGAATGCGTGGCACATCCCGAAAAGGATGGAGTAACAACGTTCTTTATCTTATCGTATAATGCATTTTGGAGCTAGAAAGCTCCTCGCCGATCTCCCAAGCACGTCAACGATTCCACAAAGATACTGGTCCACTCCTCACATGATGCCTATCCTCACCTGGCACAGCCTATTCCAGATTACTATCGCTCGCCACCTGGAAAAGACAAAGCAGAGAGAATGTTTTCGGCCATTGGACGTGTTTTGAACGATTTAGAAAAACGCTAATAACAAAAATTAGGGAAGCTACTTTTTTTGACCGTTAACATGTTGACGACATGTCACACAACAACAACAGCAACATTCTCTCCGAGTCGACTTTTCCACACCTTTTCGGCATTATGGGACCGTGTAACACGATCTCGTTCACGGTCCCGGCAAAAAACAAAAAAGGTTTCAGGTTTTTCTTTCTCCTAAAACAGTCACATAAAACTGTCTCGCAAAGAACTAGGAAGGGTGGGAACTCCGGGTTTTGCCTGATCGTACATTTCAATATGCCTTGTCGGTGATCATCTTGAACGATAATTCCATATCTGCTCTTATTGAACTACATTGCAGTGTTACACTCCATTCTGTGGACTTCAGCTGTTGACCTCTTAAAGTTTAAACGTATAAGGTTTTCTTGATTTTTTTCACTTGAAATAATGGTTTGCAGCTAATTTTATTATTAATGAAATTTAACGATTTACCGGAAATTTTACGAAAATTTTCCGTTAAGAAATTTCGTTAAAAAAATTTAACGCACAGAATTTTGTGACACCCCCGATGGAGATCTACTATACCCAGTTCCTGTTTGATCATGCTCTTTTAATGATGTTCCTTGTCCATTTGTTTGTATTAATCTAGTTCTATCTCGCGTCTGCATTTTGCAATGTAATAAATATATACCATTTCCACGTCGAAATGGACATTTTTCAAATCAAATTGGACACTTTTCACGTCAAATTAGACGCTCTTCTAAGCTAACCTAGGACTTTTCAAATCAAAGCGAACTCTTACAAATCAAAATGAGCTTCTTCAACATTAAACTAGAGACTCTCCAAAAATGTTAGAATATTTTTTTTCTTCAACGAAAATTTTAGTATAACTTTCTTTGAAGGTTTTAGCTCATCTCCTAGTCTCATAGTTTGAAATTTTAGAAAAATTTTATTTTTTTGATAAAAAACAATGGTTTAAGGCTTGTTTTGAAGAACAGGAAAGGGGCCATTTTACTTTGCCAAAATAGAGATTGCGCCATGCCCCGTATGGAACTTCGCGATTTTAATTCGATTGATAGCAAAATTTCTGTTTGCATGCAGCGTCACATCTGCAAATGGTGCAACATAAACAATTGCGCAAAACACACATATCCTAATTTTCTTGTTGCATGTAAGCAGTATTTACACTATCAATCAGATAAACATTGCAACTTGCTTTCCGAGTGCATGGCGGGATTCAGTCTTTTAATGCACTACATGACTGCTGCCTTGATCCGCTTCAAAACAAAGTGTAATCTATTATTTTTTTCTCAAAAAATAAAATTTTTATAAAATTATAACAATCATTCAGGCAGCTAAAGTTGAAAATGTTCAAAAAATGTTATTCTAAATTTTCCTTGAACAAAAAATTATTCTAACCACCTTAGAGAGTCTTTAGTTTAACTTGTAAGAAGCTCGTCTCGATTTGGAAGACCTTAAATTTGAGTTTCTCATAGTTCATAGGCCAGTTTAGAAGAGTGTCCAATTCGACGTGAAAATGGTATAAACCATAAGGCACAGATGCAGATCAGATTGTTCGCATGATTTTTTTAGATACTCTTGTAAAGATTATTGAGAACGATGAACGATCTAACACCCTGTTGTTGGAAAATCTGTTGCTTTCATTGTAGCCTTTACAAACCCTGAAAACAAGTTGAAGGATATCAGTTGTCTTAGTACCTCACTGCCCTTCTCAAGCACCAAGCAACTCTTCTTATCGGACGAGGCGACAACTTCATCTATCTTCCGTGGATAGAGGCCTTTAACACATTGTTGTTTGTGCTTTATGTAGTTGACATGTTCACCCTGTGCAGAAGAGCGGTTGCTGGAAGAACATATTTACCGAAGTGTATGAAAAATGTGTGGTTATCTTCTGATGTCTCTCTAATATTGTGCCACAGTGAAAGTCGCTTCTCACTTGGGATAAGTAGCAGGGATTCTCGAAGTAATCCTTACAAAATTGTCAGATGTAAAACGCACACCAAGAAAAACAGGTAGTGAATTCAAGGGATAAAGCTAGCTTTTACAAGCGGCTGCGTAAGGACGTAAATCCCAATCTGGAATGTGTGTTTTGGAAAAGAAGATAAAATCAAAAATCTAAATCTTTATGAAAGCCTCGGAAAGCTTATCAGAAATTCTACTTTGGAGCAGCACTCATTCCTAGATCTCAAAACGGGTTTATGAAAGTAAAACAAGAAGAAACAAACTTACTAAAGAGTTTCAACGATTGGAACAACTGAATACATGAAATGTTGCGGGGGTCTTTTCCGATTTTTCAAATCCTTTTTATAGAGTAAGGGAAGGCTTCCACGGATCTCCCTCGATAGAGAGCCTTCCGGCTCTCTTGTTAAGAGGGATCTCGGGCCGCTTGTCGCAGGGCCACGTGGCGCGTCCCCGGGTGGTGGATAGGGGAATTAAACGCGAACCAAATGCGACCGTGTACTGCCCAGAGACGCAGGTGGGATGCAGGGGATGGACTCCTTGCTCCTGCTGTGTCGGGTCGATGCGTTCCTTGTGCGTGGGAGCGGCATGTTCGTGCACAGTGTGCGTGGATGTGTCCGTGACTGTGCGGATTGTAACTGTGTCGGCTCGGCCAAAAGCTTGCACTCGGTAGACTGGGAGTACATGTAAGGCGATTCGAGGCCGCCTTAAGTCTCGCCCCGTCCCTTCGGGCAGTCTGGCTGGCTGCCCGGAGTTCTTCGCCCGCACGACAGAGCCTGACTAGCTACCCGTGTTGTATTCCAGTCAAACACAGCAGCACTAAAGGGCCTCATTCCCCTGACCCCGAAAGAGCCCCCATTTCTGCAGCGATGGGAAGGACGAGTACGGAGAGGCTGCTAAAATCTCAGGGCCTAACCAGGCTGCGCAAACTGAGAAGGACTAGGATGACGATCTGTACTTACAACGCCCGCACGCTTGCGTCGGAAGCATCCGTCGAGGACCTGATGATGCAAGCCAGGAAGATCAAGTACGACGTCATCGGA
Source organism: Heligmosomoides polygyrus bakeri (assembly GCA_947359475.1). NCBI lineage: Eukaryota > Metazoa > Nematoda > Chromadorea > Rhabditida > Heligmosomidae > Heligmosomoides > Heligmosomoides polygyrus. The sequence goes on along the minus strand of OX375869.1, from coordinate 49,180,805 downwards.
CTGACCGAGACGAGAAGACACCATCCCCTACACGCCGCCTACGACTCCGGAGAAGAACTGTTCCTCGGAACATGCGACAGCAGGGGAGTAGGCGGCGTTGGTGTCCTCGTCAACACGCACTTGGCCATGAACATCGATTCGTACGAGTCTCTGACAAGCCGAATCGGACGTCTGCGACTGAAGCGTTGTGGCTCCGTGCCAGCCTTGACTGTGTTCGTCGCGTATGCCCCAACATCCGACTACGACGACGAAGACGTCGAGGCCTTCTACGTGGAGCTGGAGAAGTTCTATAAGGAAGATCACACCTTCTACAAGGTGATCGTCGGCGACTTCAACGCCAAGATCGGGCCACGAAGGTCGCCGGAAGAACTTCACATCGGAACCCACGGTTTGGAGTGGAACGAGCAAGGTGAAAGGCTGTCTGAGTTTATCATGTCGACCAAGACCATCCATGGAAACTCGCAGTTCCAGAAGCCTCCCTCCCTACGATGGACCTGGGAATCCCCCGGTGGCCAGTTCCACAACGAGATCGACCACATCATCTTCAATCGCAAGTATTGCCTGACCGATGTCTCCGTTGTCCCCAAGTTCTACACGGGATCGGACCACCGCCTCCTTCGCGCGAGGTTCCGCTTTTCGCGTCAAGGAGAGAAGGCCGCGAAGTTCAAGAAGAGGAGTCCCAGAACGACCATCAACTGGGATCTCTACACCTCTCTTGTCGGCCTTTGGGAAGATGCCGTCATGGACAACGTCGACGAGGAATACGATCGCTTCGTGCACCATCTCCACGATAGTGCTAAGGGAGCCGAGAGCTTGAAGACCACCAAGAGACGCCTGTCTCCGGAAACTCTCGAGCTGATACGCCAGCGTGGAGCAGCACGAGCGTCAGGCAACTATCAACTGACGTCCGAGCTTGCAAAGCTATGCAGAGCGGCGATAAAGGAAGATCTGAAGGAGAGAAGGGCGGAAGTGTTGGCTGAAGCAGCAGAGGCAGGGCTGAGCATCCGCAATGCCCGCCGGAACTTCGCCAACTTCAAGACCAAGATGACCGCTCTCCGACGTCCTGACGGAACCGTCACCTCTTCCAGAAGGACCATGGAGAAAGTCATCCACGACTTCTACTCCGATCTCTTCGATAGCCACGTCCACCTGCCCCCATGCCATCTTCCGCAGGATGGATACGTCGTTCCCTCTGTTCTCCCTTCCGAGATCCGACACGCCATCTCGTCGGTGAAGAAACGTACAGCACCCGGTCCTGACAGGATTAGAGCTGAACACCTGAAGAACCTCCCGCCAGCGCTCATCAACACCTTGGCGCGGCTCTTCACACGCTACCTGTCCGAATGCAAGGTTCCATCTCAGTGGAAGACCAGCAAGACCGTCTTGCTGTACAAGAAGGGAGACGTGCACGACATTGGCAACTATCGCCCGATCTGCCTGTTGTCCGTAGTCTACAAGCTGTTCACTCGAGTCATCCTGAATAGGATCAGCAGAACGCTGGACGAAGGACAGCCATGCGAACAAGCAGGATTTCGGAGAGGATTCAGCACGATCGACCACATACACACCATTACGAAGCTTATCGAAGTGTCGCGAGAGTACAAGCTGCCGCTGTGCCTTACTTTCATCGACCTGAAGAAGGCATTCGACTCCGTCGAGACTGAAGCGGTCATGGAAGCCCTGCTCACCCAGGGCGTTCCTACTCAGTACATCAGAGTCCTTCGAGAGCTGTACAGTGGATTCACGACCAAGATCTCACCATTCTACAACGACGTCGTCATTGACGTGAAGAGAGGGGTTCGACAAGGGGATACCATATCTCCGAAGCTCTTCAGCGCCACCCTCGAAAACGTCATGCGTGAACTAGAATGGGATGACATGGGAGTGAAGGTCGACGGCCGGCAACTGCACCATCTTCGCTTCGCTGACGACATCGTGCTCATAACACCGAGCATCAGTCAGGCGGAACGAATGCTGGCCGACTTCGATCGTGTATGTGGAAGCGTTGGACTGCAGCTGAATCTTACGAAGACGATGTTCATGAAGAACGGATGGGTTTCTGATGCCCCACTCTCGCTCAACGGAACGAACATCTCCGAATGCTCCAGCTATGTGTATCTGGGTCGCGAAGTCAACATGGCCAACGACCTAGCACCAGAGCTGAGCAGGAGGAAACGAGCGGCTTGGGGAGCTTTCAAGAGCGTCGAAGAAGTCGCGAAGAAGACGAAGAACGTCCGACTCCGTGCCCACCTATTCGACTCCACTGTTCTTCCTGCCCTAACATACGCCTCAGAGACCTGGGCTATACGAAAGCAGGATGAACACGCGATCAGCGTCGCGCAGCGTGGAATCGAGAGGACGATGCTCGGAGTGACACGACTCACGCAAGTGAGAGAAGGCCTCCGGAGTTCCGAGCTTCGCCGACGTTCGAAGATCAGAGACGCTGTCGCATGGGCCAAGTCGTCGAAAATTAGGTGGGCCGGCCACGTAATGCGATTCGCAGACACCCGCTGGACGAGAGCCGTCACAGACTGGATTCCGCGGGATGTCAAAAGAACACCAGGACGCCCACCAACGCGTTGGTCGGACTTCTTCGTGAAAGCCCTGAACGACCGATATGACGCTCTTCGTGTCCCTCGAGCGAGGAGGATCCATTGGACCACTCTGGCACGCGACAGGGACGAATGGAGACGCTGCTGGCGCCCGCTCGAGCAAGTCGATGATCAACGGGACGACAGGTGATACAGGTGAAGGGAAGGCTTCTGAATTAGGGTTTAAATAACCAAAATTGGATTAGAGTCCTTTCACAGATATGGCTGGGTATATACATCCCGGCACAGCTCGACAAGGTGAAACATCCTTCTCGACCACAAGAGGTGTAATTAACAGAGCTCTCTGCGGGGGGGGGGGGGAGGGGAGGGAGGTGAAGGGGATTCTATCCCTGGTATGTAAGCAATTTGCAGATCTCCTAAAATTATTGCTGTGAATATTTTCGTCGAGCATGTTTCTCAATGTCTTCAGTAAGCTATAGACATCGTTACAAGTGGTCCAGTTTATGGAAATTACGTTACCGTTACCTGCAGAAAACAGGAACAAAAGCAAGAAGCTTATCGGAATTAGAAAACCATGTTCTGTCCCTACTGATGATATTGGTGGCCACCTATTGCTGTAGTAGATCAGGTTGTTGATGTAGGTTTTTATTATGGCGACAAATTATAATTCTTCGCACGCCAGAAAAATTTGCAGAAAAAACGATAAATGGGAATTGCCAAATATTTAAAGGCTTTGTACTACGAACAAGTCAGTTTTGCTACAGGCGTGTGCGCCGTCTATGGCACCTGCAGTTGAAAGTGGGACTGCCTTGTATTCACCTCATGAGAAGAAGGTTATGCAAGAGACTCGGCATGTTTAGAACAACTGTCAGAAAGCTTGTGATAAGCTATACTGGATTCTTCCATTCTCGACTTCCTAGAGCGGAAATACGCGACAAGCTTATTGGTCTTATAATAGTCACATAGTTCCTACACGCACGAGGTTTACAGAAATGTTGTGCCTTGTATTCAAAATATTGTGTGGGCTACTACAGTTGTCAGAACCATCGCCTCGGAACGTTTTCACAATTCGATCGTAAGCGCCGAGCTCCTTCGGTGCTCGAATGATGAGGATATGTAGGTAGCTGTCGCGGCTAAGCAGCGACTCCATCATTTCTTCTCTGCGTGCGCTTCCCAGGCTGCCTCCTCTGACTCCACGGTAAAGTGGTGGTGAATCTGGTGTAACGGAGTGGATATCAGCTGGACATACGCCCTCCTAACATATCTTCCTCGTTCACTATCTTGTCAGTTTCGAGCTACTGAAGTTCTGTCATTCAGTCCTCGACTCGCGCCAGCTGTAGGAAATCGGATCCGGTGTCGATCGTTAAAGGAGCAGTATGTAGATGCTATGACGTGTAGAACTCTATCAACAGCATTCGCAGGCCACTAGAATTGGCGGGGCTTTTCTCTTCGTGTAGGAATCAGAACCTCATCCGTGTCAGTGTAAGACCTTCTATGTTTCTTATTGGGCACTTTATTGAAGTCCCATGCCAAAAGACGTTCTCGAACAGCAGAGAGAGCCCCTTTTGAATGAGCTTGAAAAACCCAGTCGTCGATGAATTAGAGCTGCAGTCCGAACATGAGTGAGGAAAGGTCTTGAAATGTCGATGACCTGCTCAAGTGGGACACCTGATACCGAAGGATGATCAATGGTATTAACATTTCTAGTTCGCATGCACACCTCTGTGTGGTTGCTCTACAGCGCCTCGACGATTCACCTGTGAATCGGACAGTATTCCTACGGAAGAACCACAAGGTGCTTCAGTACCTTCCCCACCTTCCCATATTGCAGCAGAAGGCTGTCAAAGCAAAGAGTTCATTAGACGGTCGCCTATAGGTGGCGGGCTGGAGCTTATGGTGCTCTCCTCGATAGATACTCGTGTGCCTATCGTCACTCCCGTCCTCGAATGGCTATGACGACAGGTTTCCAACGGTGTGTGCAGGCGAAGTAGAGGAGGGAAAGTTCATTTATTACAGATCAGCATTTTTACAAAAATACATGCTTAACTTAGCTCGTTCCAAGTGCAAGTCGACACGAAAAAACGAACAAGTTGGTTGCTTCTTCCGAATAAGTCGGCTGAGCCGCTAATCAGGTGTTCAGAATGCTATCTCTGCGGACCGGCTTGGGAGGACTGAGGTTGTGCGATTTCTCAACCTGAAATCAAATATCTTTTAAACTCGAGTGCCTCAAAACTATCAGTGAGATTTGAATGAGACTCGCTTCTCAGGAGATCCGAAAAGCCGTGGAAGCATTCACTTGAAGATGACGCTCGTACTTAGTCATAACCATTTGACTTTGGGGGCTTCCTCCGGTTGCCCTTTTGTGGGATAAGAATAAGAGCACGGCAGAATATGAGGCAAGTGGAGCGACTTCATGGAAGACCTCGAGTAATGTTACTACGATCAGCGGATGAGTTCCTACGAGGCCAAGTACTAATAAAGCCAGCTAATGATTCAGAAGTGGAAGGGCTTCGAGAAAGACAACCTTTTCCTCTGTATTGGTGAGTTTCAACGTTTTAGTTTGCATTACGGCCTCACGCTTGCCGTCGCCGAACTGTAGCCGACAGCTGACTCGATATAGTGTTAATATGCTCCTAGTGGGTACAAAACATGGCTAGTGAGGCACCCTTCTGGGCATAATCGTGGCGTAAGAACGAGGCTCTGTTAGTAGCATGTATGAAAGCCGGAGATGAGCAATCGAGTCTGTAAGTGTAGTGTAAAAAGTATCGAATTCCCAAGTATTCCAAGGCTTCCTGCTTACGCTCCTTTCGTACTTCGAAGCTCCCCCTAATCAGTAAGGTTTCGGGACTGGGCCATTTAGCGAGAAATGCTGCATGGTGTCAAGTGTGGTAGAAGTGAAGGCCGGCAAGGTGACGAAAATCTGGCTGAGCAGCGCTTACTACACACCCGAGGCTCTGGGATAGTCCTATTCTGCAGTATCTGTGAATATTGAAGAAGAGTAAGATTAAGGATTGAAACAGCGCAACAATAGGGTACAACGGGCTCCAATAGGGGCAGCATGCGAGCACCAAGTCTCTTTCAGATAACGTAAAAAGAGAATCCCTGCACTTTTCATTGCGAATTACGGTATCTCGTTCTCGGCAGAGGACAAACAGGAACTGCACGAAATTCTCTATCTTCTGGACGACTAAAGCACCAACCTTGCGAGCGAGACTTTGCAGTGTGACGCACACGGAAAAGAGATCGCGACCGTCGAACAGATCCACTGATTGGAACGTCTGCAAGAAGCACACAGAAGCACCAGTTGAGCAAACGGGGGGTCATCATAATCAGAGGTCAACCGCCACTTCCGCCCCACAAACCTCCTCGTCCTTCACTCCCAGCTTTCTGCACGCTCCCGTGAACTGGTTGAGATTTTCCAAACAGTTGAAATTGGAGATCGGCTTCATGACCTTCTTCACTGTGCCTTCCTGTATGGCGTTCACCAACCTAAAACTCATTCTGAATTGGAAATCTTTGCCCTGGTTGGAGTGTGGTAAGGTTGAAACGCTGCGACACATCGTGGGGCAATGCAGCGAAGTGCAGCGCCAGAGTCGGAGAAAAATTGTCTTCGGCTGACAAGGGAACTGTCTGAACGGTACGCCGGAACGGCAAGAACGAGTACTGTAGGGAGAATCCCCGTCCTCCAAATAGTAACAGAACATGTTTTGTTTTTGCCGAATCCTTGAGGCAAACGAGTACGAGTGTGTAATGGTTAAGGGTCCGCAGATCGAGCTCTTCATGGCAGCGCAAGCATGCCGTGGACTGGGTGGCGCAGTGGTAAAGTGCACGCCTCATGTTCGCGAGGTCTAGGGTTCGGTTCCCATGCTACATCGCGCTTTTGCTACTTTTACCATAGTATCGGATTTCCATATCTGAACTTGTGTTTGGCTTCACAGTTCCTGCCCAGTGGTACTCCGCTGCAACCCAAGCCTGGAATCGCGATACAGTCCACTTTCCTCAGTTCTCAAACTTGTATAGTATAACAATTCCAGTACAGCCAAACCTTTTCCTCCGATACGATCTGTCCTCCCGAAAACGTGATAGTGCCTTCACTGGTTAGTGGCGTCGTGACTCCGGCACAATCCTCTTCTGGTTGAAATTCTTGGTCCTCTTCTTCCACTACCTCCAACTTCTCCACTTCGCCGATTTCCAGCTGTCGCAGTTCGAAATCCTGTAGGATACTTGCTATCCTTTCCGCCAGCTTCATTTCGTTTCTCGAAGGGACAGCATACAGTGGAGATCCGCACTTCAGTGTCAATAGGTGAACGACCACTCGAGGGTTAGCAGACATTGTAGAGTCAGTGTTGGCGGCAGCAGCTTGTTATAACCGCGCGACTTTGTAAGCATAACAGAGGCGAGAATATTGATCGAGATGGTAGGTCAAGTTGAAGATCATGTGGTCCCCTCCTACACTGTGAGTACACTGGTGGCGCTCACCTCACCGACACTAACAAATTGCATTTAAATTATTTTTCTGGCATTCTGCCGCTGTTTCATGTTGTTCCTGTGTCAAATTTCTTACATTGACAAAGAGAACAATTTATTGGAGTAAAAGTTTCATACAAAATCGCATTTGGCATATTTCGGATATTGCTGGTGAATTACGAGATGTCGACAAATAATAAGTAATAAAAACATCTTACCGTAGCAAACTCCAAAAACAAGTTCAGATATGGAAATCTCTATGGAAATCCGATACTATGGTAAAAGTAGCAAAAGCACGACGTGGCATGGGACCCGAATCCTAGACCTAACGAACATGAGGCATGCCCTCTACCACTGCGCCACTCAGTCCACGACACCGGGATCCTACGCTGCCGTGAGGAGCTCGCTCTGCGGACCTTAACCATTACACCCTCGTACTCGTTTGCCTCAAGGATTCGACAAAAACAAAACATGTTCTGTTACTATTTGGAGAACGGAGATTCTCCCCATGGTACTCGTTCTTGGTGTTCCGGCGTACCGTTCAGACAGTTCCCATGTGAGAAAGCCCAGACATTTCTTGCTCCCTTCTGCATTCAGAAGCCTCTTTGCATCTCCAGATGAAGGAGCTTGTTTATCTCATGAAAATGCGATTTTCAAGAGGACTGTGTTCGATTTAATTTCCTTTCTCTTGCAACTTCTCGTTTTGTCCTACCATTAGAAGGCAATGCACAAATTTGGTCTAAACACCTCGCAAATGCTGGGCATTAGCGTGTGGCTCGTGACTTTCGAAGAGTACAAAGTGAAATGTGGTTGAATTGAAAAGATGGGAAGCACCTTTGTGTTCAAATCTACATCCACTTCGAGTACGATCAGTGGTGGAACAGAGGCAGCAGAGGCACTGCCCTCTACCCCGACCACGGCTGAAACTCGGTGAGGTAGCTCTACTCCATCATCTGGCTGTCGTGTAAGAAGCGATCACCTGGAGCGGAAGCAAAAAATCAAGTCGGAGAAGGCTGCTTCTATAATACATCTGGTAAGTCCTCCGTAAAATCTTCGTTATGCGATCTCGCTACGGCGAGAGGCCAGATGGTCGGAGGCAAAAACGCAAGGCCAAGCAGACGTCGACGCCTCAAAAATATGGCGATTTGACGGACGCGAGCATCGGCCTGTCCGTTCTGCTCAGAAGGTGCTCCCATCTGATTTCATACCTCTCACGCAGCCAATTGAGCGCAACTATGAAACATAGGATTCAGTGCACTTCTGTCACAAAAGCTCGTGCACGAGTTTTCCTTTCCCCTTCCTGAGTCCTCAAAACATGTGAATAATCGGAAGGCCTTTCCCAAACCTTCCGTCTCGTAAGAGGGTTTCGCTTTGAGAAGTGGAACACGTATTCGGTAACGAAAAGCGAATGGAGCACTCACTTGCAGAGCTTCTGTCCGTCTCGCAGCTGTTCTCGGAAATTTTCGGGAGTGCCGGAAGTATCAAAATCCTCGCCAGTGAGGCCCTGTAAGAGACAAGAAAGTGCACAGTCACGAAGCTCTTTGACTATACGCCAAATCTAACCACTGGACTGAAGAAGAAACTCTTCGGAATAGGCGTGCAAGGACGAAAAGACACGTTGGGCCGAATGTTTGGACGGTCCTGCGATCTCGCCACGGATGTCGTCACAGTCATTTAGTGCATTTCTGTGCGAGACCGGGTCTTCGATGAAGGGCAGGCGCAGTCGGTGGAAAGCTGTGCTTGCCAGCAACATTCAATGGTCACTGGCTGGAGCTAGGGCCCTGGTCATGCTATCATTAGCTCCCTCTGCCATCGCAGAAGTATAAGTCTTCAAGGGTAGCCTACCCTCCGCCGTCACGGCTTACATCATCAGGAAAGAATCTAAAAAAGCCCTTAGTTTAGTAGGATCTGGAGAGAAGATCGATGGCAAGTTTTTTTCTGAGAGGATGTTTAGATTCACATACCGGAACATGAGTGCCTTAAGGGTTGTGTCGACTTTTCTTCCTTCGTTCAAACATATGGCAAAAGGGACTATACTTAGTGCAAAATAGGAAATCCTGTGGTGTGTTTTCCACGTTTCCAGTCATTCAACCATTTAACTGCCCTATTGGTCCTCCACGTTTACAGACGCTCTATTATCCTGTTGCCATTCTTGTTGTATTGGTGTAGTTTAAGCTCTGCATAACGTCTGTCTTCAACGGCGTAATGGATGAATGAATTCGCTACCACGGTTAGTCTGGGCTTCGCCACCCTGAGCCACCCTTGGCATTGAAAACGGGGAAATCCACTGCGGCTAACTGTGCTTGCTTGACGTTTCGCCGGAAAGTTGCAAATGCTTGAACAAATCCACAACAGCGCAGTGAAACGAAATACGATCCTTGGCCCAAGCACAGCATTTCGCCGCGTCAGGCAGTCAGAAAGTGTGACACCGCTAGGATTTTTCATAACGCTTCAGCTTTCTCACTCGACCTTGCCTTCTCGAAACTGTCACTGTTTCATGACGTTCCATGTTTTCAACAAAGATTTCCATGATTTTGTTAAAGCTAGGCAGTCCGCCAGAGAAGATAGTGCCGAAACGTGAATGGGAATTTACTTTTGTGCATGTTTGACTACATATAAATCAGACATTAAAATGACGTGCTTGACTATCAAAATCGTCATTCTGGGCTGTCGACCAAGATTTCTATCAGCCTTAGTTCGACTTGCGTTTCGGCACTTTCGCCCTATATTCTATAGAATTAAATGATGATGGGGCGGGTATTGTTATAAATGTTTTCACACTTCCAGGCTCTGAAGAAAGCGAAGTCTCGAAAACGTGAGCCGACTAAAAGCCATTAAGATGAATGGTTTAAATTCTTCTGCTGTGCGGAGTTCCCATGAAGTGGTAAGCATACTTTCGAAAGGTATTGGCAAGGTCCCGATCACCTTGGAGTGGATCTTTTCCATTTGGACAAACATATTTCATAGAATGATCAAGTGTCTCGGCGACTTGTCTGCTTGCAATTATGCAAGCTTACTCATGGGAGACTTTAATTTCATTCTAGGCGGAAAGCCCCTGCAACATCATCCCATTTGATTCTTACAGCCCAGTGGATGCCCCGACCTGAAAGCACCTGCAGAAGAAGAAATGAACCCCCTGAACTTGTGTTCCAGCGGTTTTTCGAAGATGTCGATGAGCCGCCAACAGAAGAAAAAAACAGACGCACTCAACAGCAGACCCAAGTAGCGACGTGGGGAATCCACGGTGCTCTGAGAACGCTAGTGTTCCAGAAATCATGCACGGCTCTGTCACATGCTCCCAGTGCTTGCAGTGCAAGCTGAGTTCAGAGCGTCTCGAGACCCCGAAAGCTTCAGTCTATAAACGGAGAGCAACGTCATATCGTTTGAAGCGTCTCGTCGCATCGCTCTGAGACTGACCTTTCTTCAGCGAAAGTTCACAGGCACATATGGTAGTAAGTTAGTAAGTAGTAAGTTTTTGCTCTCGTGTAGCAGCCCACCTTGCTTTTCTACTACGGTTGTAGCTGCTCAAAGGAAGTTGGCTGTAATCTGGTAAGGGAAGGCAGCTAGAAGTTGATTAGTACTGAAGTGGTGACCGCAGAAGCCTAGCTAGACACTGGGTATGATCTCGACTTCCGCGTGAAATTGTTGACAACAACGTAACGCTGATGGCGTCAGGGTGTCGCTCTAGCTGGTGCACTCTATTACTGAATCGAAGGCTAGACGGCTGCATCAGTCATCGTCTGCGTGCACTGCAAGGCCCTCGAGCTGCCCTGGCGGGCTGTCACGCGTGTCTTCTGTCTGATGGATTCATCGACGAGTCTAATTGCTGGACGAAAATAACGGAACACTTTGAGATGTTCACGTCTACCGCCAGGTCAGAGCACAACTGTTTCATGTTCCACTCCCACTCTCCCGCTCTCAACATACGCAGAATGAGTCGGCAGGAAATCCTGCATTTTGGATACCTTGCAGGCACCTAAATCTGGGCACAGCACTTGCGTGCTCAAAGCGCTTCATCGCGAGAGAAATACCGCCTGCCTGGAGGTACAAATGCAACGACTTTGCTCAAGCTTATAGAACCACTTTCTTTTGGAGAGACTTAGTAAGCAAGTAGGGTGGCAAGGTTCACTATTCGGCTAAGACAGCTGAATTATAGGTGGGCAGACGGGTTAAAATATGGAGCATGAAAGTGGAAAGCGAAAAAGCGAAGGCGAAACGATGCCCGTGTGTGGAGATGTGGACAGGGGCTTCGTTCTCGTCAAAGGTGTCACCGTTCGAATCCTGGTCTCAGTCACGCCCGGAAACCGGCTTCAGCGCCGTATTTCGACCTTTGGTTACCCATCAGAATTAGAGTAGCCAGGTCAACCATTCGATTGTAAATGATGGCGCTAATACAGCTCACTAGAGGATTAGATTTAGTTCGAGATCAGATTTATAACAAAGAACATGGAAAGTGGACGACGCGCCATGTGGAAAAGTTGTGTAACCACCAGGAAGCCTTTGTCGGGTATTAGCGCTGAAAAACTAAACGATCGCTGGACGGGGTGTCCTGCCCTGTCACTGTGGAAAGCATCCTAGTTGGCTAATCGCCATCAAGGCTTACGAGCCCAGCGGATCAGGCGAGGTCTTATCTTAAGCGACTAGTGCTTCTTGGAGTAATAGTATTCGCTTGGTTTTGTGAGACAGGGTGTGAGATGCCGCGAGATTTATGAGATCTTCATCTTTCTCTATGTCTCGTTATCTCGCGGAACGTCATTAATATTCATTCCTTCTTGCGAGCGTCGACAAATTGTTGCGGATTTTTTTCAATGACCACATGACTCCAAATGCTCCTTCGGAGTTGCTTTCAACCCCACTGCTCATAGGATGCTCATGCATCGCTTTGATAAGCATTATCCTGGGTACCTCGGCAGCCGGCAATCTATTGCACTCCACCTCAGAATCGTAGGAAATTTAGAACAAGCGGCTCGAGCCAACGGAGTCAAGCCGCGCCATGCAACAACTGCCTTCACGAGTGAAAGTTTTACAAGGTAAAGGCGGAAGCATTGAACAAAGGAATGAGAGAGATGCGCCATGAGGCCGTTCTACGTTAAACGAGCAGTCGGTGTACACTAGAAAATAGCACAGATCGAAACTTTTTTTTGAATTGTAACCAAAGATCAAGTGTGGCTGTGTTGCAAGAAAGAATCAAAAACCCTGTCCTTAGTTCAGCGGCGAGAATGAATCGTCCTTTCATTCTAAAGACTGACTCTGACTCGAATGTTTAGTGCCTATCGTAGAGATAAACGCACCCAAACACAGAATAAAATCGGCTACAGGGTGGTTTGGGCTTGCAATTCGTGAAGATCCTAGAAAAGGTTGTGCAGTCTTCAAGTCGCTTTGTTCAGACGGTCGGGTTGCTTCAAGGGTCTTTGGCGAGTGTTTCTGGTATTGAGGGAGTCTAGCAGAAATTCCACTCGGCTTAGGAATGTGGAACTAAGCTAGCAGTCAGTGTCTACTAGAAAACAACTTATCGTCAGACCAATCCTAAGGAATTTTGGTTCCAAGTATGAGACCGGGTTGGACTTCAATATACACAAAGTGCCAGAAGAAGACGATGCCGCAATTGCTCCCAATATTTTCATTTTGTTCCTGCAGGCCTTTGTTTTAGAGAACGAAGTTGGCACAACAGATTCACGTTGGAGTAGCAGGAGGCTTCGCAACCAGCGGCTGTACGTGGAGTTCTCTCTGAATCCTACCTCCAGCTGCCTACTATAGCATTCTTTCACGCGCTATGAATCTGCGCACCGCAAGGTCTCAACCGAGATTCTCGAGGAACGAAATAGTCTGTCAGTAACCTCGTGTCAACGCATCCCATGTGGTGATAAACTCTGCGACTAAGATGTCGCAGAAAGGGCTTGATAGACTTCATCCTTCATCGTCTTTACACCCACTTCTCCGAAGTTGTTTTCAATCAAGGGCGCCAGATCAAACGCTTTTGTAAGACTATTTACAGAATTGCCGGTTCTAAACTAAAGACGCATCGTTACGCTTCAAACAGGAAACGTTGTACGTTAATGTTGGTCACAAAACGCTCACCTTAATCCATTCCAGCAGATTTTCGCCTTCCTCAGTGTTGAATTTATTGGCTTGCTTGTCGAGGACCTTTCCTAAACAGACATGCCGTTTCTGACTCAGAAAGCATGTTCAATGAGCAGATGCAATGAGTGGAAGACTAGGATGCACTTGCGATTCCGGATGGAGGCGCTCTAGGTGCTGGCTTCATTGCGGGTCAGGGTCAGGCGGAAGCGCTCGAATGAAACGTGGGGGAAACAGCGCCCGAAGGCTATATGTACAGCGAGGGTGAGTCACGTGCGGGGGAGATGACGCAGGAGAAAGTGCATCCAGATCGAGCCACTTCTTCAGGAATCACTCGGATCCCTGATTCGATAGTTGGCGGACGAAGTAGCACGACCGCTGGCGTAACTTCACGCCTTGGATCTTGCTTGCTACCACACCATCCAGCTAATGGGCGCAGCGCGGCCGGTGCGCAAGCTCATCTTGTCAACCGAAAGGTGCCTTCAATAAATTCATGACGAGGACGGAGATGAAACGAGGATGTTGAGCACCGATGAGGAGGATTACTGAAGAGGCATTTATCTAGGCGTTCGTTCCGGGACTAATAGAAGGCGAAACTTTTTTGGAGTGAAGAAAAGCGTCGGTGGACGGCTGAACGTGCAGCTGACTCCTCGCTCTGAACTCATCGTCGCGGGTTGGGCACCAATGACTGAAGCGAGCTCACCTGCCAGGCCGCCAGGTCTGGGTCGGTGATAGTGCTGCTCCATTACGACAGTGCGGGTGGTCCACGAGAGATGCGGGGTTGCGCTGATCGGCTATTTATCCGCAGTCCGCGCTATGGGCGGGATCGAGCGGATGTTTGGGTTGCAGTGGAGCTGGCGGAGTCCCCCAACCTCCGCGGGACCGGCCACTTCGGCAGGGGGTCGCACATGATCTGGTGCCGCGAGTCGTTTCGACATGTACTCCACGAGAGCGAAGGGGTGCTTCGAAACTGAGCGGAAGCGGTCGAAGTGCGTTGCTTGAGAACACTCTCCGCGGAGCTGGCGAGAGCGCTAAACGCCAACGTAGAAAGTCAGAGCAGAAGGAGGGAGGTACTACTGCAGTGCGAACATCATGGGCAGCATGCTGCGAAAAAGCGAACAATCCGAGGCACAGCATCCCTCTCAGACTCTGAGGTCGAGTTACTACCAGAATTACTCGAAATCCCTCCCAGAATTACTCGAAATCTTCATCAACCGCTATGGGTTAGAAAGAGCATGGAAAAGACAACGATTTTCTCCCCAAGCGCATGCCTATTCTTCGTCGTGCGTCTGAGATATATGGTGGTGGTGCCTTATTATTAGCTACTTGTAGGTGTTGATTTCATGTGATCCACTGAAAAGAAGTAGGTCGTCACCAGGTTTCACATGCCAAGAAAGAGGCATTCCCTTTGAAATAGCGTCGTCAATTTTTACCCTCTCGTTTCCATATGTATCCCGCACTGCACATGCGTCCAGCTATTTGTATCGCCATATTTTGACTGCGAACGTGTGGTGCGCAATGAAGAGCGTTCAGCAATCCCGCGTGCTCCTGAACCCATCCGGGACTCGTTTCACTCTCTGCTCAACCAAGTTCGGCCGAGCCATGCCTTCCTTTCCTTGCGTGCTGCATGCGGCACGGATCCAGTTCAGTGCTGGGTCCTTCCCGGTGCCGCTGCAAACGGTTTCGCCGATGACGTCGCACGGTGTTTGCGCTCTCTCAGGGGATCTATTTTTGCTGAGAAGCGGCATGGCGATGGCACTCGAGCGAAGGGCAATGCAACGAATCGTCTGTCCGTCCATCGGTCCTCAAGAAATATTTGCGTTTAGTAACTGACAAAACCTGTTCAGGAAACGGCAGCGCTGATAGTTCGGGAGCACTTCTTGCGAATTCCGCTTGAAAAAAGCTCCGACTCAAACTCTTATGAACCAATAAAGAGTGCCGGATGTTCCATTTCAGACTCATGCAGTACTTCAATTTTGATTCTACCCTGATGTAGGACAACTTCCTTGCCGAGCCAGACGCAGTGGCTTGCCTTCATCGAGGCCGACAGATGGTGAAGCTGAAGCAGTTTTTGGGCAACCATCTTCACAACAATTCAGGCATCTTCTTCTGCCGTTCGATATGCGCAGATTCGTAACAGCTTCACACCTTCTCTAGCAGGCTTTGAGTTCGTTTGGGACACGTAACTAGAAAACTCATCGTTCGTGCGCAGACCTGGTCGATATCCATCTCTACCACGAAGGACTGTACTGTTTGCAAACTTGAAACGCTCTCCCTGTTGACAAGAATCGATTGTGCGGAGGCTTCCGTCGGAGCTTCGGTCAATGCTCTGTTGACAGGGCGATGGAGCTGTGGGTGAAGCGGGTGAGTCAGACCGCGGCGCTTGTGGAGGCACTGGTTACGGAGCTCCTTCCTCCTTGCGTCAGCGGACACTTCGCTTGTTCCAACGAACACCCGACGAATTGGTATTCTAGTCTGGTACACCCCGAAGAAGTACCGCACTGGCCAACATGTTTGGGTGTACTGCACTCTGATTTCCTTCTTGGATTCTCAAATTTTAATCCCTCAGGAAGACGGAATAATGTTCGGCGTTGAATACGCTTAAGATGCCCTCTCCTCCCCCTCCTACATACTACACATACTACACATACTACTGCTACCTGTGATGTACAGCATACATTTATGGTTACTTGCCAAAGCCATTAAACAAACCAATTTCAGTCCACTTTCTTATAGCAAATCTGTTATGTTCCCCGGTGTAATCACTAGATTCTGGACTCGGATGCTGAATTAGAAAATGAAGCTTGGAGAAACATTCATACCAATTTCTTTAGGTACCGGTGCACAGAAGCGAGCAAAAATGTAAGGTTGCTGGGAAGGTTCCGTCCCAATTGCTTTTTGAAAACGAGACGAAAGGCGCTTTCGAACCATTTAGGAATTAGTTTTCAACAGGGTGGTCTTCATAGGGGGCGGGGAGTTCGATTTCTGGCCCATTGATGCAGAAATACGTGCCAAAAATCGACCCCCCCCCCCCACTGACCCGTATGAAGATCCCGTTTTTGAAAACTGGTTTCTATATGGTCAGTTAGCATATTTCCTCTATTTTTCAAAAAACGATTGGGATTTTCGAATTTCGAAAAGCGAACCGAGTTATGATCATTTTTATGAAATCACTCCAGTGTCGACGGTGCAGAGTCTACGACCAGTTCCTCACAAATTTGATCATAGCTCGGTTCGCTTTTCGAAATTCGAAAATCCCAATTGTTTTTTGAAAAATAGAGGAAATATGATAACTGACCATGTAGAAACCAGTTTTCAAAAACGGGATCTTCATACGGGTCGGGGGGGGGGGGGGGGTTCGATTTTTGGCACGTGTTTTTGCAACAATGGACCAGAATTCGAACCCCCCACGGTCCCCTATGAGGACTTCCCTGATGAAAACTAATTTCTATATGGTTCGAATGCGCTTTTCCTCTAGTTTTCAAAAAGCTATTAAATCTTTTAAGATTCGAAAAACTTCAAAAGTCGAAGGCTTCCGCCCCATATGAAGACCTAGTTTTTGAAAACCGAATTTGTGGAAAACTTACCGAGTTATAGTCATTTTTGTGACGTCTAATTTCGTCGCCCCCATGACGTCGGTGCCATATCGACCAGTGGTCGATCTAATCTATTCGTTTCAGAAAACCATGATTTTTACACTGTGCATTGAACAAGACTTGTAAATTTTTGTGGCAAGATTTCAACTGTGTGCGTGATCTGCTTCAGGTAAAAAAATTAGTTTTCATGAAACATGAGAATTTGCAAATCGATCCTCCCTGATCATATCGCTGCGAAGAAGCTTAGTTTTTATTTGTATATTAATCACATCTTGAACTCTATGATGGCACAGTTTTCACTCTCTGATGCTCTTCCTCCAAAAGGTAGAATTTTTTTGCCGCGAGAAGTTCATCCTTCAGTGGCGATCGGTGATATCGGAGAACGCAATGGCTCCACGTAACCTACCCTTCGCAAACGGAGGGCACCTTCCCTACCAAACAGAGGTGCACATTTAACGGTTAACGATTTAACGAATTCAACGAATTAACGGCCTGATGTCAGGCCACACCCTTTCGGACGCGTGGGACCGTGTGACATGATGTCAGGCAACAACCTTATAACTTATTTTTCTAGTTGGATTCAGATCTTTCCGAAAAACGTTTTTGTGTTATGTGTGCTTCATCTTTAGTCATTGTTACAAAACGAGTGGTCCACATAAACAAGTTTCGGTCCCTGATTTATTAAGCTTCTCGTCAAGTAATGGCTTCAATTAACAATTCGTCACTGAAAAATAATCGATAATAATCGATCGGCCTACCGCAGTCGAACACATCGTCATGAAAGCCGGACTCCGTCGCAAAGTTCCACCGTTAGGGCTTCAAAATCGCTCTTCCAAGCTTCCTTATCCTCATCTTTTGCTTCGGATTCTATTACTTCACTTTCTGGGCCAGCATCGCCGTCAGTTGGTAGTACAAGGATATCGTCCTCAGCATCAACGTCGCCCTGGAGCACCTCCTCATCCTTATGATCGCTCTCCACCAAGAGACGAATTTTGCGGTCGCGTAGGAGCGTACGACATGATGTCATCCCATGCTGTCGGCGTAGCAAAAAATCGGTTGGTCCCACGCGCCAGACACGCGAAGGAGGCGCGGTCGTCAACGTGTTAAAATCTTATTTAACGACTTAAAGGAAATTATTAGGAATTTAAAGGAATTCTTAGCGGACGTTTTTCTACTTAAAATCGGTTGGTTTCGGTAAGTTTATCCCTTTACCCTTAATCTTCACTTATGCTACAAGCCTCATCCTCCCAAATTGGACTGATCCTAAAAAACTATGGAAATCAGCAAGAAAATTTTAATGTTATCAAGCTATTCTCATATCTTTGAATTTTGAATTTATGGAAATAATGCATTTTGGAGCTAAAGTTTCTTCGCCGAGCACCCAAGCACGTCAACGAATCCACAAAGTTATTGATCCAACCTCCCAGATATGCCTATCCTCGCTTGGCGCTGCTTATCCCAAAACACTTCTGCTTGCCACCTGGAGCAGTCGGAGAGTTTTCGACCGCTGGGTGTGTTTCAAACAATTTTAGAAAACCACTAACAACAAAAACATGGAGAGCTACTTTTCCTCTACCTCAAAACTTTAACGACGTGTTACACCTTTTCGGCGGTGTGGGGACGTGTGACACGTGTCGTGTCACGGTCCCGACGTTGCAAAAAATGAATTGTTTTATAGATACGCGAAAATTGTGCGTTCGACAACTTGCTGACATTTCACTGATAGGCTTTTGATTGCCTTATGATGTGGGCAGAATAGTTCACCGTCACCCTGGCTATTTTTATTGATTCTTTCTGTACCCAGTGGGTGGTGCCCGTGTCGAGGCTGTATATCCTCGTAGAACAGTCACTCAAAACTCTTTCGCAAAGAACTAGGAAAGGAGGAATTCCTGATTCTGCCTTTTCGCACATTTTAAGATACCTTGCCGTTGAGATGCTGCCCACTAAGTGCCGTTATCTTGAATTGCGATTCTGTTTCTGTTCTCCTTCCACACCCTGTAGATAATTTGTAGCTGAAGGCTTATTTATTCTGCTACCCGCACTTTGTTGATATTGAATTGTTTATTTTACACTGCAGTTTTGCACTCCTTTATTGCGGTTTACGTTTCGGCTTTGTCGACTTCTTCAGAGCCTTATGACGTGGTCAGAATAGTCCCCATCACCCTAGCTGAATGAAAGGTAGTGAATCTTTTAGACCCATCTTTCTCCAGCTTGTGTGACTATTTTTAATACTCTCTTCCCTGAGTTTTAGCTCTTGACCTGTTAAAGTTTAAACGAATGATATTCTCCTTGATTTTTTTCCACTTGAAATAATAGTTTGCAGCTAACCGTATTTTTAACGAGATTTAACGATTTACCGAAAATTTAACGAAAATTTTCCGTTGAAAAATTTCGTTTAAAAAAATTAACGCACAGAAATTTGTGTGCATCCCTGCTACCAAACACGAGCTGATCGCCGGTAGTCGAATGCAGACGACAGGCGCCCGTGACAGGCTGGCCTACGGAGATCCTGCGTCACATCGCATGGGCCACGACGCGTAGGAGAAGAGGATAAGGAAGACCGAGAGTATCCCGCACAACTTCAGCTAACTGGCACTCACGGAACGCGAAGAACAGAGCAGGAAATGCACTGCGATCAGGTAATGGGTGTCGGTACTTGGCGGCAACCCAGAGGCCCGATTGCGAACGAACCTGTTGTGGGATGTCACTTCAGGGTATAGAAGTACATTGATGGAATTTAATGCGAATTAGTCTAGACGTGATATTCCAGATGTGCAAGTGAAGAAATCACCTTCATGCAGCTTTGGCAGAAGAAAACTTCTAGTGATCCGATTTCAGTTCCGATGTCTCCAGGGCGAGCTGCTCCTGCATTACGCTCCCTATGCACCCTTCTAAGAAAGTAAAATACCCTAACCGCTCGTCAAGTGTAATTTATCTCTCTATTCAGCGGCTGGCTGCAACTATCGCATATACGAAACCAACAAAAATTAATAAAAGATAAAGGATAAAGGTCAGCGTTAGTCATTACCTTTACAGGATGTACCACGCATTCCCCTTCTAGCCGATATGAAAATGAAACAGAATATAGACCTTCTGGAAAGCATTCGAAATGGTTCCACTAGAAAGCTCATGATGATATGATTTTCGATTGGGTACAGCATTGGTGTTCTCCAAGGGGTTCGCAGCGAGCAGAGATTTTTGGTCTCCCTTCACTGAAAACGAAAAGAAAGAAAGACTGCTGATGTTGTTATGATTTATAAAATTTTCGCTCAAAAGCTATCCATAAATCTAACGGATTTCTTCGATGGTACACTGACAAGATCCATATGAGTTAAGCTGAATCTAGGGGTCTTGGTTGATAAATCGCGCTTCAGATGAGACTTTCTGAAATATAGAGCTCTTAAAGAATTCAATCTGCATATTGTTTGGTCATCATGAAGATTAAGGGGAACTGCTTACGCTAGACTCTGGTCTATGCCTTGGATAAATAAATAAATCTAACGACATCGCACATTAGTGTGTATTAGCTGTAGTATTATACAGGGTGTCTTAAAAAATGTATACACTGATTGAAAGATGATAACTTTGCTTACAGTGGAGGTGCTAAAAAAGCTAAGTGTTCATATGAAAGCTTAAGAAAATAGAAATTTTCGAATATATGAGCGGTATGGAATGCGCCATGCACTCGTCTGATATTTTTTTCTGATACACTCGATTGATTGTGTTTTGCTTGAATACCTGTTATGACTTCTTCACAGTATCGGCTGATTTGTGCTCCTTTTAGGGTTTAAAACATAAAAACACACTACGACCTGCGAAAAATGCAGGGTGTCCTAAAAATGCAAGTATGGTTTGGAAGGTTCTAACATTGCTGCTGGTGAACCTTCTGAAGATGTTTGAAACTCACACGAAAGCGCAACGTAACGAGATTTCTCTGGCGTGCAAATATTCAAGATTGCGCCATGCCCGCCTGAAACCTTACATTTCAGACTGGACTGCTTGTGCATGGGCTGAATGCTTGTTGCAATCTTGTTACTACTTGACCAGATTAACCTGTGTTGTGCTTCTTCTAACGTTTAGGACCTGACAATTGCGTGAAAGACACATGACGTGCGAGTTTATTGAATGTACAGTTTATTGATTTTAAAGGTGAGCAGGAGCCTCATTTTCAGAGACGTTTTCTGTGGAGTGATGAAGCCACATTCAAGCTGTATGAAGAGGTTAATCGGCATAATTATAATTCATAATTATAATTAATTATAGCATAATTATAGCTACTGGACAATGAAAAACGTTAGAAGAGGCACAGCACAGGTTAATCTGGACAGGAATTGTAATAAGCATCCAGCCACTGAACAATCAGTCGAGTCGGAAATTCAATGTTTCGGGCCGGGACATGGCGTAATCTTGACTATCTACATGCCACAGAAGTCTTCCATGTGCTTTCGTATGAGTCTCAATCATCTTCAAAAGGTTCACCAGCAGCAATGCTAGAACCTCCAAACAGGAACTGCATTTTTTAGGATGCCCCGCACTTAGCCCTAAGTTTTAAACTTTAAAAGCAGCACAAATCAATCGATACATCCACTTTGTGAAGAAATGATAACCAGTATTCAAGCGAAAAACAATCAATCGAGTATAAAACGCAAGGTTTCGGATAAGTGCATAGCGCAGTCCATACCCATCATATGTCAGAAATTTTCTATTTTCTTAAGACTACCATCGACTGTCAAAGCCCTGGCAGTCGGGAGCCGAGTTAACTCCTCAAGAGACGGCGACATGAGAGAGCAGCGGTAGGGCTTCAGAGCTCAGGAAGAAACACGTGGCGCCGCTCCTTCAACAACCTGTAACCTCTGACGAGGAGCGGGCACATAAAATCATGGGCGAACATTTAGACTGAGATCACCTACAGGTGGTATTTTCGGAGCGCAGCCGGAGAAAGTGCCTGCTGCAGCACGCACCCGATGCCGGTTCCTTGGTTCGGATCCACCGCTCAAGCCAAAGAAGCCTTCCATCCCTCCGGACTCGGTGGGTTGGTACCGGAGTTGTCGGGAAGGATAAAGCGCTTACTTGCTCACCAGCTGGCCAACGTAAGTCATTGTATCTATAGACCAAATACGCACTCTAATCACCTCCACAGCATCCCATAGTATGCGAAGTAGAATGCGTGGCGCTTCCCATAAGGAATTGAATAACGCCCTTTATTCAATCTTTTCGTCGCTTTTTTCAGCAGCATGGCAATTGAGGCCATCTAAAGATCCACAGCTGGGTCGATTTATTATGCTGCTGTTCCTCGTCAGCCTCCCATGGCATCTCGGACTGAGACCAGCTAAGCCACGTTAGAGAGCTTGAAACGCTGATTACAGTTATGAAGACCCCATTTGCTAAATGCATCTCCTAAGCGAGTTCTGGCCGGCCAGACGTCGGCGGCAGCGGCAGCGCGGCACAATGGTAACGTTCAAAACTGTGGAGTCACGGGTTCGATTCCTGGCGAGGCAGCTCTTTTTGCATTTTGCGACTTGTCATCGGCAGGCCGTTTACCCTCATCTCTTCCATATTCACGAATAAACGCTTGGTAGCACCTGTCATTTATGTGGTTCAAGCGCTTTGAGGGTAAAAAGGTGATAAATTTCGTTTTCGACCTAAAGAAAGCCAAAAGCTTATGCCAGATTCGTGATTAGCATCCTAAATAACTTCCATGCACAAAATTCGGGTGAAATTTGTACTTCTGACTCCTCCACTCTCACTTTCTCATACATACCTTACCTTCTATAAGAGATCGGAAATCCGGAAACTGATGCCTACCTCGTGACCAGCACCCGAAATAACACTATTAGTCGAAGTATAAGCAAAATAATTATTTCGACCTCGATGGTGGTGCATGTGCCTTTTGATTTTCCAACAGCCAAGCTTTACCAGGATAGAACGGTGCTGCGTATGAAAAAAAAGAATATTCTTCTCATGAATGAGTGAAAGATGTACTAACCAGGGGTGTGCGTAATGACGATTACGATTTTACGATTTACGGCGATTTTGGCATTTTTTTACGATTTAAGATTTACGGCGTTTTGGTCGTAGGTCGTAAATTTTCGTAAATATTATCTCTATTTTACGAAATAACTGGCTTCCCAAAGATGAGATGTAGCCCAGATAATGTAAAATGATGTGCCTCTCTTAAGGGTCTTGCCTTCTGGCTCACTCCAACTTCGGCGTTTTTGGCGTTGTTTTCCATGTACTGATACTGCATCGTGGCAGAAGACAACGTTCTGTGTGCAGGCTTCTCGAGTTCGACTCCTTTCTTTGTTTGGCCTACTATTCCGTCTCTTTAACATTGTTGGGGCTGCAGTTTGGTACCAGACCTGTTCTCAAGGAGAAACAAGAACAATACATTATTTAAAAAAGAACCTGGCTAGAATATTGGGTTACTCGCTTTACAGCCGAGCGCTAGCATGATACGTCGCATTCCTACTGTCGAAGGTCGTTCTGTTACAGCCCAAAAAAGACATTCGAGGCAGTTCTGGATGGAAAGGGAGATGAACTTTCGCTGGCCCACATCCTATTCGATAGCTACCGCCTAGATTGATACTGTCGATCGATGTTGATGCAGAAATTGTTGAATACCTTTGAAGTTAGCGAGCGTCTTTTCTTGAAAACTCTCTCCAGTTGGCAGAGCTTTTGAATGCGAGTGTCGCGCAGCGGGTACTATCTGGTACTCTCTAATAAGGGAGCTGTCTGAACGGTACGCCGGAACGGCAAGAACGAGTACAGTACCGCCGCTAAACATTCAAACAAACGACGTTTGCGACGCAAAAACGCGTTTTTTCATGATAATTTTGTTCAAACTGAAGGTTTTCTCACCGAAATTTACAAGGACTCCCAACACCACCCTACCTACCAATGGGCATGCAACCGCCATTAAAAAGTGGATGGTAGCCTGAAAACCAGTGCCGCAAATCATTTGACACCAAGTTTGGCAGGAAAATGTGCACGAAACCTGCAGCTGCTCCAAACGATTCTTTTTATTTCAACGGAAGGCCAGTCTAAAGCTTGTTATTGTAGCTTACAAACTACTCACCTTCAGGGAGGGAAAATGACATAGAAAATTTACGTTCCGAGTTTATTTTCGGCATTTGCGTGCTGGTTGCGATTCGTCAAAACTGCAAGTGAACCTCGGTAAACAATACTCTCTGTCGCTGAGTTTGGCTGCGAATATCTATGTCCCAAGGAATGAGTTAGTTCAAGAATAAGTCTACGCTAACCATACACAGTGTATAGACTCCATTTATGAAATATCGAGAAGTCAGGTGATAAGATGGCAGAATTTCAACTGGTTAAAGTGAAGGCCTCTTTCAAAAGTGCGGCTGAGTGTCTACAGCGTTTCATGATCAGCCTTCGCAGAATGTATGCTGGAAAGCCCAGTATCGTAATTATGCAATTTTTCGCGAAAAATCTCCAACGACTTCGGACGCCAATATTTGGACGCACCAGATACAGCGCTGATGTAGAGGCCTTCTTCGATCATAATTGCGCTGACCTGACTTTGAGACTTTTCACATCAAATTGGGCACTTCTAATTGTAAGCTAGGCTCAGAATTTTAAAATCAAATTAGACGCCTTCCTAATTGAAAAGAACTTCTTACAAGTTAAGCTACGAACCCTTCAAGAAGGGTAGAATAATTTTTTGCCCAAGAAAAACTTGCGGTAACTTTTTGGAATTCTGTTTAGTTCAGCTGCGTGAACGAGTGTAATAATTTTATACAAGTTTTGTTTTATTAGAAAAATAATAAACTAAATTTTGTCTTAAAGCATTTCTTAAAGCATTCAGCCCTGCTCACCCAGGGCAGAATTTTGCCCTGGGTGAGCAGGGCTTCCATGACCGCTTCAGTCTCGACGGAGTCGAATGCCTTCTTCAGGTCAATGAACGTAAGGCACAGCGGCAGCTTGTACTCTCGCGACACTTCGATGAGCTTCGTAATGGTGTGTATGTGGTCGATCGTGCTGAATCCTCTCCGAAATCCTGCTTGTTTGCATGGCTGTCCTTCGTCCAGCGTTCGGCTGATCCTACTCAGGATGACTCGAGTGAGCAGCTTGTAGACTACGGACAACAGGCAGATCGGGCGATAGTTGCCAATGTCGTGCACGTCTCCCTTCTTGTACAGCAAGACGGTCTTGCTGGTCTTCCACTGAGATGGAACCTTGCATTCGGACAGGTAGCGTGTGAAGAGCCGCGCCAGGGTGTTGATGAGCGCTGGCGGGAGGTTCTTCAGGTGTTCAGCTCTGATCCTGTCAGGACCGGGTGCTGTACGTTTCTTCACCGACGAGATGGCGTGTCGGATCTCGGAAGGGAGAACAGAGGAGATGACGTATCCATCCTGTGGAAGATGGCGTAGGGGCAGGTGGACGTGGCTATCGAAGAGATCGGAGTAGAAGTCATGGATGACTTTCTCCACGGTCCTTCTGGAAGAGGTGACGGTTCCGTCAGGACGTCGGAGAGCGGTCATCTTGGTTTTGAAGTTGGCGAAGTTCCGGCGGGCATTGCGGATGCTCAGCCCTGCCTCTGCTGCTTCAGCCAACACTTCCGCCCTTCTCTCCTTCAGATCTTCCTTTATCGCCGCTCTGCATAGCTTTGCAAGCTCGGACGTCAGTTGATAGTTGCCTGACGCTCGTGCTGCTCCACGCTGGCGTATCAGCTCGAGAGTTTCCGGAGACAGGCGTCTCTTGGTGGTCTTCAAGCTCTCGGCTCCCTTAGCACTATCGTGGAGATGGTGCACGAAGCGATCGTATTCCTCGTCGACGTTGTCCATGACGGCATCTTCCCAAAGGCCGACAAGAGAGGTGTAGAGAT
>OX375869.1:49093474-49155067 GCA_947359475.1 Heligmosomoides polygyrus bakeri | reverse complement strand
TTTCGCGGTGAAGCTAACGGTGTTATTGGGGTATCGAAAACCCAAATCTTGGCGAGTAAGAGGGCAGGAAACTTCAACCGCTAAGTCCGCCGCCCTAAAACGGCAGCTGGTACTAAGGCAGTTTAATAAGCTAGGAAGTTGTGAGCACGTCATCGTAAGGTATCTTAAGCGTCCTGTTAGCCCACGCATTTTAAGCGCGTTAGCGAGCTGCGTCTTTCCGCAGTGGTTCACCGAAATCGGAAAAAATGCGTCACACAACCCGCATCTGCATTTTCGCAGCGCTGCAACTTTGTCCTATCGTAAGCTACATTACTGTCTTTTGGCATGCTAATAGAACATTTTACTGCCTATAAGATCCACGAGTTGCAGCCGAAACGACTCGAACCTGACCGGGCTACTGCGCTCTGAACACGCCCGCATGTGCAATTTAGCACAATAACGGTCGATGTTCTCCCTGCTCTTACTCGCCCAGATTACGGTGTTCGCTACTCGTAGCAGCACTGTTCAATTCAGCACGAAAAGCTCTATCGAATCTTAACCAATTTGGCCCGGTTCGGAAATATCGATTTTCGATGACGTCATCACCCTCTGCCGCGACCTACAGCGGCGCCCCCTTCTTCGACGCGAAATTGTCAAAAAATCAATTTTTCCAAAACTGGCCGAGATTGACACCGTTCGATAGAGCTCATCGAGCTGAAGAGAAAGGTGTCATTGCGAGTGCCGAAAACTCAAAACCGGAAGGAGTAAGGGCGGAAGAAGCTTCACTGTTGCCTCCGCCGCTCTAAAACGGCAGCTGGTACTAAGGCAATTTAATAAGCTAGGGAGTTGTGAGCACGTTTTCGTAAAGAGCCTTAAGCGTTCTGCTCGCGTGCGTGTTTGTAAGATGCTAGCTCTCCGCGTCTTTCCGCAAGGGTCAACTGAATTTGGAAAAAATCGTGTCACACAAGGCTAACCTGCATTTACGCAGCGCTGTAACTTTGCCCAATCATAAGCTACATTATCGTGTTTTGGCACACTACTAGAACATTTTGCTGCCTACAAAACCCACAAGCTGCAACCGGAAAGGTTCACACTTTTCAGAGCTATCGCGCTCAGAAGACGCCGCGCGTACAATTTAGCACAACAATGGTCATGCTCTCCTCGTTCTTACTCGCTCACATCACAGTTCTTGCCACTCTACGTAAAAACGTTCCATTCATCATCAAAAGGGCTATCGAATGGTGTCCAGCTTGGCCAGATTCCAAAATATTGGCTTTCGGTGACATCGACGGCCCTCCGCTGCGGCCTCACCCCCGATGCAAAATTGTCAAAAAATCGAAATCTCCAAAATTGGTCGATATTGACACCGTTCGATAGAGCTTATCGAGCTGAACAGCACAGTGTCATTGAGAGTGTCGAAAACTCAAAACCGGAAGGAGTAAGGGCGGAAGAATCTTTACTGTTGCCGTCCGCTGCTCTAAAGCGGCAGCTGTAACTAAGGCAGGTTAGGCAGCTGGAGAGCAGTAAGCGCGTTCTTGAAAACTACGTTAAGTGATCTGTTAGCCTGTGCATTTGTAGGCCGTCAGCTCATCGCCTCTTCCCGCAGTGATCGCCTGAAATCGAAAAAAATTGGTTGTACAAGCCTGAGCTGCATATTTGCACCACCATAACTTTGTCAGTTCTTAGGCTACATTGCTGTGCTTTGGCGAGTTGCTAGAGCTTTTTGCTGACTACAAAATCTACAAGCTGCAGCAGGAAGGGTTCACACTTGACAGAGTTATCGCGCTCCAAACACTCCCGCGCGTGCAATTTGCGAGCGGTCGCGCCCACTCGATTGATAGGTTCGATTCTATGTGCATTGTTCACGGCGCACTCCAGATGCAAGCTGGACAGTCCTAGAGCAATGCCTGAGTAGGAAGGCTAGCAATTTTCGTTAAAACTCCCCATGCGCCCACTGTTCAAGCCGTCGCTCGCTCTACAGGTTGTCGCTCCCACTCGATTGATTCTGCCGGGCCTATATGCATTGTTCAGAGCGCGCGCCATGCCGGCAGTTAGTTCCAAACAGTAGGCCATGCTCGTCCAAACGCATGGATAGGCTCCTTCATTCAGTCTAACGCCCAGAAGTTGAGGACGCCGCGCACAAACGCGACTTGCCTCAGGCGCGGCGCGTGGCAAGCGGAAAACGGCGCTCTGCGGCGCCCTTTTGCGCCGCTTCTCATCTTTTGCGCCGCTTGTGCTTGTTGGACGCAGCGGCATGTCCGGTACTGTGCATAACAAACATTTGTGCCGCACCAGAGAAGTGAGTACACATCACAGAAGCTTGAGATGTTTTCATGTGAGAGCGTAGTTGAACTTCTTAAAAAAGATTGAAAGCTAGCCACTTCATGCATGGTCAAAGGCTTACTAGTTTGAAGAGGTTCAAAAAGAGTATGAATGCTTCAAGGCTGCTACTCAAAGGACGTCATCGATGCCGTCCGGCAGCTGTTGTTGGTCTACAAGTTACCTATGTCCCCTTGTTGTTAAAAATGCTGTAAGATCTCTTCGCGCTCTGTACATCTTCTTCTTCTTCTTCTTCTTCAGCGTCTGTCCCGCTTCGTAGCGGGGTCCGCTATTCTGGTGTCATGACGCCACCTTTCCCGATCCAGCGCTAGATCAGGGTGGACACCAGCCGCTTTCAAGTCCGTATGTAACGTATCAGCCCAGCGCTGCTTCGGGCGCCCTCTAGGCCGCTTTCCTATTACCTCGAAGTTAAGGCCTATCTTGCGGACGCTGTCTTCTTTCGCACGCAGAACGTGGCCGTACCATCGCAAGCGAGCTTCGCGCATCTTGTCGGCTATCGGCGCGACACCGAACTTCTGCCGAATGGCATCGTTTCGGATGCGGTCCATGCGCGTGACTCCTGCCGTCCAGCGCAGCATCTTCGTCTCCATGACGCTGAGGCGCGTTTCAACTTCCTTAGTCGCAGGCCAACACTCAGCGCCGTACATCGCTACTGGCCGGATGACTGCTCTGTAGATCTTTGACTTAAAGCGCTCTGGTATCTTCTTGTCGCAGAGCACGCCAGTCAACGAGCGCCACTTGGACCAAGCTGCACTCACGCGTGAATTCACTTCGACCATCAGTTTGCCGTCAGACGCGACTGCTGATCCCAGGTACTTAAAGACCGCAGTGCGTGGAAGCTCGATGCCGTTAACCTTGATGGAGCTGGACTCGGTAACGTCCGTCGTTAAATACTCGGTCTTCTTCACGTTCAATCTGAGTCCAAACCGCTCCAAGCGATCACACCAAGCTTGCAACACTCGCTCGAGTTCTCCTTTATCTTCGCTAGCGAGCATCACGTCATCGGCATAAAGCAACGTCCAAGGGACGGGCTTCTGAAGATCTCGTGTGATGGCATCCATGACGACAACAAAGAGGAGTGGGGAAAGCGCAGAACCCTGGTGTACCCCGACAGAGATGGGGAACTCCATCGAGGTTCCGGCTGCAGCTTGAACTCTACTCTTTGGGCAAGAGTAGAGGATTCGTACCCACTCTATGAGCTCTTCAGGAACTCCATGTCGTCGCAGGGCGTACCATATCACTTCACGCGGTACGCGGTCAAAGGCCTTCTCCAAGTCGAGGAAGGCGATATGCACTGCCTTTTGTTTCTCGCGATGCTTCTCTATCAGGAGGCGAGTGGCGTGTATGGCATCAACGGTGCCACAGCCGGCCACGAAGCCGCACTGATTGCTGGAAAGCTGGACGATGTCCCGAATTCGTCCATCGACAATTCGCTCAAAGATCTTCATGCTGTGCGAAAGCAAGCGAATCGGACGGTAATTGGAGCAGTCTGCAGGACTGCCCTTCTTCTTCCAAATCGGGATCGTCGTACTTTGGCGCCAACACTCAGGCACTTTCTTCTCCGCCACAACCTGATTAAAGAACTTCGCCAACCACTCAGCAGGGTACCAGTACTTGGACTTCCACAAATCAGCCGCCGCGTCATCGGGCCCAGTCGCTTTGCCTGGCCTCATCTTCTTCAAAGCCGCTTCAATCTCCTCCACGGTGATCTTCTGAACGGGGCCGTGGGTTGGAGCCGTTGAAGGGATGGCTGGATGAGGGAACTCTACCGTAGAGATTTCCTCAAAATAATCGCGCCATCGCTTCAATGCCTTCTTGCGGTCCGTAAGAAGATGGCCGTTCTCATCATTGATGCCGAAGAACTTCTCGATGTCCTCGGTCTGGCGATGGCGATTCTTTGCAAACCATCGGCGTTACGTGATCCGTATCCGAAGCCACCATGACAGCTGTACCCGTCTTTCGTAGCACCTACGTGCCCATTAAGGTCACCAGCGACTATGATGACGTCTTTCGACGGTACCACTGCTGTCTTCTCATCAAGCAGGCTCTAAAACTCTTCCTTGGCATGATCCGAGCAGCCAGTCTGCGGAGCATACGCTGAGAAGAAGTGATAGAGTCGCTCCTTAGCGGCGACAACGATCTTCATCAATCGATCGTCAAAGCGCTCGACGCTTACAATCGAGTCACGAAATTGTTCGGAGACGATCACACCGACACCACTGGTGGTCCTGGGACTTCCACATAGAACGACCTTGAAGCCACGTCCTATGTCCCTTGACTTGCGGCAGGACCACCTCGTCTCCTGCATCGCACAGAAATCAACTCTTCTACGCTCCAGTGCTTCAACCAACTCGCACGAGCGGCCCGTCAACGTACCCACATTCAGCGTTGCCACGCGGGTCCTGCTTACGTTACGGGACTTTCGGACTAGCTCAGTTGCCCCCCGATGCCGTCCTCGCATCAGGGACCCTCGCATACTTCTCACACTCGCCGGGCTCTGCGAGTGCGCGTCGGCTCCCGCGGACGCCGTAGCACTATCTCGAAACACTTTAGCTGTCATACACCATGTGATGTGACATGGGTCTTCGTAGGCCGGCCTGTCACAAGGGCCTGTCGCCTGCAATCGAGTGTCCGTGTTCAGCTTAACTCGCAGAGCGAGTAGTTTCCAGTGGCACCACGTGGAGGAACGGACATCGCCACCTCTTCGCGCTCTGTACATAATGATTCTAATTTCAACAGAGTAGATGAAGTGTATGGTGCCCTAGCACCTTCTCCTTTCATGCGTCACATATTACGAATCTATCTGCACCAGTAGCATTTCAGAATTATTGCCATTTTAGAAATAATTACGAAAGCTGGTGGTATTCATAACAACGTACGTCTAGAAACAGGAACTGCATTGCACTAAATAGCACGATAATATTAGGAGAAACACAGGACGTCAATTCTCGCAGCAAGTTCACGGGTTTAGCAGGGAGCCTACTGCGACTCACCGGCCTCAGCCAATAGGCGAGCTAGGTCCCTTACATTTCTGAGAGGGTTGGAACCAATTCAAAAAAAGATGGAAGCGTTAATTTGCGGTTGGAATTCAACGAGAACGTAATGCACGCTCGGCTTCCAACACAGAAAGTTTCTTTTATCCGATTTTATCGTGATCATGGCATTTTTGAGTACCCTGAATGATACAGAAGAGGATGGCTTACAACTATCCGGATCTTCTTGTGATTCAGATGGCGGCAATTAATTTTCTCCAGATGATTCAGAAAGAGCTGTTTTCGGCCGAGAGGTATATATATGAGAGAATGGTCGTTTGTTTGTGGGTGAGTGAGTTTGTGTGTGTGTGTGTGTGTTTGTTTGCACAGAAGTGCTGAAGGAGTGTGTTGGGAGGAAGTACGGGGAAGGGGAGGGGGCGGGGGTTGTAGTTGTCACCAGTTGACAACTGTTGTAGTTGTCGATAGGCGTCCATGTTCTGACGACGTGTCAACGATGTCGCGCAAACCACGTCCGACTTGAGAAGAATGTCGCCGACGTCGTTCATCAGGTGCCTGGGTTCAGAAGAGGTGTCACCAATGCCGCGAAAGGCCTTCCAGATTCAGACGGCGTGTCACCGATGTCGCGCCAGGGTTCCGGATTCACACGACGTGTCAACGATGTCACGCAAAGCACGTCCGGCTTGAGAAGACAAGTCACCGACGTCTTGCATCAGGTGCCTGGATTCAGAAGAGGTGTCACCAATGCCGCGGAAGGCCTTCCAGATTCAGACGACGTGTCACCGATGTCGCGCAAAGCACGTTCTGGTTGAGAACACATGTCACCGACGTTGTTCAACAGGCGTCCGGGTTCGGAAGAGGTGTCACCTTTGTCGCGCGAGGATTCCGGATTCAGACGACGTGTTACCAGTGGAGGTGGGACCAGTAATGGGGCACCGGTGAAGGATGGGGTTCCAGTAAGGGGGACCGGTAAAGGGTTGACCAATAAAGGAGGGACCAGTGAAGGTGGACCGCTGAGGAAGGTACCAGTAATGGGGATCGGTGAAGGATAGGATGACCTGCGAAGAGAGGACCAGTAAAGGGAGGTCCAGTGAAGGTGGGAGCAGTAGTAGGGACCGACGAAGGGGGAGGGGGACCAGTGAAGGGTGAACTGGAAAAAGGCTGACAATAAAGGGAACCAGTGATAAGGGACCAGTTAAGGGGTCCAGTGAAGGTGCTGAACCTGTTTTGCCCTATTCCGCTATACCATTCTATATAGCAAACCCAGTTTTTTTAATAAATGAAAGAAGGCCTAAAGAGGAGAAGAAGACGTTCGGGGTGTTCTATTCCCCGAGTTTGGGGCGAAGCCCAACCAGACGTTTAGCGGCCGGCAGGCCGTTCAACGTCTGGTTACGGATAATCCGAAACGAACAAATTAGACCGGAAGACCGCGGCATTGGTAACACCTCTTCTGAATTCAGGCACCTGATGAGAGACGTCGGTGACTTGTCTTCTCAAGCCGGACGTACTTTGCGTGACATCGTTGACACGTCGTGTGAATCCGGAACCCTGGCGCGACATCGGTGACACGTCGTCTGAATCTGGAAGGCCTTTCGCGACATCGGTGACACCTCTTCTGAACCCAGGAAAGATCTGAAAGATCTTGAGAATGAGTCTGCACATCCCGGTGGTCGTCGTCCCAGTGGTCTTATGGTCTCTCGGGAGCCATTCTGTGACACGGAGACTCCATCTATCGTCCTTTCGTCGAAGCAGGTGTCCGGTCCAGCGATATTTGGACTTCTTCATGTACTGCAGCGGGTCTGCTAATTGCGACTTCTCCCGTAGCTCTGAGCTTCGTAGGCCTTCTTGTCATTGCTGACGAAGGCTTGTCCTCAGAAGACATCTCTTCAGTGCACGGATACGTAGTTTGCATTGCTCTGGGGATTGTCTTGTTGTCGGGCCAGGTTTCCGTCGCGTAACACATCGCAGGCAGTACAGAGGCGTTGAATATCGAGGCCCTGAGGCCAGGATCCTTGACCTGATGGGTGACTTCGCGAATCGATCTGAAGGCTGCCATGCTGCGCGTCTCCTGTGGGCGATTTCAGGAGCGAGGTCGTTATCCATGTTCAGCTCTCTTCCCAGATAGACGTAGGAGTCGACCTGTTGTAGAGCGACTCCATTTAACCTTACAAGCCCCGTGTCACACCACTGGTTGACCATAAACTGCGTTTTGGACATATTCATGTCCAATTCAAACTTCATACCTGCCACATTGAGCCCATTCAGCATTTCCTCGACTTCTGCCGTGCTGGTAGAGATGAGAACAATATCGTCGGCAAAGCGAAGGTTGCTGATCCGTTTACCGTCGACAAGGTAGCCTTTATCGTCCCAGTTCAAGCCCTTCATGGCATCGTGGAGTGCCGCTGTGAATAGCTTGGGAAAAATCGTGTCTCCCTGCCGTACTCCTTTCCCGATAGGAATCTTAAGCTTTCAATCGAGCAACTGGATGGTGGTCGATGTGTTCGAAAAGCACTCGTCGAGAAGTCGGATGTAGGGCGATTGTATACCAGCATGCACCAGCGCGTTCAGAATGGCGTTGATTTCCACAGAGTCGAACGCTTTCCGATAATCCACGAAGACAAGGACAAGTGGGAGGTGGTATTCGCGGCTCCTCTCGATGAGCTGTGAGACAGTCTGAATATGGTCCATGCAGGAGAAATCCTTGCGAAACCCTGCTTGCTCCACTGACCGATACTCATCCAAGCAACGCTCCGTACGATTGAGCAGTATCTTGGTGAAGATCTTGTAGACAACCGAGAGAAGACCTGTGGGTCGATAGTTGTTGATATCCTCTTGCTGCCCTTTTTTGAAGATTAGAACTGTTTTCGACTCCTTCCATGAGTCCGGAATCTTACCAAGTCGAAGGTAGTGGTTGAAGTGCTTGGCAAGAAGTGAGCAGAGGGCACCGCCACCCGCGCGAAGGAGGTGAGCAGAAATGCCGTCCGGTCCGGGAGCAGTGCGTGATCATTCGTACCGACGATAGCGTTAAAGCCACCAACGACAACTTTGTAGTAGCTCTTCTCGTCGTTGACAGTCCTTTCGAACAGCTTGTAGAATTCCTCCTTTTCTTCATCTGTGGCCGCAGGTGTTGGAGTATATCCATTTATGATGGAGATGGTTCTTGGTCTTTAGTTTCCAGACGAAGAACAGCTACTCGCGGACTGATGATCTTGTAAGAGTCTACTAGGTGGTGCACTGTCGAATTAACGAGAAATCCAACTCCGCCAATATTCTTTCTGTCCACCTTTGTTCCGATAATAAGAAGCTCGTTGTGGTCGGTCCTTCTTATGGTTTCCGTTCTGCCTTTCGTTTCCTGCAGGGCGATAACGTCGTATTTGATGTTGCGGCTTCTGTAAAGCAGTGCCCGAAGATCCT
Organism: Heligmosomoides polygyrus bakeri; assembly: GCA_947359475.1. Lineage (NCBI taxonomy): Eukaryota > Metazoa > Nematoda > Chromadorea > Rhabditida > Heligmosomidae > Heligmosomoides > Heligmosomoides polygyrus. The sequence goes on along the minus strand of OX375869.1, from coordinate 49,146,344 downwards.
GCTCAGAGGCGATCGAACGACAGTTATAAGTGCAGACGAATAGGCAGTTTCCGTGTCGTGGTGGGAGGGAGTTTCCGGTAGTCCGATTCCAATGACGTCCTGATAGTTTAACTCCGAGATTAGATGGCCCCTCGCCGGAGGTGGATGCAACCGATGTCGTAGAAGTCCACCTCCGGCGCGCGGAGGACTGGGGCGCGGGTTTAGTTGTTTGAGCCATGGCGGTGGTCTGGTTACTCACATGTTCCTGGCCCGGGATACATGAGAGCCGCCCATACAAGACAAAGCATCGTGTACTGCGTGACCATTTGTGCCGTTAGCCATCGCTAAGTGATGTTCACCCCTTCACCGCGATGAGGTGGCACATGAAGGGGTGAATGTGTTAGGCGGTGAAAAGGCCACACAGCAGGTAAAACGTCGATGTTGTTATATTCAGTTTTTTGAAGAGGCGGCAGAGAGAAGCATAAGTGTTCAGTCTGTGAGCAGTGTATTTGAATTACATAGCCTTACATCATTGTTGAAGTGGGCCAATCCCCCTCAAAACCCCTCAAAACCTCAAAACTCAAAATATTGCAATCACTACGAAACCATGGGGAGCATTGTGAAGATAATAAACCAGGGTCAAGTCTGAGGTTCGGGAATTGAAGGGGGGTCGTACTGTAGCCTCGACTGGAGGGGGGGGAGGTCGTACTCTCTCGGTTTTAGCAGAGGACTCTCTCCAAATTCAGGTTTTTAGATGAGGTTTGCATCTATTAATAAGTTGTTTTTCCCAGGTGTGACTACGACAATGCGGAGATATACAAGCACTTGCATTTCCTAGAGTAAAAAAATAGGATTGAATATCAAAAAAATTTAATGCCGATTACTGTGCAGTGAAAAATAAAGATTTCCTGTCTGCAGATTTAGAGTCAATGAGAGATTTTCATTTTTTCAGGTTTTCCCAGGACGTCATGGACACGGTAGTTTTCTGCCTGATGAGCGACATCTACTTCCAGAATTACACTCTATAAAATTTCAAGTGTTAATTACTGAGGACGACCTTAGTGCTTTCCCTACAAGATTTTTGAAGCGCTCTTCGAATCGATGACGGAATTACAACCGAAGGACGGACTTGCTTGAAAAGTAATTTCTCTCCTGCAGGAAACAGCATCAGAAAGTGAAATCGTACCCTATAAAATTTTAAGCCCGTTTGACACACAGTGATAAAACTATGTTTCTCTGAAACGATATTCTATATGATCAGACGTCTCGATTTACCGAAGAAATATCGACGCACCAATCACATGGAAGATGTTATTTTAGAACCTGCCTTTTAAAGCATAGAAAACACATCTACTAAAGCTTTATGAAATTTCCAGGAGCCCCAAAAAATCTCCGAGTTACGGCAGCTTACATGCGGCTACTGCGGTCTCTGACATGATCGATCGCAATTGAAGTATGGATGGACTCCTCGCTGGAAATTTTTTTCTGTTTTCTAAAGAACAGACGACAGAGAGTAGAATTGTACCATATAGAATTTCAAGTCGTGCTTAAAATACAGTAAGAACTAAGTTTCTCCGCTGCGATGAATCTCCGCTGAGGATGGATCGCATACAAAATTCTCATTTTTCGTGAAAATATTATTGTTTAGCCGAAGCATATCACCCATACGGATAAAATCCAGTTACAAAAATCTTGAAGTCCTGATTAGATTAGATTTTCTGGATAGAACAAGTTGAATCGACCTCTGGTCGACTTTGCACCAACGTCATCGGAGCATAAAATTAAACGTTCACAAAAAGGTTCATAACTCGGTAAGTTTTTCGAATTTTTTTTTACTTTTCATAAAGTAGATAAAACGCCCTTTCTCATCGTGTGAAAATCGCTTTCCAAAAAGGAGTCGTCACGCGTGGCGGTTGGTTCGATTGTTGAGCGAAAAAAAATTGAAGTGGCTTCACAAAAATATTCATAACTCGACCAATTCTTCGAAGTTTCAAAATCCCGCTACCTTTTCTGAAACTAGACGAGGAGCCCTTTCTCGCTACGTAAAAATCATTTTCAAATACTCCGGTCTTTATGCGCGGCGGGAGGGGTTCGATTTCGGGTCAATTTCGCAAAAATACGTACCGAAAATCGAACCCCTCCGCCGCGCATGAGGATCACTTTTTTGGAAATCGATTTTTATATGGTAAGAAAGCATGCTTGCTTTATTTTTTGATGGTGGAGCGAAATTTTTGATTTTCGGAAAAATAGCCGAGATATGATCAATTTTCGGAAGTCGTGAACTGAATCTCGGATCGACCCTTCACCGACGTCATCGGACTGATCTCACAAAAATGCTCATAACCGGTAAGGTTTTAGAAATTTCAAAATCTCGCTATCTTTTCTGAAACTAGATGAAATGCGCTTTCCTACCATGCAAGAAACGATCTTCAAAAAACGGGTCTTCATGCGCAGCAGGGGGGTACGACTTCGGGTCCATTTCGCAAAAATACGTACCGAAAATCGAACCCCCCTCCGCCGCGCATGAAGATCCCGATTTTGGAAATTGATTCTTTATGATTGGAAAGCATATTCGCTCTATTTTCTGATGTGCGAGCGAATTTTCGATTTTTGAAAAAATGGCCGAGATATGATCAATTTCTGGAAGTCGCGGAACTGAATCGCGAATCGACCCTTCGCCGTCGTCATCGGAGTGATCTCACAAAAATATTCATAACTCGACCAAATTTGGAAATTCAAAAATCCCGCTAATTTTTTTAAAAGTAAATAAACAGCGCTTCTTTATGATTACAAACACGTTGGTGAAAAGGGCTGACCTGAAAACCGTCCGGGATGTAAAAGTCCTCCCGGGAGAAGAGGTCGCATTACAGCATAGGCCCTTGGTAGCGGAACTTAACATTCCTCTACTCAGCAAATCCAAAGTAAGAACAGAACCCAGAACCCGATGGTGGAGGTTGCGGGGCACAGAGCGCAACGAGAAGGGCAGTGCTCGAAGCATGTCTTCCTGATCCAACCGGCCCCGTAGACAAGACCTGAAGGAAGGTGATCCAAACGATTCTACGATGTGACACGGAAACCCTCGGCGAAACAAAGCGGGAACCAGAAGGAATAGGGCTGCATGGTTCTGGAAAGAAGAGGTACAGGCTGCAGTGAGGAAAAAGAAGGAGGCATATAAGCAGTGGCAGAAGACAAGGGCAGCCGAGCATCTTACAGTCTATAGTAAGCTGAAGCCGCTGGCAAAGAGAGCTGTAGCTAAGACAAAGGGCGCGGAGATGGATGCCCTATACGAAAACCTGGACGAGCCACAGGGAGAGAAGTTCGCTATCCGGCTGGCCAAAGCACGACATAGAGCTTGCGTCGACATTCGAGTGGTCAAGACGGTGAACAGTGCTGACGATAGAGTACTGCAGAAGACAGTCGAGGTCAGAAAAAGATGGGAGGAGTACTTCAAATAACTGTTGAATGAGAAATTCCCGCGTCGGGAAGTCCAAGAAGAACAGCCAACAGAAGGAGCCATCTTGTCCTGGACGCAGGAAGAGATACGCAACGCTATAGGGAAGATGAAGCTCGGAAAGGCAGCTGGGCCTGATGGGGTGCCAGTAGAGGCTTGGAAGGTACTTGGGAACTGTGGAGTGAATTGGCTGACCCAGTTCTTCAACAAGTCACGATAGAGGGTAAGATGCCGGGTGACTGGATGGACAGCATCATAGTCCCCATTTTAAGCAAAAGGGCGACGCGTCCGAGTGCTCCAATTACCGCGGGATCAAACTTATCTCACACACGATCAAGGTCTACGAACGGCTGGTCGACTCGAGGCTGAGGGGGATGGTCGCCATCTCCCAAGAGCAGTGGGGCCTCATGCCTAAGAGATCTACCACAGACCCGATCTTTATCGCTCGCCAGGTGATGGAGAAGTATCGGGAGAAACGAAGACCTTGCTACCTGGCATTCCTGGATTTGGAGAAAGCCTACGACAGGCTAACCCGAGCCGTGCTCTGGAAATCTCTTCGAGGGAGGGGTGTCTCGAAACGTCTGATCGGTAATAAAGGACATGTACGAAGGCTCGAAAGCGGTGTTACGAACTCCACACGGGATGAAAAAGAAAACGGATATCACAGTGGGATGCATCAAGTGTCGGCTCTGAGTCCGTTTCTCTTTGTGCTGACGCTTGATTGCATAGTGAATCACCTTGAGGAAGGCCCTCTCAGGACCACCCCTACGCGAACGTTCATCGCCCTAGTAGCCGACACCCGAGAAGAGCTGGAGGAGAAGGTGCAGTTGTGGCAAGGAACCCTCGCAGGCAACGGCCTACGGCTGAACGTGAGGAAACGAAACTCATCAGCAATTCCGCTACCTCGGAAGCGATCTATCCAAGGAAGGAAGCATGGACCAGGCGTAAAGGGACGGATAGGTGCAGCATGGCTCAAATGAAGGGAGTGCACAGGAATCTTCTGCGACCGTAGATGCTCCAGGACGCTCAAAGGCAAGCTATATAGAACAGTAGTGAGGCCGTCCCTCCTCACTGGGGCCCCTAGTTAGAGCGCAGGAGCGGCAACTGCACGCTGCGGAAATGATGATGCTCACATGGGCATGTGGATGGACCCGCCGGGGCAGAATGCGAAGCGAGGATGTTGGAGCAGTGGTGAAGACAGCTCCGATCCGGCTGAAGATGAGGGAGCAGCGCCTAACAAGGGAACTTCCTGAACGATACGCCGGAACGGCAAGAACGAGTACTATAGGGAGAATCCCCTTCCTCCAAATAATAACAGAACATGTTTTGTTTTTGCCGAATCCTTGACGCAAACGAGTGCGAGGGTGTAATGGTTAAGGGTCCACAAAGCGAGCTGTTCACGGCAGTGCAAGATCGCGGTGTAGAGGGCACGCCACTGGGTGGCGCAGTGGTAGAGGGCACGCCTCATGTTCGTGAGGTCTAGGGTTCGGTTCCCGAGCTACGTCGCGTTTTTGCACTTTTACCATAGTATCGGATTTCCATAGAGATTTCCATATCTGAACTTGTTTTTGGAGTTTGCTACGGTAAGATGTTTTTATTACTTATTATTTGTCGACATCTCGTAATTTACCAGCAATATCCGAAATATGCCAAATGCGATTTTGTGTGAAACTTTTACTCCAATAAATTGTTCTCTTTGTCAATGTAAGAAATTTTGACACAGGAACAACATGAAACAGCGGCAGAATGCCAGAAAATGCTTCTAATGCAATTTATTAGTGTCGGTGAGGGGAGTGCCACCAGTGTACTCACAGTGTAGGAGGGGACCACATGATCTTCAACTTGACCTACCACCTCGATCAATATTCTCGCCTCTGTTATGCTTACAAAGTCGCGCGGTCATAAAAAGCTGCTGCCGCCAACACTGACTCTACAATGTCTGCTAACCCTCGAGTGGTCATTCACCTACTGACACTGAAGTGCGGATCTCTATTGGATGCTGTCCCTTCGAGAGATGAGATGAAGCTGACGAAAAGGATAGCAAGGATCCTGCGGGATTTCGAACTGCGACAGCTGGGAATTGTCGAAGTGGAGAAGTTGGAGGTAGTGGAAGAAGACGACCAAGAGTTTCAACCAGAAGAGGATTGTGCCGAAGTCACGACGATACTAACCAGTGAAGACACTGTCACGTTTTCGGGAGGACAGATCGTTTCGGAGGAAAAGGTTTGGCTATACTAGAATTGTTATACTATACAAGTTTGAGAACTGGGAAAGTTAACAGTATCGCGATTCCAGGCTTGGGCTACATCGGAGTACCAGTGTGAAGGAACTGTGAAGCCAAAAACAAGTTCAGATATGGAAATCTCTATGGAAATCCGATACTATGGTAAAAGTGCAAAAACGCAACATAGCATGGGAACCGAACCCTAGACCTAACGACCATGAGGAGTGCCCTCTACCACTGCGCCACCCAGTCCACGACGCCGGGATCTTGTACTACCGTGCAGAGCTCGCTCTGCGGACCCTTAACCATTACACCCTCGTACTCGTTTGCCTCAAGGATTCGGCAAAAACAAAGCATGTTCTGTTACTATTTGGAGGACGGGGATTCTCCCTATAGTACTCATTCTTGCCGTTCTGGCGTACCGTTCAGACAGTTCCCTTGTAAGGTGGTGCGGACACATCCTCAGAAGGCCAGAGGATCATCCCATGAAGTTGACCCTAAATTTCGAGGCACGCGGAAAGTGTCCGAGAGGAGCCCCAATAAAAAGGTGCAAGGACGTCATTAAGAAAGATCTCGCCGAAATCGCGCTGCGCCAGACGACGCCCTTGATAGGATGAGATGACGACGGATCACAAGAATAGCGAACCCTGCGACTGCGCAGGACTAAACGCTTAGGAGAAGAAGACTTCAAAGGGCTCGAAATGCTTAAATGAGAGTTGTTTCCAATGTTAAAAAGATGTTGGACATAAGGGTAAAGGGAAGTTGCAAATTGCAAAAAGCAGAGCGCCGTCGGGAATCGAACCCATGCCCCCATCATTTGAAGCGAAACCGCTACAACTGCACCGCCGCCGCATTTGCTAGACAGCCTAAGGGCGCGATTTGAAGTCGACAATGCCAGCTGTGCCCGGCCAGAACTCGCTTAGCAGATCCACTTAGCGAATTTGGTCATTCGGTCTAGGCAACTGTCCAATCTATGGGCTCAGAAGAGGTGTCCCCGATCCGGGAAGCTGAAGACATGCTATGGTGAGAAGAGGGGGGGGGGGGGGAAGAGCATTCCATAGCAGAGGCCGAAGCAGCTACGGGCAGTATCCTACAAAAAAACACATTAGCCGGGCTACTCTAGATTAGGCCCGCTTTGCAATTTTGACAATTTCTGTTTCCTATTCTCCCTACTACTCCCCTACTACTTCTGTTTCCAGCGAGCCGCTTATTTGCCAGTGGGTCGGTCATATCCCTGTGACGGCAGCAGTCGAGAAACGAGACATTGAATTGGGTTCCAGTAGAGATCAACTAGAATACAAGACATTTTGGATGCAGGATGTTTTTCAGTTCACACTCTATGCAAGAATTCGAATCTTAGAATTCTTCTGCATTCGAATGGGATTATTTTATAGAGCGATGGAGCGCTTGGCCGCCGCTTGTGTAGGGGTCGACGGCGGTACGTAAAACCGAAAAGAGGATTTGAAGTAGGTTTGCTCTTTTCTCTTTTTCCCACGAGTCCTTTATCTTGCACGCCGTGAATCTCAGACGGTTTCACGGTGCTTCCAGAGCTTAATGATTGCAGATGGCCTGCAGACTTTATTCATGTAGCATTCAACCTCCCTCACATTCCAGGGCGCCAAGAGCGTGCACTAGAACAATGACTTCGGCGACTGTTTCTTAATGTGGAAGTGCGGGACGTTGAGCTGCTCTCTGACCCTTGAGAGCAGCGAGCTCATCTTTCGGACGTCAACAGGCCCGGCTGTCACAAACCGGGCTTACCTTGTGCACTATCACCGACAAATTGTAGACGAACTGACTGAGTCAGCTGATCTTGAGACCTATGAGCTAGACGGAGTCAGGTCCAACAAGGATTCCAGGAAGGCATTCCGACGGAATTGGATAAACACGTTTTACAACATTTCCTAAATAACCATGCGGGATTTTGGTCTTGGTGAGAACTGTTTACAATGTTTGGAGCTGAGAACCCGCCGACATTCCAAGCCATTTTCCGAATCGTTCGATGGTAATCTCCTTCCGCTCTTTCCTCCCCTAGTTACTTATATATTGGATCCGAAACAGAATATTTGGATGAATGAATTAACGGACACCGGGTAAATCGATAATTAAGATAACAGTCAATTTTATGACTTCGGATAAATGGCTGATTCAGATAATGATAATTCTGCACGCTGCGGATAACTGGGTGATTCGCAAAAGGGCGATTTTGCGGACGTCGTGTAATTGTAATTTGATGATGCGGGTCGGATATATCCGACCGCCTATCCAAAAAATTTGGCTATTGGAGCGCAGTCGGAGAAGGTGCCGACTGTCGCAAACGTCGCGTGCACCCGATACCAAGCTCTTAGTTCGGATTTGCCGCCTGGGCTAAGCCTTCCATCCATCTGTGGTCGATGAATCGCTACCAAATTTGTTTGGAAAGAGAAAGCACTGACTTGTTTATCGGCTGGCCACCGCAATTCATTATACGTATAGGCCAAATGCGCATTCAAACGAGATCGGTATCCTGTAGAGGAAGAATGCGTGGCGTATCCCAAAACGGATTGATTAACGCCGTTATGTATTCTTTGGCCCTCCTCCACCATCTTTCCGCACAGCTTGAAGTCAGCTCTACAGCAATTCGAATGTCTTGTTCCAGAAAGAAGGCATAAAGCTCAGGGACTACACAAATATTTTTCATTTCATTGAGACATGTGGTACAAGCACATGTAAAGCGATCAGCGTGAGCACGCTCACCATCGAACCGAGAAAGAGTGTCAATAAAATCAATTAGATAACGAACAGAACAAAGGAATGAATCAACAAATAGCGAGAAATAGTAAACTTAGAAAGGTAAGAAACACAGCTCTGCGAAAAGCGATAAGAGAAGATCATCAATAACCGCTACGGAAAGCAGAGGGAGAACAAGATTTAGTACCTGGGAGTTACAGGGAAAATTAGAGGTATTTCTCTAAGATCCTTTCAAAGGCGCAACGCTTGCAGGTATACCAAAGCGCTTACTTAGCTTGACGTATTCCGCGCCGGCTCGACAGACAATGTACTTGGAGCGGACCGAACTGCGGGCCCAGGAACCCGCAGCTTTACAGCAGCACCCCTCGTTATGGAATTACACGTCACGAAAAATCTACTTCCACTCAGATGGCATGACCGTGCAGCGCTTTGTAAACCATAATAAGATCGAACTTCTTTAGCCATGTGTTTCCTTTTACTCACTTCTTAACCTGAAGAAAAGCTTTCTAGTAAAGCTGTTCTGGACCCGTTCCAAAGCGTTAATATCTTTGATTTTATTTTGGCTAAAAACAGGAGTGCCATACTCGAGAATAGGGCGGACGTAAATTTTGTAGGCTTTGAGGAAGATGTGTTCGTCCTAAGTAGTTAAGTACCTGAAAAGATTGCATACCCTGCGAGTGGCCTTCGCCGCAACTTCATTACCTTGCCTATCGAAATCTAAGCTTTCAGTGTTAACGAAACCGAGATCCTTAACTTCCGAAACCTGCGATAATTAAAGGCCTTCGATAAAATAAGGCACTTTATTATTGTTCTTACCTACACGAAGCACTTAAGTTTTATCTTCCGCTAATGGAAGGCCCCAAGTGTGAGCCCACTTGGCCACTGCCGAGATTGCTTCCTAAGGTTTATCCACCCCGCCGAGGTCAGTGACACTGTTATAAATTTTGAGATCACCGGCAAAAGGTTTGCAAGATACCTCAATAGAATTTATAAGTGATGGTATCCCCCTAGTGTAGATGCTGAAGAGAAGCGGCGACATAACAGATCCCTGAGGGACACCACTACATTCAATTTTAGCAGAAGACAAATTGCCCTTGTAGTTGACCCTGAACACGCTGACATAAAAAGGCTTCAAGCCATTTCACTATCATGTCATACTCTATAGTAACACGCTAAGCGATGAGTCATACTATCGATCGGCGCCGCTGCAGAAATTGTCGGGAGAAAACAGGGGGGGGGGGGGGGGAGGAATCGGGGAAAATAGAGCGGGGATTATTACACAAAAATAGCGAAAAAAACCCAGACGTCTTCACCCCCGCCTGGGACTTCGGCCCTAGGGCAATCGAGGTCGCTGAAGACGAACCTGAAGTTTGTTTTTGAAGCATCGATCGCCATCAATCATATCTATTCACTAAGGGAGGACCAGTATTGAGGAACCAATAGATCGCTCTGTCATATTATGTACTGTACGTACTGCGAGCCTTTTGTACTCCTAGCTAGGGAAAAAAGCTGTACAAGCAGAGCAGCTAACTTGATGTGATTGTCCTTAGCTTAGTGATACCGCAACATCGCGCGAAGTGCGCAAGTGCGAGGCACGCCGATGGACCACTTGTCCTATGATGAAGGCCCACAGCGGACAACTGCTCCAAAAGTTTGTCATGAGGAGCCTTATCAAAGGCTTTCTCAAAGTCGAAATGGATTACGTCCACTCCGTGACCAGATGAATCAAACTAGTCCAGTCATTTAAAGCGATTAGCATTTGCGCGGCGGTCGAGCCTCCTTTACGAAACACAAATTGTTCGGGTGGAATTATGGAATTGCTATCTAAGTGGGAGACTGTTACTTCTTTGAGCATCTTCTGGAATAAGCGCGCCAAGACAGAGGTAATACTAATAGGCCGGTAGTTTCGTGGATTGCTGAAAGGGGCCTTTTTGGGCAAAGGAATAATGAAGGACTCCTTCCCATTTCTGGGTACCTCTCCTCGCATTAGACTTAAGTATAATTTGAAGCGGAGTCACGATTTCTCCAGCGATCTTTTTGGAAGAAAACAACGGTATGCCGTCGGGCTTGGAGGAAAAGGATTTAGGCCGAGCAGGAAGGCGTTTCAAAATAGCTTCTTCATGAAACCAGAAAGAGTCCAGCATTTGGAGACAGGATGAAAGAGGGCTCTGAATGTGCACTTCGTGACTGTTGGAATACTGCCTCAAAAGTGAGGGCTAATTCCTCAGCTTCATCCTGGTCGCTGTAGAATTTAAGAGTCGTTAACGAGTACCGGTATCGATTGTTTGGATTTTAACCTAGCATCTATTAAACGGAAAATGTTGGGACTTTTCGAGCTACTAATTTTCTTTTCGAGTGAGGCAGAAAACTTTACTAACGTTTTACGGAACCTTCTGGAGAGAATATTGAAGTAACCAGAGGTATTATTTGACGGAGAGAGGACGACTTCCTCCCAGGCCAATTCTCGCCTCTTGGCCAGCGAGAAGGTATCGCGGCCAGAAACGCTGGGAGGCAGGCTTCCTGGAGCACGGAACTTAGGTCTCAATACAAAATTTAAGAACGGAAACTAGTAATTCGTACATCTCGTCAACTGTGTTAAGGGTAGATAGTAACCCACTCCAGTCAATTTGACGTAAGTAAGCGATAATGTCGCTGTAGTTGGCCTTACAGAACTCCCTCACTAAACGAACCCTGCTGTGGGATAGGTTGGCTCGGACGGAGAATTCTACGGCGGAGTGGTCGCTAGTTCCAGTAGAAGGCTTAACCGCGACATTCTTAACCAAGGCTGTCTTGTTAGATAAAACTAGATCCAATATGTTGTCACTTCTAGTATCTGAAGCGACGAGTTGCGAGAATGCATGAGATAGGACATGTTAGCGAACTTAGTAGAAGATGAAGAACCCCCTCCCTGTTGCCCCAACCGACGTCTGGATAATTGAAATTCCCGACTAAGATACAATTTTCTATCTGTGTTGTTAATCGCTGATCATATTTACCAACTGCAAGTTATTATGACATGGACAAGAGGGAGCACAATACACACCAATAAGTCAAAGACTCTTTACCGAAAATAATGTCACAAGACAGGATTTCATAAGAGTCCACTACAGATTCACTAAAAACGAAATCATGAGAAAACGACGGTGTAATAAGGAGAAGGATTCCACCCCCTACGTTTCTCGGCCTATCGCATCTAACGACAAAACTTCTTACAAGTTAAACTACGAACCCTTCAAGAAGGGTAGAATAATTTTTTGTCCAAGAAAAACTTGCGGTAACTTTTTGGATTTCTGTTTAGTTCAGCTGCGTGAACGAGTGTAATAATTTTATACAAGTTTTGTTTTATTAGAAAAATAATAAACTAAATTTTGTCTTGAAGCAACAAAGCACTTGAAAAGCTCGTCGCGATTTTTATTTGATTGATAGTGTGAACGTTGCCTACATAAAGTATCAAAGTGAGAATATGTGTGTTTTTACAATTTTCTTTGTTATATTGTTTAAAGGATAAGTATAAAGGGCGGCGTTACTCAATCCCTTTTGGGATTCTACTTCTACGGAACTTCGTGGAGGCGATTTGAATGCGTACATATCTGGCGATACAATTACTTGCGGTGGCCATCCGATGAACAAGTCAGCGCTTCATCCTTCCCAGATAAATCTGGTATCAATTCACCGACCCTTGAGGGATGGAAGGCTTGGTTGGCCTGGGCGGGAAATCCGAACCAGGAACCTGGTATCGGGTGCAGGCGATTGTCGGCACTTCTTCCGACTGCGTTACTACATGCGCCCTTTATAATGTTTACAGGCGCAAAACTCCATGTAAACAGCAATTTTGCTATCAATCGATTAAAAATCGCGACGTCATGGACAAGTGAATGGCGCAATCCTCTTTTGACGCTAAAAACTACCACTTTTTGCTCTTTAAAGCAGGATATAAACCATTATTTTTCACAAAATGAGAATTTTATAAAGGTTCAAACAAAGTGTTTAGATTTTGTGCAAGTGAATTAAAACTTGAAAGAAATCATACTGAAATTTCCTTAAACAAAAATTTCACCTGTATCACCTGTCGTTCCGTTTATCATCGACTTGCTCGAGCGGGCGCCAGCAGCGTCTCCATTCGTCCCTGTCGCGTGCCAGAGTGGTCCAATGGATCCTCCTCGCTCGAGGGACACGAAGAGCGTCATATCGGTCGTTCAGGGCTTTCACGAAGAAGTCCGACCAACGCGTTGGTGGGCGTCCTGGTGTTCTTTTGACATCCCGCGGAATCCAGTCTGTGACGGCTCTCGTCCAGCGGGTGTCTGCGAAGCGCATTACGTGGCCGGCCCACCTAATTTTCGACGACTTGGCCCATGCGACAGCGTCGCTGATCTTCGAACGTCGGCGAAGCTCGGAACTCCGGAGGCCTTCTCTCACTTGCATGAGTCGTGTCACTCCGAGCATCGTCCTCTCGATTCCACGCTGCGCGACGCTGATCGCGTGTTCATCCTGCTTTCGTATTGCCCAGGTCTCTGAGGCGTATGTTAGGGCAGGAAGAACAGTGGAGTCGAATAGGTGGGCACGGAGTCGGACGTTCTTCGTTTTCTTCACGACTTCTTCGACGCTCTTGAAAGCTCCCCAAGCCGCTCGTTTCCTCCTGCTCAGCTCTGGTGCTAGGTCGTTGGCCATGTTGACTTCGCGACCCAGATACACATAGCTGGAGCATTCGGAGATGTTCGTTCCGTTGAGCGAGAATGAGGCATCAGAAACCCATCCGTTCTTCATGAACATCGTCTGCAGTCCAACGCTTCCACATACACGATCGAAGATTCAGCTGCAGTCCAACGCTTCCACATACACGATCGAAGTCGGCCAGCATTCGCTTCGCCTGGCTGATGCTCGGTGTTATGAGCACGATGTCGTCAGCGAAGCGAAGATGGTGCAGTTGCCGGCCGTCGACCTTCACTCCCATGTCATCCCATTCTAGTTCGCGCATGACGTTTTCGAGGGTGGAGCTGAAGAGCTTCGGGGATATGGTGTCCCCTTGTCGAACCCCTCTCTTCACGTCAATGACGACGTCGTTGTAGAATGGTGAGATCTTGGTCGTGAATCCACTGTACAGCTCTCGAAGGACTCTGACGTACTGAGTAGGAACGCCCTGGGTGAGCAGGGCTTCCATGACCGCTTCAGTCTCGACGGAGTCGAATGCCTTCTTCAGGTCGATGAACGTAAGGCACAGCGGCAGCTTGTACTCTCGCGACACTTCGATGAGCTTCGTAATGGTGTGTATGTGGTCGATCGTGCTGAATCCTCTCCGAAATCCTGCTTGTTCGCATGGCTGTCCTTCGTCCAGCGTTCTACTAATCCTATTCGGGATGACTCGAGTGAACAGCTTGTAGACTACGGACAACAGGCAGATCGGGCGATAGTTGCCAATGTCGTGCACGTCTCCCTTCTTGTACAGCAAGACGGTCTTGCTGGTCTTCCACTGAGATGGAACCTTGCATTCGGACAGGTAGCGTGTGAAGAGCCGCGCCAAGGTGTTGATGAGCGCTGGCGGGAGGTTCTTCAGGTGTTCAGCTCTGATCCTGTCAGGACCGGGTGCTGTACGTTTCTTCACCGACGAGATGGCGTGTCGGATCTCGGAAGGGAGAACAGAGGGGATGACGTATCCATCCTGCGGAAGATGGCGTAGGGGCAGGTGGACGTGGCTATCGAAGAGATCGGAGTAGAAGTCGTGGATGACTTTCTCCACGGTCCTTCTGGAAGAGGTGACGGTTCCGTCAGGACGTCGGAGAGCGGTCATCTTGGTCTTGAAGTTGGCGAAGTTCCGGCGGGCATTGCGGGTGCTCAGCCCTGCCTCTGCTGCTTCGGCCAACACTTCCGCCCTTCTCTCCTTCAGACCTTCCTTTATCGCCGCTCTGCATAGCTTTGCAAGCTCGGACGTCAGTTGATAGTTGCCTGACTCTCGTGCTGCTCCACGCTGGCGTATAAGCTCGAGCGTTTCCGGAGACAGACGTCTCTTGGTGGTCTTCAAGCTCTCGGCTCCCTTAGCACTATTGTGGAGATGGTGCACGAAGCGATCGTATTCCTCGACGACGTTGTCCATGACGGCATCTTCCCAAAGGCCGACAAGAGAGGTGTAGAGATCCCAGTTGATGGTCGTTCTGGGACTTCTCTTCTTGAACTTCGCGGCCTTCTCTCCTTGACGCAAAAAGCGGAACCTCGCGCGAAGGAGGCGGTGGTCCGATCCCGTGTAGAACTTGGGGACAACGGAGACATCGGTCAGGCAATACTTGCGATTGAAGATGATGTGGTCGATCTCGTTGTGGAACTGGCCACCGGGGGATTCCCAGGTCCAGGGAGGGAGGCTTCTGGAACTGCGAGTTTCCATGGATGGTCTTGGTCGACAGGATAAACTCAGACAGCCTTTCACCTTGCTCGTTCCACTCCAAACCGCGGGTTCCGATGTGAAGTTCTTCCGGCGACCTTCGTGGCCCGATCTTGGCGTTGAAGTCGCCGACGATCACCTTGTAGAAGGTGTGATCTTCTTAACTTCTCCAGCTCCACGTAGAAGGCCTCGACGTCTTCGTCGTCGTAGTCGGATGTTGGGGCATACGCGACGAACACAGTCAAGGCTGGCACGGAGCCACATCGCTTCAGTCGCAGACGTCCGATTCGGCTTGTCAGAGACTCGTACGAATCGATGTTCATGGCCAAGTGCGTGTTGACGAGGGCACCAACGCCGCCTACTCCCCTGCTGTCGCATGTTCCGAGAAACAGTTCTTCTCCGGAGTCGTAGGCGGCGTGTAGGGGGTGGTGTCTTCTCGTCTCGGTCAGTCCGATGACGTCGTACTTGATCTTCCTGGCTTGCATCATCAGGTCCTCGACGGATGCTTCCGACGCAAGCGTGCGGGCGTTGTAAGTACAGATCGTCATCCTAGTCCTTCTCAGTTTGCGCAGCCTGGTTAGGCCCTGAGATTTTAGCAGCCTCTCCGTACTCGTCCTTCCCATCGCTGCAGAAATGGGGGCTCTTTCGGGGTCAGAGGAATGAGGCCCTTTAGTGCTGCTGTGTTTGACTGGAATACAACACGGGTAGCTAGTCAGGCTCTGTCGTGCGGGCGAAGAACTCCGGGCAGCCAGCCAGACTGCCCGAAGGGACGGGGCGAGACTTAAGGCGGCCTCGAATCGCCTTACATGTACTCCTAGTCTACCGAGTGCAAGCTTTTGGCCGAGCCGACACAGTTACAATCCGCACAGTCACGGACACATCCACGCACACAGTGCACGAACATGCCGCTCCCACGCACAAGGAACGCATCGACCCGACACAGCAGGAGCAAGGAGTCCATCCCCTGCATCCCACCTGCGTCTCTGGGCAGTACACGGTCGCATTTGGTTCGCGTATACTTCCCCTATCCACCACCCGGGGACGCGCCACGTGGCCCTGCGACAAGCGGCCCGAGATCCCTCTTAACAATAGAGCCCGAAGGCTCTCTATCGAGGGAGATCCGTGGATATATATATATACAGCTTTATTCTTGACATTGATACAATTTTTTGATTGATTTTTTTTTGTTTGATTATCTCAGTTACTATGGAAGCAGCCTCGAATGGAAGCGTAATGAAGGCCTAGGTATGACCGGAATTAAGACCGGACTCCTAGGTGCTTCCTTCTGTCTAGCTGCTCGAAAGTAATTTAATTACTCCATCGGAATCACACCATAGTTATCTGATCGCCAAACCGGTCACTGCATCCAAGATTTCAACAAAGTTATTTGATTAAGCTCCTCTCAGTTAATTCATACACTAATTTTTAGTCTCATTACACGTTTGTTTGTGATTGCAGTGTCCTTGTACTTAGGCCTTTGAATTGCTGCAAAACACTATACCCTACCAAAGTTGCAGTACATACTGATAATATGCTTCACTTGCTTCACCATTGTTCTTTATGGCACACGTTGTGCATAAATAATTAAGTAACCTCACCACAGATGCGTAAGGTCTATGTTATACTCCCGAGGGAGCATCCGCGGGACGTCCGCGGACGGTCGTCGTCGTCCCGGGACGGCTGACGTAGCATTGGAGCGCGTTTCCCGCACCCAACTCCATGGGACGACATATCTCTGCGTGCACTGCACCGAGGACGGCGGCCGTCCCGCGGGCTGTAAGTATCCGCGGAAGGGCGGGAATCGCGCCGAGACTCCTCACCTGGCCAATCGCCGCGCCTCGCCACGCCCGCCTCCGCCGTGCACCATTGGTCGGCGGACGTTCCGCGGATGCTCCCGCGGGAGTATAACAGATGCCTAAGGCTTGAGTTATACTCCCGCGGGAGCATCCGCGGAAGGGCGGGAATCGCGCCGAGACTCCTCACCTGGCCAATCGCCGCGCCTCGCCACGCCCGCCTCCGCCGTGCACCATTGGTCCGCGGAAGGGCGGGAATCGCGCCGAGATCCCTCACCTGGCCAATCGCCGCGCCTCGCCACGCCCGCCTCCGCCGTGCACCATTGGTCCGCGGACGTTCCGCGGATGCTCCCGCGCGAGTATAACAGACGCGTAAGGCCTGAGTTATACTCCCGCGGGAGCGTCCGCGGAAGGGCGGGAATCGCGCCGAGACTCCCCACCTGGCCAATCGTCGCGCCTCGCCACGCCCGACTCCGCCGTGCACCATTGGTCCGCGGACTTTCCGCGGATGCTCCCGCTGGAGTATAACAGATGCATAACAGCCGCCTCGTCGTCTGTCGGCTGGTTCGATCCGCGGACGGCGGGTGTGGCGGGCCGCGACGAGTGGCCCGGGGCGGGGTCCCGGCGCGATTTCCGCCCATCCGCAGATGCTCCTGCGGGAGTATAACATAGGCCTAATGGACTGCATGAGAGTCTTCGTTAAACGCACACAACAAAGAAACCGCGGACGAGTTGTCGCGGTACGCCACAGAATGTACACCGTAGTCTTTTGCTGTCTGCGCCCTCCTAGTTTCGAGATCACGTACACGTACACCGTAGTCTTTTGCTGTCTGCGCCCTCCTAGTTTCGAGATCACGTACACGTACACCGTAGTCTTTTGCTGTCTGCGCCCTCCTAGTTTCGAGATCACGTCGGCACCAGGGGTGCACACAAAATTCTGAGCGTTCAATTTTTCAACGGAAATTTTTCGTCAAGTTTCCAGTAAACCGTTAAATTTCGTTTAACAATACAATTAGCTGCAAATCATTATTTCAAGCGAAAAAAAAATCAAGGAAACCTCATACGCTTCAACTTCAAGAGTTAACAGGTAAACCTATAGAATGGAGTGCGACACTGCACTGTAAAATAAACAATTCAACATCAACAAACGCAGAAAAATAAACAAGCCTTCAGCAACAAATTACCTACAGGATGAGGAATAACAACAGGTAACTTTCATTCTAGACGATCACCAACAAGGCATCTTATCAGACAGAACCCAGAGCTCCCCCTTTCCTAGTTCTGTGCTAACCGTTTTGTGTGACTGTTCCGAGCATATCCAGTCTCGAGGCTGGCACCAGTCCATTAAGTGGAGAAAGAATTAATAAAAACACAATTAAACGTCTATCAGTGGAATACTAACACGTTGTCGAACGCGCGATGTTTGAGTGTCTGGTGCGTGAACCTATCGATTTTTTGCAACGTCGGGACCGTGACAAGACATCGTGTCACACGCTCCCACACTGCCGAAAAGGTGTGGGACACCGTCAACGTATTAACGCTCGGAAAGAGTAGCTTTTATAATGTTTGTTGTTAGCGTTTTTCTAAAATCGTCTAAAAACACGTCCAGCGGCCGAGAACATTCTCTCTGTCTCGACTGTTCCGGAAGTCGAGCAAAAGTATTCTGATATAAGCAGCGCCGGGTGAGGATAGGCATATCTTACGAGGAGGTTAGACCAGTATATTTGTGATTCATTGACGTGCTTGGGGGCTCGGCGAAGAAATTTCTAGCTCCAAAATGGGTAAAGGATAAGGATAAAGGACGGCGTTACACAATCCTTTTGGGATGCGCCGTGCATCCTACCTCTACGAGCTATCGTGGAGGCGATGTGAATGCGTAATGGGCCATGCAATGACTTGCGGTGGCCAGCCGATGGACAAGACAGCGCTTCATCCCTCCCAGACAACTGCAGTACAATTTACGGAGCCGGAAGGATGGAAGGCTCGGTTGGCCTGGGCGGGAAGTCTGAACCAGGAATAGGGTGAACGTGACAGCCGGCACCTCCTCCGACTACGCTACACGCTCCCAAAATGCATTTTGAAATTCCAAAATTTCAAAACAAACATTCATGAAAACATTAAAATATTCTTGCTGATTTCAATAGTTTTCGTAGTGTCACAATCGATTGTCAGGAACACCACTAATCAGGGGGATGACACTTGCAGCATTAATGAAGACTAGGGGAAAATGTGATTAACCCACTGTTGTTAAAGTCCGTTAAAGAATCCGTTAATTTCCTAAGAATTTCCGTTAAGTTGTTAAGCCAAATTTTAACGAAGGCTGGCGTTAATTCTCTACGTTAAATCGTTGACCGTTAAATGTGTACCCCTGATCTGTATGCACGCTGACATTTGATCGATCGATCTGTAAGCCCGGGATGGCACTCTCGCCGAGCGAGTCGTGGTGCAGTCAGTGAATGACGGTTTGCTTCGTGTGAGGAAGGTTGGTGGTTCGGTTCTCCTGCGTTGTGGCATTCTTGCATTTCAGCTGACTATGTGATATTTGAGTTTTCGAGGCGTTTTTTGCGCATTTTTCCAGCCGCATACGCTTCGCCGCTCGAAGAGGGCAGAACCCATCCGCGGGCTACCCCTGAGCGACGAAAGGAGCTTCCACACGAGCAGCTTAGATGGCACACACCCTGCAGTCCCTTCCCTAGCCTGTTCTGCGCCTGAAGACAAAACCCAGCCCCAGACTCCCCCCTGAACGACGAGAGGTTCTCGCGGATGAAGGATTTCGCGCTCCATCGCAACGCCCGTGTTCGACTGAATTTTTACCTTCCGCGCACGAACAACTCGTCCTAAAACTCGTCCGCAGTTTTTGATTACATGTGAACTGGTCCCCGAAAAGTTCCGTCACGCGCGAGCGGCGAGAGTCAGACGAGCAGAGTGAGTCTCCACATTGGGCTAGGGAAGGGACTCCAGGGTGTGGCGAAAAGGGAGGTGTGGAGTGCACGAGACGACACGACGAAAAACCGCGCGCCGCCTCGGCACTATGCCAAGCGGACCAGTTCTCCGGCAACGGCAGTTTTTTGCTTGTTGCGTTTAACGGCGAGTATGCGTGAGACGCAGCGCCTTCATATGATTCTTGGGGGAAGGATCTTTATTTGGCTGCTTCATGATTTGGTTTGGTTTGCCCAACATGTCTGAATCAATGCTCAGGTGCACTTGACGGAAAATCGCACCAATTCCTGAAGGGAGATTACAATTGCTGCTCCCTCTCCTCAACAGCTTTCAGAACTTTGATAGCATGATTCTACTCACCGTCTAGGGGGCATCAGCGGAGTTTTGGATGGCCGACTAATGGCTCTGGGACTTTATTACCTCGGTCCATAGTGTTGCTTGAATGGTATTTTACACAAGCATCTGCCGCGGTTTGGACACTGCAGACCGCATGAAGTGGACGTGTAGAGTTCGTGATCGATTTGAAGAACAATCGCCGTGACCGATATTTCGAGATGTTGTTTACATAATAGGAAGCGACCTATGTTTTTTTTTTGAAACATTTCAGCTTTTTAGTTAAAAAAAAAACAACGCACCTATAACCTCTTTAAAGCGCTGAAATTCAGTCTCACAGGTGCGGGGTAATATACGTTGTTCTAAACCAGTTCACGACTTTTGGCCGAAGGTGGGAACTCCTCGTTAAACGTACACAAGCAAAAAACTGAGGGGAAGTTGTCCTAGTACCAGAGCTCGGTTGGTCCCCAAACGAATGACGTGTTAGAGACCTCTAACGCGCTCTAACACGTCATTCGTTTGGGGACCAACCGAGGACAGGACAAAGTCAATTGAAGATATCGCTAGATTGTTCAGTTCCTAGCGTTCAAAGTTGGCGCTATCCGTAAGCCAGAGAATACATAGCTATCGCAGTACTGAGTGGTTAGTGATCCGGTTCGATAGTGTTGTCAGGTTGATAATTACGGAGATTGGACATAAGTGATTATAGGGACACAACACCCTAACCTAACCTACGAGAGGTAGCATTATACAATCTCCTTGTCTGAAGGGGCAAACAGCATGCTTAAATTAGTTTTTCTAGCGATTATCGTTCCTCAAAGTTGATTATAGCGGTCTGTGCACTCTTAAGAATATTGATACGATTTGCGTCCAAGTCAGTTTTATCTGTTTTCGCATATCTGTCGCCCATCTCGTTCTTTCAGGTGCAACAACCACCAGCTTTGAGGAGGTGAAGATCGATTGGGAGTTTGTTGAGCGGTTGATGCCCCATGAAGTGATACTCGAAGAGCGCAGAAGCCAGCTCCGAACCCCCCCCCCCCCGGGCGATGTGAGCAGTTTCCACACGAGCAGCTTGGCTGCACCACACCCTGGAGTCCCTTCCCTTGCCTGCTCCGAACCCCTCCCACCCTTGAGCGACAAGAGGTCCGCTCGTGTAATGCTTGCATTGAAGGATTTCGCGCCCCATCGCCAACGCCGTGTTGGCCTGTTTGAATTTTTACCTTTCGCGCCCGAACAGCTCGTCCGAAAACTCGTCCGCAGTTTTTTGCTTGTGTGCGTTTAACGGCGAGTAAGGTGGGACATCATCGATGGAGAAAGATGTAGACAACCTAGAAAGCATTGAAAACGGTCTCACCAGGAAGCCCATAACGAGGTGCTTATGCTCATTGCTCAACACCAAGTTCGGCACCCAACGGATTACGCTCCTTGGCCTTTCTTCGCTGAAGAACGTAAGAAGAATCGCTGTTCTCGTCATTATGTGCAATTTTTTCGCAAATAAGGTTTCCATCGGCCCAGCAAAGTTCTTTGACGCGATGCCGACACGATCGATGAGAGGGAAGTTTAAACATCGGGTCACAGCCACTCACACTCTCAATGAGCTCAGCCTGCTGCTGGGAAAAAGCGAGGTCTATGGAGGATCTCTGCTCACTCGCGTCTAAAGCTACATGGTAGTGACGAGTTTTACGGGCGGGGATGGACGAGTTTTCGCACAGTATAAAGGTGATCGTCGCGGGACCGACTGGCGGCTGCGAAGCGGTCGCAGCTGACCAAGGCCTCGTCGAGCTGAACTGTTCCGTGACTCGATCAAGGGTGGGAATAGAATGCAATGATTACACACATATAAGATCTTCCATCCCGCGAGGTAACACCAAGTGTAGCTTGAAACCAAGTTGTAGGGCAGCCTCAGGCAATCGAGATTTCTGCTTTAAAAATAGTTCGGGCGCTATGGTAGTTAGGGAAGGGATCACCATAGCATACCGTTGGGTGCAGGAGTGGCGAGTAGCTACATACAGCGAATGTAAATGCAGTCTTAACTGCTATTTTCAATTACAGGCCCGTATTTTGTCTGCTTCCGTATTGGGCGAGGGAGGGAACTCCAGGTGTAGGCAATCTTAACATGGGTGCGTCACTCCAGCCACATCCTGGAGTCCCTTCCCCTGCTCAAATCTAGAGCATAGAACAGAGCAGCGCAAATAGGGCCCGGGGGGTCACCTTATAAAAAGTGTCTCCAGCACCAAGAAAACGAGACAAGGCACAGTGATAGTAAGGAAAACAAACAAATAATGCTGTAGCTGTGATCTGTGCTCTCCTCCGCTGACGCGGAGGAGAGCACAGGTTTAGGCAGGCGAAGGGACTCCAGGGTGCGGCTCGAGTGACACGCCCGTGTTATAATTGCCTACATGCTGGAGTTCCCTCCCTTGCACAATTCGGAAGCATATAAAACACGGATATGTAATCGAAACGAAGAGATAAGACTGCATTTACATTCACTGTATGTAGCTACTCACCACGCCGGCCTGCCGCGCCATGCTGTGGTGACCCCCCCCCCGGACCCTATTTGCGCCAACAGAGCTATAGCATTGTTTGTTTGTTTTCCTAATTATAGGTGTGCCATCATTTCTTTTTGTTCGTATTAGTGACACTTTTTATAAGGTGACCCCCCCCCCCACAATTACCATAGCGGCATAGCCGTTATAGCAGACTAAAGAAGTCGTTCAAACATCCCAACAGTGCAGACGTTTGCAAATATTTTTAGGGAATTGAAGGTTTTCTGATCCTTCCAGCTCCACATGCTCGTATTGTAGTTATGCTCATTCCTAGCATTCGTCTCCTTTTCAATGCAACTTCCATAGATTCCTGCTGAGTACAGAAGCCTACTCATAAGAATTGCGCGTAAGTGATACCAAATAGCACCCACTAGCGAAATGAAGGTTGGCAAACGTCCGCTGGTTTCTTGATGATTGATTGGAGCACTTGGGTCCCGCAACGATCGCCTTTATACTGTGCGAAAACTCGTCCATCCCCGCCCGAAAAACTCGTCACTACCATGTAGCTTTAGACGCGAGTTCTCTGTTCAGGCCTTCAGACGATTTGTCAGATGTTAAACACCAAGAATTGTTGTAAAAGGTGTTTGCTGATTACATTGCTGATGCTCACTCCACCTTGCCCTGTGTTGCTTCCGCTTATGTTCCCTTAGGCCCCGTTTATACTTCGTCGCGGCGCGACGCGATGGCCACACAATGAGGCCAAATTCATCGATCGCGCCGCACAATCAATATGGCTACTATGCGTAGCGTCGCGTCGCGCCGCGTCGAAGTATAAACGGGGCCTTAAAGCCCCCGCAGACTTTTGCGGCGTCGCCGCTGCCCTATGCTTAACCATAGGGCAGAGACGCAGAGCTCGCCGCCAGCGGCGCTGCTGGCCGGCCGGCGGCACCGGCGGCGTCGCTGGCGGAAATGACTTGAATCATTCCACCCGGCGGCGCCGCTCCAGCATCTGTCTGTCTGCGCTCTGCGCTCTGCCCTTTCGCGGCGGGATCCAGAGCGGAGACGTCGATGCGGGCGCGCGATCGTCATCGGGGCGCGTTATTGTTAAGCACCAGTCGGTCCCGACTAGAAACAGTACAGTACCTCGCCGTCACCTCCCACTGATGATGAGTCAAGTCGCTCGGCGGCGCCGTTCGCCGTCGCCACTCAGCGGCGCCGCTCAGCGATTTCGCCCGTCGCTCGCCGCAGAAGTCTGCGGGGGCCTTTACACTCTCTGCGTTAGACATGTGTCTGTGCCTTCACTAAGTAAATGAATAAGGGAAGGACGTGGTGATTGCTGTGCTTGGGTTCTGCGCCATACTAGCTAAGTCAATGAATTTCTCGTGGAGTGTTTCTAAATGACCTATTGAGAACCGTAGGGCGCAGCCCGAGTAGCACCGTTGTGTTTTCAGATTTTCCCTGGCATCTGAGTATGTCAGAAAAGATGATTAATCGATTTGTGTGCTTTGCAGGGACGGCCAGTCGCTCCCGTCGCGATTATGAACAGACCCTTATATGGTCGCCATTCTTCATCAAATTACGCTAGGTCACATATCTTCTGCTGAGCTGGACTCAGTTTTCGAAAAGCCAAGATGCGGTTCCAGGTATCAAACACTGGTTCAATCCTAGCCGGTAACCGAGAAAGTTGACAGTTGATTCCCTCCTCCCACGATTCCTCCATTAAGCTTATCCCAGAACCCCCATATCACGAGCAGCAAGAGGAGCTCTCGGTCCAAGCCGCGGAAGGAGATCTGAAGGTATAACAGCTCTGACCTTTCCGACTTTGTCCTTGAATGCTTCTTCTAGAGCCAGCGAGCCTACCGCCGTTTTATCATAAAGCATAGCACCACCTTCCCAACTATTCCTGTAATGTAGGCTAATTAGCGATGGGCATTGTAATAATGAACCCATTCCAACTATCCAAACAGTTCTAGACGACCTGAACATATTCCGTCCGTAACAGCGCAGGGAGGTCCTTGTTTCGATCTGGGAATCTGGGTTGTCTAATTCCTGAACAGTGTTAGTCTCTCTTGTCTCTGATACTGCGTCGGCTTCTGTCCAATCTTTGTTCGTGGAATTATTATTGGCACTTGATTGGCTAAGAAGCGTTTTAGTCCGCACTGGTGTACCACCCTCTATCGTGATGGAGCTCGAGGACCTGCCCGATAACGAGATTCGTCAGGTTTGTCAAAGGATAGTTTCAAGTTTCCTTGCACTACGGAGTTGCACGGCGCTGCAAATGGGGTGCCTACGCTGGAACGTGCACGTGAGACACATCCTAGGCGCGCGGAGCTGGGAGTGTGTATAGCTTTGGCGCCCTATTCTCAGCAAACTTTGCCAATTCCGTTGTGGAGAGTTCCAATGAATCAATCTGGGAAGCCCCATTTAAGGCGCAGAGATATTGCCCCTTGTGTTCCATAGCTACGCACTATTTCCAAGAATGCGCGGCAAGTCGCTTTCAAACTGGGAATCGTGGCTCCCTTGTGGGTTCTAATTTCCCAAATTGTGCCTGGTGTTACGAGAGCGTTTAGCTTTCGCATAATACACATGTTCAGCTGAAGAACAAGCTCATGTACGCATCTGCGCAACACATTTCGGATGTATTATTCAAGTTAGTACAGCAGATGCAGCTGATATTCAATTAAAATCTAATGCGAGCGCGTCCACGATTTGCTTGAGAGTAAGCAGGTGGTTGCATAAAAAGTTCAACAGCCTTCGAGTTCATAATGGTTGCGAACCAATTTCGCTACACCCGTATTGCCTACGCGCCCCAGTCAAGCACCATTTAGTCTAAGGAATTTATGGTACACCTGGGCTGTGGTGAATTCTGCAGAAGCGCAACCGCAACCACATGGAACTCTTCTATTCCTTTCAGAGACTAATCGCATTGGGCCAAAGCGTCGGACCAGTGACGCAGTCAACGAGGGCACTGCACATAAAGAAGCTGCGAAACCTGCTCGCCTCAAAAGGTATTCGTTTTCGAGTTCTTGATGTTTCTCTATTACCCCATTGGCTAGAAAACGTTGGTAACCAGGGAGAAGACTTAAGCGTATGTGAGAACGGCGGAAACGGATAGCATTACGGGAACCTCCACCCTTCATGCAGTAGAGAAATGTTTCGTTTTCGCTGACTCCTTGAACCTAAAGAGTTAGGCACCCTCCAAGTTTCGCACCGTCAGCGCTTACTCACGCGCCATGTGCCGCGTGTGTTGATTTAGGGGGGCGAAAGGCTCTGGTGCAAGCGGATCAGTGGCACAGGGCTGAGTGAGCTGCTTTCTAGGTGGAAGGCCGGATGTTCGATTCCCGCCCATGCCGATTTTTGCATTTTTGGTGTACATTCCTTGTTTGGTCACCTTCCCAACTTGTCATTGGCCTACATTTCGCTAGATGCTTTCATAGGCGTGCTAAGTGGTTTTATTAGTTGCCCTTCTTACATACAGCACTTCGTTTTGTTGTGGTGTTGAACTCGAACTGGCACTTCGTTTTGCTGCAGATTTCTGGTAGAATCCTTGACTAGACGGAGTAGAAACCTTCACAACTATCGACATAAGTGAAGTAGCAGCAATCGCAAGCAGCTCGTGATGGCAGCAGTTCACATGAATGAGTATCCACTCGTGGTCACCTGACACGCGCCACAGTGCTTAAGGAAGACCAGCTGACTGTTGCACAGGTCTAGTCGCACTCTGCTGCTCGCCGAAGGTATCCAAATAAACCTGAGACATCTGCGAAAGGTTTGTCCCGATGATTCACCGTGACATGGGTTTACGCTCTTCTGACCAAACGACTGTCATGAGTAGATCTGGAGCAGGACTATTGCCCTATCATTGTTCCAGAGGAGCTCGAACGGAAAAACGGATAACGAGGAAACAACAAAAATTAACACTAATGTTAAACTCTTCCTTCTCCTTTAGTAGGTTGGGAGTTATAATACTGTTCACGTCACATGTCAAATAAGCCAATTTTTTCCTTCTTATTGGTGCTTTTTCTTCAAGACGCGTGGTAGCGCAGTTGGAGGTGTCGTCTATCGCATGCTCTCCGATTCAATGTTCTTGGTTCGGATTTCCTCTCCAGGTCAACCAAGTCTTCCATCTCCCCGCAGTCAGTGAACAAGTACCAGGCTCGCCTGTAAGCTCGATGAGCTGGTACCAGGCTTCCCAAGAAGAATAATGTACTGACTTGTCCATATGCTGGCCACCGCAAGCTGTTCTATATGCCAAATAGGCATTCATACTGCCTCCACCACGTCCCGTAGAAGTAGAGTGCGAGGCGCATCACGCAATGGAATTGACTAACGCCGTCTTCTATCTTTTCTTTATATTT
Organism: Heligmosomoides polygyrus bakeri; assembly: GCA_947359475.1. NCBI lineage: Eukaryota > Metazoa > Nematoda > Chromadorea > Rhabditida > Heligmosomidae > Heligmosomoides > Heligmosomoides polygyrus. Next base: position 49,119,680 of record OX375869.1, on the reverse strand, counting down.
TTTAGTTACAATAGAGTCGCTAGGTATAGATCCTACGGGTTTTCTGAGCCTTGGTGGGGCAGTCAATAAAAGCAGTCGCTTTTTGTCTACTCTTTAATCAGCTTTAACACTAATTCTTGCCCAGATCGAACAAGACTCTATATTCTCCGAACAAGGTGAATTGCTGTTAAACGTATTTGGGGAGAATGGCAGTAAATTCATCAAGCTGCGGAACCTATGACTTATCTTGGCTGCCGCAAGCGTTTTCTTCAGATCCTGGATAAGAGCAGAGGAATTGCTAATTCGATGATCATTTCAAATACAGTAGTTTCATATTGATTCGAAAATAAGATAAAAGAGGCGTTGGATAACGAGTGTCCTTACGAAAGCAGGGCAAAAGCTGGTAAACATCTTCGCGTAGAAATAGACGTGACTCAAGCACCTCATTCACTGACATATATGTTCATCCAAGAGCGATTTATCAGCCTTTCGGCTGCTTCCATCGTCCATCGGTCAGTCTGGTTGTTTTGCCCTCCTTCATTTCGTCTTTCCAATAGCATAAAAAGCTATTACAATCCGCTTGGATTCACGGAGAAATACTCTTTCAAGCTTTGTTTTTCTTGTTCAAACTCTGAATATATCACTATTGAATCCACAGCCCTTGACAGCTTTTTCTACTGTTCAACAACTGCCCATAAACCTATAAATGAATTTGGAATTATTTGAGAATATTAAAGTACTTGCACATAGTACTATACATCGGCCAGCCAGAGGAAGTTATCAGTGGAAGCACTGGAAGCATAGTTTCAAAGGACTAGAAGTTGAATATCTGGCACATCTTTAAAACGAGTTGATTCATATGAACATTTATCCCTTCCTCCTCTTTCGTCTGGTTTTTCGAGATCGTACATTATGCTAGAAGAAATTTTGGTGAAAACCCTACAAACAGAAATGAGCAAGGAAGCGTTCTGCATTTTAAAATCCGCTATGAGCAGGTAGTTTAGTCTAATCATACCATAGGAAACTAACCATAAGAGAAGACACCAACCTTGCACGGCAAACGTATCACAATTATCAGTGCAGAAAACACAAACCGATTTGTAAAAAGTTGCCCTTATATTTAACTCACCATAACAAGCCAGAAGACTAAATTAATTCAGCCAATGATAAGCTGCCATAAGCCAGAATTGTTGTTCGTATCCGGCGTTTTTTGGCTGGATAACGAACAATGAAACGAATAGGCCAAAACCCGCCGGAAACCGGATAACGGTTAATCCGCCTATCCCTGATGTTGATCACGAATCTGTTGTCCGTTCTTGAAACCTCAGCCGATTACAGTTGTTTATGATAGCTGCGGGCGAGGACCTAGGTGGAGAAAAGATATTTTTATTTATTTTATCTATCAATATCAGTGCTCCTTCATTGCACTACCCTGGGTTCAACCACCAGCCACTTTAACTGCAGTATTGAATAAAAAACGGAGTCCATTGCTACAATTGACTTGTCTCCATTGAGAATGTGTGGCACATGTCATGTGGCGAAGAATGGACACTCACTCTTGGGCACCATCATTGACTGCTCGCGATTGTTGCTACCTCACTTATGCCGATAGTTGTGAAGGTTCCTACCGGAGCCTCTACTGAAATATAGGCCCAGGAAAAGTTGGGAAGGTGATAATTAACAAGCAAGGAATGAACACTAAAAGGGTGGAAATATTGCCGTGGTACGGGAATCGAACACCTGATGTCGTGAATCTCCACGATTACGCCTCCACCGAGGCTGTCATGCTGCTTTCGAAATACGTTTGACCACGCATGCGCCGAAGTATTGGACAATTTTGATCAACGTGATCGCGCGCCATCCGGGGCATGCCGGTTCGGCCTTCACCTCCAGTCAGTCTGCATCTTCGTCCGTCGTCGACGCCTGCTACCGGCCTTCGTCCATACCCACGTCCAGTATCGACCACTACGAAGGAGTCCAAGGGTACGCTTCCGCCTGCCAATCAGTCGGAGCATTCGACTGTCTTTGCGGAATCATCACCGCCAGATGTCAAAACCATCGGATGGACGAGGATAAATCCGTCAGGTAACCGTGTGAACCGGCTCTGGTAACCCGACGTGGCCTGACACACGTCGCACGGCAGGGTCCATTGCCCCCACGCGGGTTGGTCGATGTGGTCCCTGGGACTAGGTAGATTCGGTCGGGCTGATGAAGCAAGTTAACATTTAAGGGACACTAACTCATCGTATGCCTTAAACGCTATGGTATTGTTCGTAGAAGAACCTTGTACATATGTATAAACGGATGTGAGATGAACTGTGTTAGAGTGCCGAAGTCATGCGTATAGCGCCACAAATCTATCGTATCGTATAGTCGTGGAAGGACCAGCGAAAGGGCATGGTACGGATCGTATGCGTAATGAACGCAAGGGCCCAAAGCGTTCGAGTGATAGTGTGCATGAATGTCAGCCGTGGACACGAAAGCAAGACGAGCTCGGGTTATGCTTATTGGAAGGCTACAGATCGCGCCACCAGTCGAGGCAGTAGGGCCTTAGGGGTTCCATGGTAAGAAACGCCGCGAGACAGGGAATGAGCAGGGCGAGTGAGTGTAAGTCCTCGAAATGGACCACCGAACGTAGTGAGCTCTCTCCCTCCAGGTCTCGTCCTGCGCGCTCGGGGTAAAAGGGGCTCACGGCGCGACACCTGATCTTCCGCCCAGGAAGCAGCTTGTCCCATCCCTCCTCACAGATCCACTTGCAACCGAGCATTTCGCCACCTCTTAAATCAGCACATGCACATGCGCGTGAGTACGCGCTGACGGTGCGAAACTTGGAGGGTGCCCAGCTCCTCGCGTTCAAGAACTGAGCAGAAACGAGTCAAGCTTTTCTAGTACGTGTAGGGCAGAGATTCCCGCAGTGCTCTCCTTTCCCGCTGCTCAGGCATATACCTGACACCGTTCCTTGTAAGTAACAGAGGGCAGGGGTGGGTTCAACATGTAACGCCTCCATGTAGAATGTAGCGTTGTTCAGCATAAAGTGTATATCATCGGTATTCCATATTACGATTATAGCGACGGATGAGTTTCAAAAAGAAGCGAAGAAACGTTGAGCTGGGGAAGGTCCCAGCGCAGGGGCGGGGAAGTACCAATGAGACCTCGATGAGCTACAATCTATTCGATCTAGTTTCATTGTTCAAGTTCTCACGACGAAAGGGTCTGGAGCGTCGTGTCTGATCGAGTAATGCTAGTCATATGAGAAGAATCTGTACCCTTCCGTTAGTGTCAAAGTATGCTTTCTGTTCGCACTGCCAAGCCGTTCGTTGTGCAGTGGGTAACAGTGTGGTTTTAGGGAGTGATGTCGGATATTCGGTTCCCGTGCCGTGTAGCGCTTCACGTTTCTACTGTTCGACTGAAATTGGGGACTTTTGCGCAGTTTTCAGGCCTTTTCTGCACATTTTCCAACTGTGTTTTAGCTGGAAAGTGCCAATGTTGTGAATTGTTTATCACTGATCGGTTTTTAACTACAAGGCAAAGTGTTCGGCGTGATGACATATGGACGTTGAGCACCAGTGATACACAGGCAGTGCTTCAAACAAAAGAACCGCTTGTGGATCGCTAGCGCTGGAAGAGACTGTCACAATGTGATTGGCATTTGAAAGCTACGGACTCCTCACATCTCATTTCCCTAAATGGACTAGTGACTTCGGGTACAGGTGCGACGTCTTACATTCAGCTTCGAACCAGCAGTCGGTGCACCAGTGACACGATCTTCATTGCTATTCAATCTGATTTGACGTGTTCAGCTACCCTGCCTGACCCTCTGCTTCATGATGTTGTCCGTTTTCTGCACGTCTATAGGGAGGGTCGTGCACTACGACTGGGAATCAAATCGCTTCATGAGCGCCTCTATCTTCTAACTGAACAACCCTACCGGAAGAACTGAGCTGGTTAGAACTGGCCGGTACGTCCCAAAGTTAGGCTTTTCGTTGAAACTTTAATAACGCTGGCCAATTGAATACTAGTATGGAATATCGAACAACTATAATGTGGATAACAACAGTAACAAAGATCCACTTTAGAAAAGCACTAATACCCTCTAGCACTAGTACCCAAACTCTTTCCACGGGACGTAAAGGATAAAATCAGCGCGTGATCGAAAGGCTAGTCCAGGAGATGAGAACGAGAACAGAGCTATGAGACATCTGTGGGACGAAGACATACTCAAAGGAAGCAAGCAATGCACTTCGACACTGTGTGCTCTGAGCTCCAAAACTCTACTCATTCGGAACATTCGGCGCAAATAGGCTCGGTAGGGTCACTTTGCAGGACAGTCCTATACAACGTCTTGTGTTGTACGAAATCAAAATTTTTATGCAGTTCTACCCTACGATGGACTGCGCTGGACCATTTCTGGTGTATTTGGACATACATGTGCCTTCTTACTAATTGTAAGGCGAATATCCACCGAGTAAAAGGTCACCCCCTCTCGTGAGCTTATTTGCGCCGAATATTCTATATGAAAACTGTACGGTTTAACTGCTTGAGACAGGAATGGGGTCTGCTATGCAAAACCAAGTGCGAGAATTGTGGGCGGAACACATCTTTTCTAGCAGAAATAAATTACCGAGGTGGGGGGGGGGGGGCAGTTGCCACTCAACAGTGACGGCTTCTGCTATTTTTAATTAAAAAGGAATGTTCCATTGATTCTGCTAGGAAACCGCGCAGCTGCTATTCCCTCATGTAATAAATCACTGCTCTAATGTTATTCGCATGTATATTTTCTTATTTCCACTTACAGGGTAACCAATCCTTCCCTTTCCTCGTTCCCAACCTTCCACATCCAGCATCTTTACAGTCGTACATAATATTTTGATTTCAAAAGTTTTGAGCAAAATTGCTCGATCTTATGCAAAGTGAGAGTGGACAATCCCCCTCCCCCAAGACTTGCACCGGAGCCAGTTCAGTTTGTAGAAGATTGGTTGGATATGGAATGAATGGAATGGAGATATGGATGCAAAACTACGTTCATGTCTGCTTCAACGCTTTCGTGGTGCTCAAGTTTTTTACTATTGGGAAGGGGTTCTCTCGCGTTTCATGTTGTTGTAAAAATGCATCGTCGGCCTACGGCCGTCCCTCACTCATGTGTCGTATTCCTTATGTTTAGGAAATGAGTCCGATTTCGGACAAACTGAGCTCCCATCCATGACGAACGGGAATGGTGTGGATCATCCTGAAATTCTTGACAACGATTCGGTTGCGCAGGTATGCGATAAGGCATACGTTTCGAATGCGCATAATAGATTACAGACGTGACATGTCCAGCAGGATAGAGGTTTGTCTTGCTCAGGAACGCAGCGTTTTTTCTAGAAAAGGCCTACGAAAGCGCATTTGGTGGTACAAATACTGACTGCAGTCAGACGATGGGATGTCGGTGTTTTATCCTTTCTAGACAGCTAAGATGCCTTTTGAGCCCAGAGCAATGAAAACGTGGTTAGTTTGGGAGCGAGGCGGACCTAAATCGTTTAACGCGAGAGCTGATTTTTCTGCTTGTTCCGTGCGGTTACCGCATGCGTTTACATATCTGCAAATTTCCAGCACCGAGTCTTGTTTTGTTTAAAGTTGTTTTGTGCGTCGATTCTTTACGGTGTCAAAAATTGACTATTCATGGCATGAAGAGAAATGCATTACGCATTTGTTGATGTTGAAACTGTCGTTATTATGCGTGTTGTGTTAGTGCTCTGTCATTATTAAGAGCTTTACATGATTTGCAGTAGAAATCTCGTGTTCAGCAAAAGCTTACACTCACACAGCTTGAACCGCAGTAAATGTTTCGCAAGGAACATTTACTGCGGTTCAGGCTGTGTGAGTGTAAGCTTGTGGTTCACAGCAAGGAAGTAAACGTGTTAAATGTCCGATGTCTCTTAATTACGTTCGGAGTTTTCCGTACGTCTACTGCATTACAAGAGTTATTGTAACTTGCAAATTTTCGCCTCTAATTTATGATATCAAATGGCATATACCGTTGTCACTCATAAAAACATGCCTTAGCGCATTGAAGATTTTCTTTCTTTAATGAAAATTGCGGAATTTTATGAGTTTTCTTGGCTCAGTGTCTAGTACTCATTTAAAGGAAAGCAATCTACAATTGCAATTCCTTTATACTGTCCTTGCCTAAGCGGCTTGGTGGAAGTGGTGAACAGCATGGCGTAGATTGAATGTGATCAGCATGTGGCTGGAGCGTGAGATATTATCGAGAGCAGGCTTAAGTAGTCTGACACGTTCTGTGGATATTCTTTTATACATGCGTCCATCCTTTACGCATCGAAGTACGGGTGTTTTCTGCAAAGCGATTGGAGGCTTGTTCTGAAGAAACCGCCATTGTTTTCTCAACTGCTAAATAGTACTGTCACTCCTGTTGAATCAGGACTGGTTTCATAAAGCATGCAAAAACGTAGTTTTCTTAAATTATGAATGGGAAAAGTGTTAATAGTGATTTTAATTAGCACAGAAGAATAAAGGGAGCGCGAGCTTGGTTTTAATCTTGCACGCTTACAGCTTAATGCTCTATTCATGATGTTGTTTTTGAACCACGTGGCAGTTGTTCGCTCGTGAGCGCAGCCTATTTCCAGTTTGCTATTGAAGCGGTTTCAGGCTGAGCCGCCACTAACGCAACTTCGTGATGCTGCTCCATCGTCGGAGACGCCTCGGGCTGCGAAGGCAGCTCCACAGTCAGCGATATCTACAGCGGTTTGTTGATGAGGCTTAAGCGAACGACCCTTTTTAGGCGATGGCTCTTGAGCGTCCAACTGTACTTATCTCTCATCTCAGCAGTTCTCGGAAAGCTGAGAACTTTTGTTTATATGAGTCTTGTAGCGTTTCTGCGTTTCATCGGCATCACTAAGCAAGCATTCGAGAGGTGGCTATTTGTCTGGGGTCGGGCTTCTAACTTTGAATAAACAGGCGAAGAGTGATAGTTTGAGTGACAGATCGACCGAGCTGTACTCTGTCGTGTTCCACTGTAGTTGCCGTTTACGCTGTTATTTGTCTTCTCAGAGCTCACTGTTTCAGCGTTGTGATACGTTCTGTTAAGGTAGCTGACGATGGTTCCGATGGAGAAATGTGGGGTGAGGAATCAGTGCGATATTTATCGCCTGAGGAAATGGAATTGGAGATGAACTACAGTACGAACAGTCCCACTCCTAAAGCCTTTCACTCGGGTAACTTTAGGCAGGTGGGACTTAGCATAACGTTCTTCACATATGAGCAACTGTCAACATATGGTGATCATTTTAGACTTTTCCTCAAAATTTTTCACGAATTTCACAGAATCATTAAGAAACCTGTTTGGAAAAGCGCGATCAGTACGTCAAGTGAGAGCAATTTTTTGAAAAGTACTTCTTGTTCAAAGGTTTCTGCTTTTCAGTTCCTCGAGAAACCGCTATCCTGCCCTTAGGTTTGAGATACTTTCTTCGGAATAGTGCTTTGGGATCATCTCTCCGCCGCCCGCTACGCTACCTCTTTGTTCGTGACAAATCTAGATCTCCTGCCCACCAAGATTACTCGAATCCAATCCGAAATCGTGCTCAGGAGACGTTGCGGTCTGCTTGATAACTGCAGCCGTCCCGTATATTTTAAATTCAGTTGAATTCCCTTCATTGATGCTGGTGCATTTTACAGCTTCATCTAGCTAACACATTACTTCTTCTTCTGAGGCATTACTAAGGAAGGTATACCAGCGCTGCGGCGGCCAGCATGGTTGGGCAGTGAACCTGTTAATGTGGGAGTTCAGTCTGGCTAAGTGGCTAAGTATTTGGGTGGCGGAGTGCGTGCGGGATTAAAGCAATTCGAGTTGAAGTGCCATCCGATGATTCACTTTTGGCCCATACAGTCTTGCCGCGATCGGTAAATGTGCAAAGTGTTTTGAGTATTTGAGTACAACTCATGTTCAGAAACTTTAAATCGTTTTCTTGACTGAATCGTTGAAGATAGCGATCTGGGATTCACTCTCGCATTTGAGTTGGTCGTATTGTTCGAAGCTCTATGCCAATCTCTGTTTACACGAGTCGGGTATAAGTTTTTATCAAGCATAATACAAAATAGCAAGTAACAACAAACTGAGAAGGATATTGTGGAGCTTGGATGTCAGTAGCAAAGTCAAAGGTCTTTTGATACTTGACGAAATTGTACTGTTGAAGTCGCCTCTTCTGATATGGTTTCTTCTGTGACCGTAATGCTGTTGCAGTTGAGAAGCCACCAACAAATGGTATGTTAGTGTGCTTCAAAAGGAACACCTGCGTGGATTGTTCCGTTATAAAGATGAACAAAACTGAACCAACGAACGGTTGTGAGGAGTCCGAATTTCCTAAGTCATTAACTCACGTGTCTTTCACGTTTCATGAAGCTTGTTCTTAAACGTAGGCAGTTTCAAGGCTAAATCTTCGCAAAGTGACTTCAACTAACGCGATTTCTCGTGAGCGTAATTCACCGTGCTTTGCTTCAGGCTCTGCTTGTGGTGTTCCTGATGGCTCTGGTAGTGTTCATATTCTTCCTGTCGGATCGCGTACATCGCCAAACCGCAGGCAGTGCCGGCGAAGAAGAGCTGTGAATGTCACTGCCGTACGCCTTTCAGCATTCCTGATGAGGTAGCGATCTCCATCGCCAGTTTGTGTTCACGTTTCCATTGTTGTTGCTACAACTGCGGACCACCCAACCTTTTCATTCGAGTGAATCGTTGCATTTTTTCTTGGTTCGTTGCCTGCTTCGTCTAACCACTCCGTTCGAGATTTTTATATACATGTGCATGCGATTTGCAATAAAGATACTACACCCGGTTCTGTACTGCAAACAACAGCTCTCCTGTGTCACAGCAGAACAACTATAACCGTTTTCTCATAGAGACGCTACCATAACATCTCACTATTGTAGCATTGGCGAAACGTCAGGTATTCAGGACCAGGATCAGACATACCTAGAAGGACTGACTTCTGCGCCGCGACGTCCATTGGATACCGAAGGTCTTTGCAGGCACACGACGCATACAGAGCTGGGTCGGCGTGTAGGAGTAATGCATGCTGTCCACCGTCTTGTGAGAGTGAAGCAGCTGCTGTACCTCGTTACTTTTACAAAAAAGTTGACTTGGTGGACTACCCCACTGTGTGGACCACCGCTTCTTCGTATGTTCGAGATCCATCGGATGCCAAGGGACACGGGATATCCGGACAGTCTAGAATCTCGTCAGCAGGTTCTGCAGAATACGCCACTTTGGTTGAATGAACAGGTGGGTGTGATATTCGTATCTCGAACATCGTGGAGATTCCTGTCTTCATACATCGGTCTAAGTTGTCTCATTGCGTTTTACTCGAGTTTCCAACAACCAACATCGGCGGAAGTACAACGCTTAAGTTTATGGTGATGATGAATCGTGACCTCCGATCGAGACAGCCGACCCTGCACAACTTGCAGTGTTCTAAGCGCCTCTAATTAGCAGTCTATACCGGCAGGCAGATCTTTGCAGTAGCTACCGAAGAACTGCTTGAGCCATCAAGTGGAGCTTTCGGTGAGTGATAGGAGGCCATGCAAAATTGGTACCCTTGGTTTTGCTTGTAACATCATGAGAACATGTCGACGAAGCCGTAGCCGTATTACGTAGCCGACCGCATTATATGCAGCGTCTCTGATCGGAGAACGTCGACAAAAATGGGAATTCTGGAGGCCTCTCACTTGCATAAATCGTGGCATTCCTAGCAACATCTCGATTCCTCGTTGCACAACGCTGATATAGTGTCCATCCTGCTTTCTGAGACTCGGTCCGGATCTCCGAAGCGTAGTTTAGTGCAAGAAGAACAGTGGAGGCAGACGGCGCACGAAGTGCTCTTAAGATTCCAGAGCCGCTCCTTTTCTACTGCCAGGCTCCGCCTCTAGGTCGTTGACCGTTTCTTCAGAGCCTAGAAGCGTTGCTGGAGCATGCGGAGGTGTTCGGTCCGTGGAGTGAAAGTGATGCACAGGCTTATCGGTTCCCATGAACATCGTCTTCATTAGATTCAGCTAGTCCATGGCTACCATATACGCGATCAAAGTCGCCCAGCATTCGCTTCGCTTGATTAATGTTCGGTGTTATGAGCACGATGTCGTCAGCGAAGCGAAAAGTTGCCGGCAGTTGATCTTCACCCCCCACTCCTTCCCATTCTATTAAGGTGGTGCAAAAACAATCACCGCTTTGAAGCAACTAATTTGCAACACTGTATATCGCTTCAAAGGAAAGCTTTCCAATTGGAATAGCCACCAAAAGAAACAACCCATTCCTCCTAACGAGAAATTAGTTGAGATGTTCCAAGAGTCTAAAACTCAAAGTTCCGCAGACGACGAAATTGTCCATTGCCGTGTTTATAATACTTCTGTGCCACGAAGTTGTTATGCGAAACTACAGGGTGGCTGAAAAGTTCGGGCAATTTTTTGCGGGGCTACTTTTGGCCTTGAAATTGAGGTTTTTTGTTATTTCTGTTGTTTCCGTTGTATTCCTCGCGCAATTTTGATCTAGAATCTGTTGCTCCAGTTTTCTCGTTTTCAGTTGTGCTTGCGTTATGTCTCGTGAAAGTGAGCGTATCACCGTCGTCGAGCTGCACAAGACGGGAATGAGGACCGCGGACATAGTTCGAACAACCGGCTTCAAACAAAGGACCGTCTACAAGATTGTAAGACGCTACAAGGAGACTGGCGGGACCTCGGACCGTCCCCGCAGCGGCCGTCCCACCACTGCGACAACACCGGAGAACATCAACAAGGTTCGTTGTCGCATTCGCCGTAATCCTGAGGTGTCGATGAACAAGATGGCTACGGATCTCGGGATCAGTAGGGAACGAGACCAGCATATTGCCAGGAGGAAGCTGGGATTACGCAGCTACAAAGTAGCTCGTATTCACTTCCTCAACGACGCGATGAAAGCTGAGAGGTTGAGGAAAAGCAGGCGAATGCGTCAGCTGGTCGGCGATGGTCGCTTGTCGAAGGTGCTGTTCACCGACGAGAAGATCTTCACGGTCCAGCCGGTTCACAACCATCAGAATCGCCGGCAGCTGCTTAAGAAGGGTCAGCAGAAGACGTCGGCCGCAAGGACCATCAGCCGCCGCCATTTTCCAGCCTCGGTGATGGTGTGGGCTGGAATATGCGCTACCGGAAAGACGCCGCTGGTCTTCATGGAGCAGAACGTCAAAATTAACGCTGCCAGCTACCAGCAATATGTCCTCCGCGACGTACTGGAGCCGTGGGCGACGAGCCATTTTGGCGAAACCGGATTTTCTCTTCAGCAGGACTGGGCACCAGCGCATTCCGCCAAATCCACGATCGCCGTTTGCGAGGAGCTCTTCCCAGGGTTTTGGAGCAGGGACATCTGGCCATCCAACTCGCCTGATCTCAACCCGATGGATTATTCTGTGTGGTCGATCATGGAGCAGAAGATCTCCACTACAAGATACGCCACCGTTGAGCAGCTGAAATCGGCGTTGTTGAGATCCTGGGACGAGATTACAGCGGAGCAGTGTGCGACCATCATCAGCGACTTCCCAAAACGACTGCGAAAATGTATTGAAGCCAAAGGAAGAAATTTTGAGCACTTGTTGTGAATTTTCCTGTTGTATTATGTTGTTGTTGATCTAATGAAGTTTCTGTTATTTTTGTTTGTAAATCTTTGGCGTTTATGTAGTTTTTTCGTACTGCTGAAATACTTTGAAAAATTGCCCGAACTTTTCAGCCACCCTGTATTTACTTGTATGACGTTTCGACCGTCTCGTCGTTTTCAGAGGCCTAAAGAAACGGTTCGAGGTGTTATCCTTGCAACTTGTCTGATCAAGCCCCCCACCCACGCTAGCTAGCATTTCTGTCCAAGTGGCAGAAACACAATGCGAAAACCAAAATGTTGAAGACGAGCTCACACGATGCTCCACCGTTCGAGTGTAGCGATTGCGCAACCACTCGCTATTAGTGGACCGGTAGGAATGAGTCAGGCAGGCCATATAAGGATAACATGGACGTTTTTAGGGCTTTGAAGACGACGAGACGGTTGAAACGTCAGGCCAATTAGTTCCACCTAACAACCTCGTAGCACAATAGTACTGTAAACACGTTGAGCGCTAATGCCGAGATTCCAGGACGTGAGGAGATGGAGACTGCTTGTCGAATGCCTTTTTTTGCATCGCCTTGGTTTCAGAAGCATTTCTCGTGCATGAAAATGTCAAGGTACTTGAAAAGGCTAAAGTCTGTAGGGGAAGGTTTGGCAAATATGGGGGATGCTCGAGAGTTTCATATCCAACTCAATCAGCTTTTTTGTCGACACCAATGAAACGTGCGGTGGAACGTTGTCATTGAATAGGATGGCACCGTTTCTGTTAATCAATGTCGGGTAAATTCGACGCAATTTTTGGTGCATTTTGCCCAATCCCCACAGTGCTTTACCGCTGTGATGGCTTCGCCTGGAGCCAGAAAGCTGTGGTGGATCAAGACGTTTGCTGACTCCCGAACAGTAAGCATAACCGTTCTTTGCTACAATGCCGGCCTTGAGAAATGCTGAAATGCTCCTCGTCGACCAGCCATTAACCTGAACGTCGTCGATCGTCGCAGAGATCGTCATTTTTTGTCACGCGCCACAATATTTTCCAGAAAAGGGTCCCTTTGGTTGCACAAAGGAAGAGTCGAATACACTTTGAGACGACGAGATTGCTGATGTTCAGTCAACACGTGCCGCATCGTGCGGTGTCGAGTTTTCGAGTTTCTTTCCCTTTCCGGTTTCCTCACATGCCGTGCTACGGTTGCGTGGTCAACGTTTAGCTCTTCGGCAACTTCTCTTTGCGCACCTTCTTGGGCTGGCATCTACCACTGCTTTCGACTCATCGCTGTCAAACTATGGTAGCCCACCGCGCCCCTCCTAATCTTCGAGACAAAAGCCACCAGCTCGGAATTTCTCTATCTGCACGCGGTAGGTTGAAATGTAGTGTCCTAACCTCATGCGTTGATGAAATTAGGTTTCGGTTCCGCAGCACTATGACCGAGTTTGAACTTGTGAAGCAAAACAACGCGAATTTTCCGCTTTGACAGCATCTTCGCAAGCGATCCCAAACCACCGAAGAAATGGTGATAGAGAAACGGCAATAATTTCGTATGATAGCGCGCTTACTAACGACGCATAACATGACTGCGCTCGTTAAAGACCTTGTTTAATTATCAATGCTGCAAAGTAGCGAGTACGAGAACGGCCATTATTTTTTCACCAGCTTAAGGCCTTTGTTATAACATCGCTCACCTCGAGCGACGCCAAATGATATGCTCACATATCGATCGGGCGGCGCGATGGGATCGATATGGGGGCATACCATTAGGCGTCGCTCGGGGTGGGCGGTGGTATAACAAAGGCCTAACACATCGCACACGACGTATGGCTGCTGGGTAATACTGGAGAGCTTCGGGACCTGGTACCCCTTGTCGAACCCCGTCCCGATGACGCCATCGAAGGAGGCCGAGATCTAAGTCGCGAAGCTGCTGCACGGCTCCCTGAGCACTCTGATGCACTGAGCAGGAACACCCTGTCCACCAAAGCTTATATGCCCGTTTCAGGCTCGAGAGTCCACGCTCTTCAGCTCCACCCTCGAAAACGTGAGACGAAATTTTGAAAGGGGACACAGGGAGCCGATGTGCATCCTGACATCTCATTCTCTAGGAGTGCTTTTTACAGTGGTCTACAGTGTCCGTAGTGGGGCAGAAAATGTAAAGGGACATCTGAAAATAAGAAGTCGTCAAAGAGACAAGTGTTCTACCTACTCTCGAACGAACCTTTCCGTTTGAACATCTCAGCGGCCCACACGCGGAGCAGAGTCGCGCAGGAATGGCATTAAAAGACAGGGAAGCTGTGCTGTGAGCAACTTCGAACGCTTTCAAATCTAGCAACTTCTGGCCACTTCTTCATGACCTGAGTGTCCTTTAGTTGCTCTCAGTACATGGTTCGACGAATACAAATTTTGGCTTATTTATTTTCTGTAAAACAAACAAAGTTCAATGAAATAACCATATCCACAAAACATTTACACAGAATGAGTTCAAAGTTAATAAATATGAAATAAAAACTATCGAAAATATTTGATACAACATTTAAATGGGTGTACTGCGTGGAAAAGGTCTAGAACAAAGGGTCAGTTGGATTGTTGCGAGAACTGGTTGGGATCGAGGGGCGAGGGTGAGAAAGGGGAAGAAGCGGATAATCGTGACTAGGGATACGTCGGTATATACATAATATAAGTTACCGATACCCATGCGGGGGAGTGCTATAGGGGTATGCCGTGAGGGCAGCAGGACGCTCGAAACTGATACAGCGAGAGAGCGATCAGCGGAAAGAGTGCGGAGGGAGAGAATGGTGGGAGGGAGTGGAACGCTGCGCCATCTGGCACTTACAGTGCGGAGCGTCCGCGCACTTTCAACGGAATACGAGCCGGTGAGAGGAGGAGGAACAGTGACATCCGACGGGAACCCCCTAAACGGGCGCTGCGAGCAAACTATGTGGAGGGAGGAACAGAACATAATAAACTGGTAGATTGGATGAGATGAGCGAGGACAACGACACGACGACGCTTGGCAGCCGAGCAAGCAACGATTCCTAGGCGATTCAACGGCGGCGGCTCACGCGGGCAGTCTAGTCGACACTGACGTCGACGCACGAACAACGAACCAACGAAAGACAAGCACCCGGCGACACGGCGACTGGAGGCGACGCGCTACACCAGATTATACTCCTTGAGATTATGCTGCAGGATCGTATCCTTCACGGCAGCGAACACGAAGCGGATGTTCTCCGTATCTGAAACACACACTGTCGGGAGGAACTGGGAGTAGCCGCAGGCGTTTCAGTGCTCGCTGACTGTGCACGCCTGCAGAACATCACTGACAAGGTGTGCTCGCACTGAATGAACTTGTCTTCGAGATGGATTAAAAGATGCGAGGAAGCTACGACACCCATGCCGAACGCATACAACACGTACCGTTACCCGGCTGCACATTTTCTATCCACTGATAAACCTCTCACTCCTGCCGACCGTGGCATCCAACTCGACAACTAGTTCTCATTTTTAATCAGCCGTTCGTTCAGCAAACCCAGCCAACCGAAAGCGATTGAATTCTAGATAAAGTGTTAGAATGGAGGAAGCCTGAAGGCAACCTCTCGTGGGATTCTCTCAGATACAACGGACCAAAAACCAAAAACGCGGAAAAAATGTCTGCAAATGCATAGGCACTAGTCCATCCCCTAACTCTAGTAGATACTCGTATTATGCTGTCCCGAACTACAGCATTTTCTTTTCATTCATAACTCGGCATTTCTAGCTAGGTACCATGTCTCCCATATCGAAACCATCTCTACAGTGTTCAAAGAAACTCGATCGTAAGCCTTCTGCAAAGCCAAGACACGTACCAGTGGCGCAGGTGAAATGGGAGTAGATGATCTTGTCGGCGTCCGGGTTCAAATCGACGAACATCTTCAGTATGAATTCGCGTGCAGCTATGGGATCTCGTGGAGGGCCTGAAACTGAATAGGCTAAGGAGCAGCGTCGAGATAAGCTCATGTATTAAGAGGAGCATGTGTAGAGGATCAGAGAGAGGGAAGAGAGGGCTCACTACTTACCGTCATACTCGGGAAAATAGTCAGCTAAATGTGAATATAGTATTTTCTCTTCCAGCAAGTCCTTTTTGTTAAGGAAGAGGATGACAGACGAGTTTGTGAACCACGGATATGTAATAATTGTTCTAAACAACGCCTTCGACTCTTCCATTCGATTCTGAAAAGGAAAAAGTTCAAATATTTATGGAAAAAACTACTGCGATAGGAAGATTCTTGAAAACGGTTTGGTTCCATGCCACTAACCTCATTGTCGCACTCGACAAGAACCTGGTCGTATTCTGAGAGGGCTACGAGGAACATGATCGATGTGACATTCTCGAAGCAGTGGATCCACTTCCGTCGCTCAGAGCGCTGTCCTCCGACGTCCACCATCCTATAATGCGACCACTCCTCAGAATAGTGAAAAACGAGAGCTGGAAAGCTACGAAATTCTACGTCTTGCATTCTCAGTACAACGGTGCTACAAGGTCGCCATCTGTGACGACGCCCAGCATTCTATACTCGATTACAACAAATCGAAGATATATATTGTATATTGTATCTATCTGTGCCATCGTCCCAATACAACGACGCCCCCTATTTTACACCAATTTCCCATTTTCTAATGACTTCAGCAAAGTGGACGTTAAACAACGACTCGTCAACCGTTGCATCCTACAGTGCTCTACAAAAGAATCGTACCAGATGTTCCCGATTCAGCTCATTATCTGAATTAAATTTTCTGCCAACAAACCAATACAACCACCTTTGCGACGAAGGAAATCAATGGCAAAGGAACAGTATAGCCTCCAAAACCACTACTGTAAAGGACAATAAAAGACACATACCTGAATATTATCTGTTCCAAGTCGAAGGGATATTCTATGATACCGGTCGTGGGTACTCGAACCCGCAAGATATCTTGTTCCGTTGGCAAATAATCTGGCACGGCTAACCGTCGAAGATCAGACAGATAACTGAAACAAAATAAATTGCGAAACATTGCTTTAAAGCTGCAATAGAGATCACAACGAAACATGCGGCTTAGCGAACTCTGAGATTAATTCAAAAGACGCATATGAAAAGGCTGTAAAATTCGTTTATGACCACTACCCATACACAATTTTGAGAACGGCGATTTCACATTCGCACTGAAAGTTGATTGCGCACCAATGCGAAATGTTGTGAAATCGCGAACTGATGCGATGCAGGGACCATTCGATTTTCCTAGGAATCTTGAAGAAACGCAGCAATTGTTGGCACTGCAACGCGACCACACGCCTTTCGCCGCTCATACGGCTCCTCTTCTGAGCTAATAGGAAATGTGAGTAGATCTAATAGACAGAGTCAGACAGGTAGACTTCAAACCTTAACGTATTAAAGAGCAGTTGTTGAACCCACTATTTGGCAGAATCCGTGAGTTGGTATTCACGTCGACGATCGTAGCACTCCTGGATGCCACTGTCCTCCCAGAGTTCCTTGATGTATGAAACATAAGGCTCTTCGAACGAAGTCACGCTCTCGAAATCCACGGCGCGAACGACTGCTGCCTTCTCTTGTAGCTCTTCCGATGGATCACCAAACTCGATGCCGAGAGTATCCATAGCGCGAATCATTGACTGTAAGATGTACATGGTCAAAAATCAACATCTTTATTTCTACTGGTTGCAGATGTGCTCAATAGATTCCGGTTTCGAGCTTCTTCGCTACCTATCAAAAACATGCAACAATGGGAGGTTCAATTTTCATATAGTAACTAGGGGCATTGCTCGTAATGAGAAGAAAAAGGTTCTTGCTTCATCGAATCAGTTTTTCTGAACTTATGGTGAGAACGGTCACAGATGACAAAACTGACCCCCTGCCAAAAGAGAAGAAATGCTACAAAGTTACCAATGTTTGACCTCAATGGGAAATCGCGCCCTTAACTTGAAGAACTGTGAGACGTTGAATTTTGCATACAGATTTGCAACTGATTCTATTGGAAATACGTTCTCTACATGACATCCCAGCTGGAGCTTCATTTGAACAATAGGCTTTACACTTAGTGTTACTAGTGGAAAACTTAAATTAACTTTAATTTCAACTCCTAAATTTTTAGTTGGTTTTTAACAACCAATAAGAGATCTAAAATATATTCGCGAATCAAAAATGTCAAACAAATACTAGAATAAGTTCACTAGAGTGAGATCAAAACCACAAAAGATAACTCTTAAAGATGACAACACCTGGCCGACCATGGGGCATAACGGGGTGGGCAGTTTTCTCAAACAAACCTTTATTCGATCTATTCGCTTTACTGAGGAGCGTTTTCCCCATGATCAGTTTCCTTATCTATTGAACTAGTTATGACCTCATCCGCACTCCAAGACTCATTATACGTAACTCACTATCGGTTCAAGTTATTTTATTTAAACACAAAAACACTGTTACTAATGGTAGACTATACGGTGTTACACGATGTCATGAGTAACAAAATATCGCTGAAGCAAATTTGTTGGTTACTAATACACACAGACTTCTAAAGCAATATCTGCAGTAAATCAAAGAGTTTTTGTACGCTCAGCGGTACGCTACGAGTAAACCTGCCTGAAAATGAGGGACGATTCACGCGTGCTGGATAAAGTACTAAACGAGACTAGCCAAAGTCTCACTTACTCTCATGAGCGCCCTCTGAACAAATCATGAAGCAATCTAGGACTTTTCAAGCATTCCTTTTCCGGCTCCAATGGGCAACAAAATTTTCGGCAAAGCTTCGTCCTAGAAGTTGTTTGGGGTGCCGAATTCCACATCAATTTCTCAATTATTCTGGGATCAGCTAACGTTGTTGCTTGCCGGTGGACCTTTCAACTCAAGTGTCGCTTAAGGCGTGTCTGCATAAAGTATCTGAAGGAGGAATTTCTAGTCAATTCCATGTCCATGGTTTAAAAAAGAAGAACTGTGTGCACAAGTCTAGTCGGGGGAGGGGAGGGGGGGGGGGGGCACTTGACATTCTCGTAAAAAACATGGTAGGAATGAAAAAAAAAAAAACGTCCGACATAAAGTGCATACAAAACTTCCTCAAGTCCTGGTAATTGCCCTAACGGGTGCACCAAACAGCATTCCTACTTGGAGGGGATGATGAAAAACACGACAAAACTGAGCAAAACTTGGAACAAACCCGAACAACTCTAGTGTAGCCACAGTCAGTGGGTAGACAAGCACCCGTCTAGTGGTCAAAAGACGCGTAAATGACGTGAAAACAGTGAGCGTGCAGATGCGAAGGCATGAGAGGAATTATTGATTTTTAAGAGAATCTCAGGTGGACCCCTCCTCCCGACTAGACTTGCGACAAAGATTGTATGAGAAGCATATTTGTCCTCGTCAGATTTTCTCTCATGCTCTCCTTTCGAGGTCACGAACACCGTACGCTGAACGGGAATCTGATACTTAAAGGAACGAATGTCAGACTAGCAATCATTTGAAATGTTCCCCCTAGACGAAGACTTGGTGCAGATTTGGTACTTAGTGGGCTGGTGCCCGCATCGAGATTGTATGATTGTACATGCTCGTAGAAGAGTCACATAACGAGGCAAGGCTAGGAACTCCGGGGTTTGGCTGATCCAAATTATCCGTTTTAAGATGCCTTGCTAGCGCGATGCGAGCACAGCTCGGTAAGTGCCGAAAAATTGTCTTTTACAAAACAACATAATTCCTTGAAACGCTGAGAAGAAAAGCAAACTGACTTGTATGGCCATGAAGACATTTTGATAAACTAGTCGAATATGAGCCCGTTTATCTTCATCCGAATAACCATTCCCGTGTATAATTCGCATCTGTTTAATGAACGTCGACTTCCCTGATTCTCCAGTACCTAAACGATTTGTCATCATTGGACGTCACCATATTCCTGCGCTCTCATGAGCCTGATAAGATGAAGTCTGTGATTTGAGCCCGTGCCCTCCTTTCACCCCATCTTTTCCCTCTTTTCATTTAGCCGTGCTACTCGTCTACCGTCAGCTTTCCGTCTTCTGGGTCCCCTCCGTGAGGAAAGGGAACGTTTCAGAAAACGCGGGAGAGCAATCGAGAACGCCGCGAGTAATGGCAGCGTGTGTGGTGCGAATCGATTCGTGCGCGGCGCTCTGCGGCCAGGACCCAGGCTGCCGCGGGCCACACAGACATGCCGACACAGTCCTATTATAACAGCTGTACTCCAAGAGTAGCTGACACCCTCGAGGTATACGACACATCCGACTAACTGTCCTCACCAGCAACCTGCAGGGAGAGGAGGAAAGAGGGGCCGTGAAATAGGAGAGAAAGATCACAGTCCTTTTTGTAGAACTACGCGATTTAATCGATTCAGTTAGAACGGTAGGAACACAAAGAAAGGTTGAACGGAACCTGAAAAGTCTATCCCAAGGCGGATTTTTGCTCCCCACGGAGTTCGTTTCAGGCAATTTTGCTGCATCATTATATCTACCTCACTTTGTAAGCAAGTATGCAGCGTCAGGCGCTACAGCAATTGAGACTTCCTCAAAGTAGTCACAACAAACACCAGGAAAAAGACTGGTAAAGCCGCGTTAGAACATTAATGTGACGTTGTTAAGGATCTCCTTATAAATCTAGTTTTCCAACTTCACGGGTAAAGTATTACCCAAACTTCGCCTAAGAAGCTTGTGGTGCTGATCATAAGTTAGGTACTTTTTGTATAGAATGTCAATTTTTTGTGCTTTGCATTTCATCACGAGAAAGCCAACTTTCCTCTCAGCAACATACCAAGATGAACTTTCAAATCTGATCTCAGTCAAACGGCATTTCTGGTTCTCAAAACCGGATGTCAGCAATTTAGACAGCTTGCCCAAACGGTATTTAGGCGATATTTCTACGAACAGCCACCGAAAAGTGGGATAATACACCACTACCACTAATTCAAAACACTGCTTCCAAATGAATAAATCAAGTTGTCACACAGACAAAGCAATAAACAATGACACGAAGATACACTGCAGTCAGAGAAAGACAGAACGGGAATTGTCGCCACTGCATATGCGAAGAACGATCAGCACCGCAGATTTATCGAATATACACCGACTGTACTAACAGCGACCATGCGTCAGTAGCCCAAACGCAGACATCAATGCTACCGGCCTACCAGCTTTGGCTGACTGTAGGTTGTAACGGCCGGCCTCAGTGGTCCAGGTTGGTAAACAAAACGTTATGAAACTAGGGAGGCTAAAACCCAAAATCCCCCGTTTCTTACAATGAAGCGATGCCTGTTTAGTTGTTCTTTTTACTGTAAACATTGTTCTTTCGAAGAAAATAAAGACGAAGAGCTCCTGGGCGGACAGAACTCGAACACTACTGACGAAGGGTGTTGCTCCGCCAAAGTTGAATAAACCTGGCACAGATTTGAGTTTCAGATGGTGATATTTAAACCTACTGCGGTAACTACGCAGATCCAGTCAAGCTACTTTGGAAACAATTTCCAATTTCCCAGAAACCATCCAATGTTTGGGCACAGCCAATATTCACCTTTTGGCTTGTTAAGACGACATCGCAAATAATCAAATCAAAAGATTCAAAACAGCGAGTATCCACCCCACAGTATCGCTCCTAGTCTTAAAATACAACGGCGAATCGATTCTAACCTAACTTGTAGAGCTCCTACTACCCTCAATAAACGCGTTTGTTTACACACCAAAGTCACGCTCTTGCCAGTCTCTGCCAGCACAGGCTGCTGCACTGCTAGCCATTAGCGACGCACGAAGCCCCATTCATTAGTGGGTGGCACGTCGACCTACACATGGCTGTCAGTGCAAGAAATGCGCGGCTACAATGCCCATCAGTGAAACAAATGCGTTCTGACACGGGCAAAAAGAAATCTCCGTGCATAGCCACGCTAGCAACTAGCCCTAATTGCTCGAGAGACGTTGGGTGAAGAGTCGTTCTCGAGGACAAGTTAGCGACTCAAAAGGGATATTTGAATTTATCTCTACCATTTTGACGTTGGACTGGATACTTTCCAAATCAATTTGAACACTCTTGCAAGCTAGCCTAAGACTTTTGAAATCAAAGTGAACTCTTCTAAATCAAAATGAACTTCTTCTACATTAAACTAGACACTCCAAAAAGGTTAGAATATTTTTTGCTCCAGGAAAATTTAGTGACTTTCTCTGAAGTTTGGTTCCTCTACTCAATAAGTGAGCACATCGTTTGAAATTTTATAAAATATTATTTGTTGAGGAAAAACTGAAAAAAAAAGACTTTTGGTTGGAAGCCTTTTCTTAAAGAGCAGTAAGGCGGAATTTTTTAGTGTCAAAAAGGAGACCACGCCGTGCCCTCTCCAAAGCATCGCGATTTTTATTGGGCTGATAGCTTAATTGCTGGTTGCATGGCGTTTGACACCTGTTAATTACAACCAACTGTAAAAACATATCCTCACTTTGATGGTTCATGTAAATAATATTTACAGCACTATTGTACCTTCACGACTCCAGAGGTCGAGAAAAGGTCGAAAAAAGATTTTTTCGACGTGCTACATTTACATTATTAATCAAATGTTTTGCAGAACTTTTTGAGTGCATGGGGCGATCTGGTCTTTTATTGCACTAAATGACTGCTGCCTTGTTGCGTTTTACCATGCAACTTAGTTTAGTGATATCTCTTTAAAAATTAAATTTTATAAAATTTTTAAAAATAAGAGATAGAAATTTCTAGAAAGATGCACTTAATTTTCCTTGAACAAAAAATTATTATAATGACCTTAATGAGTCTGTAGTTTAACCTGCTTGAAAGTATTCTCGAACTGGAAAAGTCCGCTTTGATTTCGAAGGTCTTAGAGGTAGCTTATAAGCGTCCAAAGCCATTTGAAGGTGTCCAATTAGACGTGTGAGTGGTAATTTATTTAAATAACAACGTAGTTTCATAACAACTGAGTAGATTTTTGTAGTTTCCTCTTGCGGGTTGCTTTCGTCACTTTCTTGTTGAATAATGATGGATTGAGACAAAAAGAAATACACGCAAAGACACGAAATACGAAGCAGATCCAACGCTTCTGTTTAAATTAAAGCGCAGATTCGACGTTCTTCTATAAATACAGCCCAGATAGTGATGAGAAAATTTAAAAAGCAACGATTTTAAATTGAATATGCCGGCCGGTGCGATAACTTTTGTTCATTCATTTTTACATTACTCGGGCATTTTGGCTCATCTTCCTCCTTTTTAAATACACGTTTTGCCCTGTACCGTTCTTATATAGCTTACAAGCACTCCTTCTTATCAGTGGATACAGGATAACAATCGCTGTCAGCATGCACACTAATGAAGATCACGCCTCATTCCACACCTAGAACAACCACGTCTTCAAAATCAGCGTCCTAGTTGACTAACCAGGATACTATCTCAACGGTAGGTCGGAATGGCCCAAGTGTTGTATATGGGCAGAACCGCCTCTCCCTGGGAAGTAACAAACTGCAGGTATCTCGACCCCAATACAACTCTGCGCGGAGTTAGAGGCGACGGAAGTCGCCGTTGGCGCCCTGTTGATTCACGTGCTCCGCAGCTGACGGGGGCGCGGGGATGAGGGCTGGTATCGCCACCCAAAGCTGTGTACAGGTGGCGTAGTAGGGAAGTGGTCGGGCTCGTGAGCAAGGGGTCGGGGGTTTGGATCCCGCAGACTGGGTTTCTTTTGCACTTTTGCAAAATCCATGTTTATCATATAGGTATCCCCCTTGGTGTATTATAGTGTGTTATAGAGCATGTTTACATATAACATATGCTTCAAGCTACAGATTAGCTAAAATGTAAAACGTGTCTGCCGCCTCTTCAACTTTCCCTTGGTCGGCGAAGCTTTTTTTCTGAATAAAGCGGGTGATTCTGCGAGTCGCAAGACCCGCGTGCTTCTTGAAGCGATTCAGCCACGCTGGAGAAGCACGAAAACTGGGCAGTGGGTCAGCCATGCTTCGGTTGATGGCCAACGCGAACTGCATCAGATCTCTGTCACGAAGCGACACTCCTGAAATCAGATGGCCTCATAGCCTCCGCCATCACATCATGCTTTCCATATTCAACCGAATTACCGTGACTGATTTTCTCCACAACCTTCCTTTCAAGTGCCTCTGCGATTTGTCTCATTTTTTGCCTTCCGCTTCTTTTTACGAGCCCTGTCATTATTCTGGTTAATATGCTCCAGAAAAATCATTGTTTTACATTTACGAGCTTAAGGTTCACCTTCCAAATAAATCTGTTTTAGCTTTACCCAGTCGCGCTCATTGCGAAGAAATGCAAATCTATGCTGTGTACTCTTCCTGCTGCGAGAAGACTTCCTTGATGTGGACCAGTGATATTCAGCTGCCTCCCAAACCTGAACATATGTTCTTCAGTCAGACCTTATTCCTCAATGGTACCCGCCATATTCTTCAGTTCAGAAACACACCCGCTCCTCTGGAATTTCCTGACTTCCAGAAAAGGTGATCGTTTTTGATCCAGCTGGCTGATCCAGGTTCAGATCGTCCTCCTCTTCAGTTATGTTCCATTCGCCGTCGACCTCGTCTTCGTCGATTTCCAGGTTCTCTTCATCATGGATTTCCTCCAACTGTTTATCTTCGAACAGCCTCAAAATTCTTGCTATCCTATCTGCTAACTTCTTCTCCTCCCTAGATGGAGGCGCATCCAAAGGCGATCCACACTCCAGAGTTAGCAAGTGGATAACAACACGAGCATTGGTGGACATGACTTTGACGACGCTGTACAATTTAGGCTGTTCCCAGTTAACGTATCTCCATATGTAGCAGCTCATCGTATTCAAAGCGGGTAAACTATAGCGTTCAACATGTGTTGTTCCGGCTGTGGAGAGTGAAGAACTGCCTCGGTTCTTTAGTAGTAAGCATTTTAGCTAATCTGTAGCTTGAAGCATATGTTATATGTAAACATGCTCTATAACACACTATAATACCCCTAGGTGGATTACCTATATGATAAACATGGATTTTGCAAAAGTGCAAAACAAACGCAGTCCTGGGGATCCAAACCCCCGACCCCTTGCTTACGAGCCCGACCACTTCCCTACTACGCCACCTGTGCACAGCGTTGGGCGGCGATACCAGCCCTCATCCCCGCGCGCCCGTCAGCTGCGGAGCACGTGAATCAACAGGGCGCCAACGGCGACTTCCGTCGCCCTCTAACTCCGCGCAGAGTTGTATTGGGGGTCGAGATACCTGCAGTTTGTTACTTCCCAGGGAGAGGCGGTTCTGCCCATATACAACACTTGGGCCGTTCCGACCTACCGTTGAGGATAGTATCCTGGTAAGACCTCTGAGAGCAAACCTCTTCAGCACGATGACAGCCGAACAGACAACCGTCTCGTTGGGTGATGCGATGAGCTGAACCAGTCCCGCTAGGCACTGCTCACTTACCGCCTTCACTCGAACCGCACACCTTCCGATGGCTTCAATAGCGGCTCCAGCCAGGTCGCTCATACTAACATAGGTCTAGAAGTGCCTTGGCCATATCTTCAGTGTCACGCAAAGCGCTATTCTCACCGTAATGTTGACACTAACGACCTCCAACGCTTACCTGAAGCTCTCTCAGAATAATATGAACATTGGCCTCTGACACCAGACTGGTTAGAATATGAAGTTTGAGCTCCTTGACGAACGATGGATCCGACGACCGCACGAAGAACGACTTCAGGAACGGGTCAAAACATGTTCTGAATGAAGAAACGATAATCTAATCGGAGGGCAGAGTTGATGTATACCATCATCAACTCGTTCAACACATCCTTCACTGCACAACTTCCTACTACATACTCCTTCTAGCAAAACTACCACAATAAAGATTAGGATAAGAAAGATCAAGGATAATGGACGCTATTAACTACTACCTTTTGGGATGCGCCAAGCATTCCACTTCCATGGGATGTTGTTCAGGCAAATTTGTACCATTTTCACTACGTATTGAACACTTTCGAAAACAAATTGGACACTCTTCTAAGCCTAAGCCTAGAAACCTTTGTAATCAAAGCAAACTCTTCCTAATGCAAATGACCTTCAGGCAGGTTAACTACATATTCAATAAGACGGTTAGAATAATTTTTTGTCCAAGGAAAATTTGCTAAAACATTCTCTAAAATTTTTTTAAAACATTCTCTAAAAATTTTTAGCTTATCTATCCCAATAAGTAACAATTTTATGAACATTTTATTTTTAGTAAAAAAAAATAATAAATTAAAACTTTCTAGTTTTATTTTTTAGGAAAACACGAAAAATTAAAATCTTCTTAAAGCACAGCAAAGAAGCAAGCACAGGCGCATTAAAGATAAGATTGCGCCATGCACTCAAAAAGTTTGCCCCAACTTTTATTCGATTGATCGTGTAAACGCCCCTTTCATGAATCATCAGAGGATATGTGTGTTCTTTACAATTGTTTATGTTGCAATGTCTAAAGCCAAAACTCCATGCAAACAGAAATTCCGCCACCAATCAAATAAAATTCGCGGACGTCTTGGAAGAGTAGATGGCGCAATCCCTTTTCGGGCACTAAAAAATGACCGCTTTCCTGCTCTTTAGAACAAGCTGTAAAACTTCAAATATGTGTTCGCTTATTGGGTTGATGAATTAAAAATTC
>OX375869.1:49058911-49093274 GCA_947359475.1 Heligmosomoides polygyrus bakeri | reverse complement strand
ATACCAAGACGATTCAGGAAGCGAAGAGTACCTTGACGACGACAGACGAACTCTTTACATGCGTTTCTACGGAGTTCAACAAGCGTCACTTACAAATCCCATTCACCAACCAATCGCCCACATTCTCGATCGACAATCGGACTACCAGTCAGAACCCAAGAAGCATCAGCCTTTTTCCCTCAACCTCTGAGAGACCCGACTTCCACGATGAGTTTCGTCGACGCTTCATCCTGAGTCGGCTTGACCTTCCCACCTTCGATGGGAACCTGCTGGAGTACCCAGAATTTTTTTCGCGTTACTCTACTCTGATCAGCAATAAGACGGAACTCGATGACACTACAAAGTTTTCACTACTGAAATCCTGTCTACGAGGGAAAGCTCTCCAATCAATTCAAGGACTTGCTCTCACAGCTGTGAACTATCAAATTGCGCTCGACATTCTCAAGAATCGCTATGACGATAAGGTAACAACGAGACACATACTGTTCAGTCAACTCGCCAACCTGCCACCATGCGATCCAGAAGGAAAAGATCTACAAGCGCTCTACAACAAAATGTTTGCTTTGACTCGGCAACTATGCGCATATGAAGACAACGCCAAAGAAACCGCATTGGGAGTCATCCTCATCAACAAACTTCCTCGTCGTATTAAAAGCCAGATTTACGACAAAACAGGGAAACTCCCACAACCTTACTCCAACGGAGCTTATGCATATCTTGACAGAAATCGTCCACAAGGAAGCAATACTCCAGAAGATTGACTTCCACTGCAGGACTGTCACCAGCCTGAGAGATGAAGGATACGTCAGTCTACAGAGACATCGAAGCCCTCAAAAGGATCATCCACAACGGGAAACTCAGTATTCTCGGAACAGTTCACGACCCAGGACAAAGACTCCAACGCCGATTGGGAGGGAAAGGCCAAAGCCGTGCAGCTTCTGCGAGTCAAACCCGCATTCCAGCTTTGACTGCACGAGATATACATCTCCTCAACTTCGCAGCCAGATCACCAGAGATAAGAGGCTATGTTACAACTGTTTGTCAAGCCAACATCGAACACGGGAGTGTCAATCAAAACGGACATGCAGAAAATGTTCCAAACGCCATCATACGTCATTATGCTTCCAACAATCGGCGAACAATCAGGATTCCGAGGAGAAACTGTATCCAGCAACTACAAATTCGAAGCCTCGACAGCCAAGAGCACAGCAGGTACACTTTGCTACCGACTCTATAATCACAAAACCCAATGACACCGACATTACCGACAAGAATATAGTAACCACAACGCAATTTTCATCTAATACGACGTCCAAATCATCACCAAAAACCAACAATACCGATACTACCGACAAGAATATTTATTTATTTATTTATTTATATATCCTTGCATAATAGGATGCTGTCATGATACAGTCGGAAGCGAATCGACCATATAATATATAAGAACATATTATATATAGAATATTGTATATAGTGGCTACAACTCAGCTTTCATCTAACACGACGTCCACATCTTCACAACCTACTGTCCTGCTCATGTGCACTGAAGCAGAGGTCTTCAATCCTAGCAACCCAAATGCGAGAGTGAGATTTACTGTCTTCCTCGACAGTGGATCTAGCAAAAGCTATATCACCACCAAACTAGCATCGATTCTCCAACTACTTGTTGAAAAATCAGAAGAAATCTCGATGCTCACATTCGGATCGCTCAACCCACTTCCGTTCTCAGCCACACAACATACACTCGGGATTCAAACGAGCTCACATCCTTTCTGTCAAAGCTCTTCAGTTTCTGACAAGTGATATAAAGGTGGCCACGATCACGGAAAAAACGGAGAACTTCATCAATCTACTTATGACACCCAAAAAACCTGACATTCTTATTGGTGCAGATTACTTCTGGAATGTTCTCCTGTACGACAACTTCCATGTGAAGAACCTATGCGACGGCTATCAGCTCGTACACTCCTCTATTGGAGATATAATCACTGGGAAACCCCTCCGTCCAATGAAATCGATTGACTATTGTTACAGCTCGTCATCTTCCGACGACGAGAGACAAGATGACCTGTTACAACGGTTCTGGACAATGGACACGCAAGGCACACTAGTGCGCATTATCAGTACAGACGACGAAATTTGTCTAAATAACTTCAACGAGACTATACACTACGACAACGCCGATGGAAGATACGTTGTTCAGCTTCCATTCAAGGGAGATAAAAAGGATCTTCCATCCAATATTCAACTCGCTTACGCCAGACTCGTCCAAAACACCAAGATGTTGAGACATAAACCTGATCTCCTCGAGGAATACCACAGAATCATCCAGGATCAAATCACACGTAAGATCATAGAAGAGGTTCATGAAAATCAACTCCCTTGCTATTGCCACTATTTGGCACACCATGCCGTCATCTCTGAGTCCAATACAACAACGAAAGTACGTTGCGTCTACGATGGGTCGGCTAAAACCAAGAACAATCCTAGTCTAAACGATCTGCTGTTTCGCGGACCATTACTACTTCCAGATCTCTCAGGAGTATTACTTCGCACACGGCTGAGTCCCATTATCATAGCAAGTGACATTGAAAAGGCATTCTTGATGATTGGCCTGAACGATGAAAGCAAGGACTTCACCCGCTTCTTATGGGTAAGAGATCCTCAGTAATCCCTTACTGGAGGCAACGTTGTCACCTATAGATTTCGAAGAGTACCCTTCGGTTTGATCTCGTCTCATTTCCTGCTTGCCGGCACTATACGATATCATCTCTCAATGACGGAAACAAAACTCGCGAAAGAACTCATCCGCAATACCTACGTGGACAATATATTCTACGGTGTCAACACAATCGAACAAGGGGATGATGTGATTTGTAAATTTTTGCTGTCTATGGATTGGAGATCACTTTTCGAGGGATACCCTTGCGTGAATGACAAATATGAATTCTTTTTATATATTCTGCATTTTTGCATCGAGCGGTTCGTTCCTACTGAAAAGATACCGCTGTCTTATAGAAAGCTTCCACCTAATTTAGTGCGACTTTTTGAGAAAAGACAGATAGCATGGTTATCTTACAAATCAAACTCAAACTCAAGCGATTTGGAACGGTTTAGAGTGCTAAGCCAAAAATTCGATCGACTCTTACTCAGGTACCACAAATATGTGGAACGAAAAATTCTTGAAAGTCCAGGTAAAACAAATCTTTATAAGCTATTAAATTCTGTGTTGAAGCGTCCCGAACGGATACCATCATTGAAAGATGAAGCTGGTCTCTCAGCAGTAACTCATCTGGCAAAGGCAACTATGCTAGCTAGGCATTTTCAGAAATCATATTATGCTGCCCTGTCAACAATGACAGCTTTAGCACAAGGAGCTCTCCTTGCACTATGGAAACCTCAATTTGGTTTTATAAGGAAGAAATTTACAAAGAGTTAACTAGCTTGCCTGCGACACATACTGTAACTCCGGATGAAGTACCGTCGTACTTTATCCGTAGAATTGCCATTGCCATATCCTATCCACTTGAGCATATATTTAATGCTAGCTACATGTCAGGTGAAGTTCCTGCTCGATGGAAACATGCCTTCATTACTCCGATCCCAAAGAAACTGCCGCACCATTTTGTTGGCAACTATCGTCCCATAAGCATCACTTCAGTTTTCGCTAGGATATTCGAGAGAAAGCTAAAATCTGCTCTCGTTGATTACCTGGAATCTAACTCTCTGATTCCAGAAAATCAACATGGCTTTTCGAACCACTAGGTCTACTGAGACATTAATGTTGTCAAAATTAAATGAATGGACCCAAGCTCTCGATGAAAGAATTGATGTGGACGTTGTCTACTTTGGTTTTATGAAGGCTTTTCATAATGTTCCATTGAACAAGCTTATCTTCCGGCTTAAAAACATTGGTATCCATCCTAGAATAACTAATTGGATAAGAAACTTTATAACAAATAGATCTTTTCAAGTTAGAGTCAACGAATCATTTTCTGAACCACTTCTGGCTACCAGCGGTGTCCCCCAAGGAGGTGTTCTCTCCCCAATTCTTTTCAATATTTACACATCTGAGATTCCCTATTTGATCGATCAGTATGGCGTCTCCTGCAAAGTATTTGCGGATGAAAATAATATATATATAAATTTACAAAAATATCGTCAGTGTGGACGACCATGTTGCTCTTCAATCTGCAATTAATACTATTGTGGACTGGTCAGCAAGGTGGAATCTTCCACTGTCAGGCCAAAAATCCCAAGTACTACACCTTGGCGAGCAAGCCAACAGGAAGATCTATCATCTTGGTGTTCAGCTTAGGAGCACAACTACTTTACGTGACCTGGGATTTATTCTAGACTCAACACTGTCATTTAAGGAGCATTGTGATTTGATAGCAAAGAGAGGGGATAGGATTGTTCATAGCATATTTAAGTCGTTAAAAACAAATTCAGTCATCCACATGCTGCTAGCCTACAAAGCATATGTCAGACCTGTGCTTGAGTATGGTACCAGTGTTTTTAGTCCTAAATACAAGCGTGAAATCGCAAGCTAGAGTCCGTGCAAAACAGTTTCACAAGAAAGCTCTGGATAAGAGTACACGGTTGTGATTATACCACCATTCCACCTGCCACTGTAAGGAACAAGATCTTCAATTTGCAGTCTCTTGCTTGTCGTAGGAAGCGATACGATTTAATTGCAATTTACAAGTTGATGAATGGCATTTGGGGCCTTTGCCTCCGCGATTTCTATTCTGTATCACCTTCTAGCACTAGAGGTGGTCAAAGTAAGATACAAATACCAAGAGCTAGAACTAATGTTAGATCGGCATTTTTTACACATCGGGCTGGCTCTGAGTTCCTAAAGTTTTCTAAGAAAACCGTTGTCCAAATTCACTGAGGCAGTACAAAAGACTTATTGACCGTTATCTCCAAGAAGCTTCTTAATGGCTTACCGAGTTGTTCATGTTTGTACTAGTTATCACCATCTGTGTTCTCCTATTCAGTAATATGGTCGTTTTTGTTTGTTTGTTTGTTTGTTTTTGTTTTAACCCTGCGTGATTGTTCACGTACAAAATAAAGAATGAATCTCCTGAATGATTCGTGGTGCTTATATACGTTGTTTTGATGGCCGCGAAATGATAGTAATATGTCGTTGCAGATCACCATTTGCACGTTTGCCGCAGTAGACTGTAATGTCATTGAAAGCTGAATGTGATGAATTACTTCACTTATATCTGCAGAATGCAGAAAACTCGGATTCGAATGTTCGAATATTTATTCGGGCGTTTTTGAGTGTGAAGATCAGTTCATCAAAGCAAATACAGGATGTTTCAAAAAACGAAAGTGATAACGTTGCATACGGTAAGGGTAGTGAAGGAGTTAAGGGCTCATATGAAGTTTAGAAAAATATGATTGCGCCATGCCCCTGTCTGAAACTTTGCATTTCAGACTCGATTGATTGTGCATGGGTGACGCGAGTGGGTGGTGTTTTGGAGAAGTAGTCGTTGAATCGCCTCTGTACTTCGACGATGTTTTCGATTTTCCATTAGCCCTTCAGGATAAACTTCTTCTACTCGAAGGAAAGCCAAGAGCCGGGCGTGACTCGTTTTATGGGATCAGATATGTAGAAAGCGTTATTAAAGCGACAACGAGAACACCAAATTGTGCAATAAATAAACTCGCATATTACGCGTCTCTCACGTGATTTTCAAGTCCTAAATGTTTAAAGAAGCAAAGCACAGGTGAATGGGCTAAATACTAATAAGATTGCAACAAGCATTCAGCCCATGCACTTTCAATTGAGTTTGAAATGTAAGGTTTCGGACTAGTGCATGGCGCGATCTTGACCTTTCGCATGTCACAGAATTTCCGCCATCCCGTGGTTCTATGTGAGTCTCAAACAGCTTCAAACGTTTCACTAGCAGCGATGTTGGAGCATTTAAAATATTTAGTACCTACATTTTTTAGGATACCCTCCATTTTGGCAAGCCTTACAGCGCTTTTAATAAATTTTATACTTCAAAAAAAAACACAAATTAATCAACACGGCTTCTTAAAGGAAAAATCACAACAGGTAGTTAAGTAAAACTCAATCAATCGAGCGTAAAATAGAAGAATTCAGACGAGTGCATGGCGTAATCCACACCATTCACATGTCAGAATATTTTCCATTTTTTAAGCTTTCATATTTGCCCTCAAGCTCCAGTACCTTCATTGTGAGCGAAGTTACCACCTTTCAAACAGTGTATTTATTCTTTTGAGACACTCTGTATATTGACAACAAGTGTCCGGACCCACCTGTACGTAGGCTTCGGCCTTGCCGCCTCTCTTGGTGTCCGACTTTCGTTTCGCTAATACAGAGTGTTCCAAAACAACGTGATGAAGGTTTTTAAATTATAACTACGAAACAATTGAGAAGTTTACAAAACAATTCATAAATAACAACAACATAGACAATAGGCAACACTATATTCGACCGGATTCGAATTGCCCACCATTGGCGCGGATACAGAAGTCCAAACGCTTGGAGATGTTTTTGGCGATGCGCCGCAGGTCATCTGGAGACAGTCGTTTCCACTTCCGATGCAGAGATTCCTTCCTCTAAGCTGTAGTCGCGCTTGGCAGAGACCATGACCTTCAAAATGGACCACGCGCTGTAGTCCCTTAGATTCGGATCCGAGGAGTGCTGTAGCCATTCCGCAGGCATGGCGAAGTCCGGAAAATTGGCCTTGTATCATGCTTGCGTGCTTTTCGCCCTGTGTGCAGGGGTTGAGTCTTGTTGAAACGTTCACTGGGCATTGCTGAAGTACCGCGGGGACTAGAAAAATGCTGCGGCCTCAAAGATCTCTGTCGGTACACATCTTGATTTATTTTTACACCTTCGCCCATAAAAACCAGTGATCTTTCCGTTGGCGTGGATTCCTCCTCAAACCATGGGCGCCTGCGGATTTTGACGGTGTTCGGCGATTGCAGAGGTGGCTGGAGCCTCTCAGGATCAGATCCTGCCGTTTTGGTGGTTGCCAGCCTACACCACGGTGAACAGCTTCTCGTCCATGAAAAGTGTTTGTTTCCACCCGCTACCTGCGGCAGGAGCTGTCGGCATCAATAGAGCGTTCGCGTTTATTCTTATCCTTATTCGAATACATTCGAAAATCGTGATTTTCCGAGCATTCGAATTCGAATACATTTGAAACTCCGACAGAGATGGGAAACTCCATCGACGTACCCGCTGCAGCTTGCATTCGACACTTTTGACAAGAGTATTGTATTCGTACCCACTCTATAAGCTCTTCGGAAACTCCGTGTTCTCTAAGGCTTATGGTATACTCCCGTCCGCTGCAGCGACGCGGGAATGCACAGCGATGCGACGGGTCGCGCGTCGCGAGCCGTCCCCATTGCTGAGACTGACATAGTTCACGCAGTTCTGCAGACGGAGACTTTTGCAGAATTTTAGCGAATCAGTTGATTCAGTGAATTTTTTCTTGGATTCCCTGTTTTCTCGACCGTTCCGTTCATGTTGTTGTTTGACATGAACGAAACGGTCGAGAAAACAGGGAATCCAAGAAAAAAAATTAACGCGTTTTGTTCCCGTTTTATCGCCTTCTGATCCGGTACCGTTGTAGGATTGTTGTTTTCAAGGGTATTTCCCCGATATCATGTTCTGCTAGGGAGGTTTCCGTCATTCCTGTGCCAACTCATGCATTTCTGTCGTTTCTCTTTCCACCCACAGGCACGGAAACCAACGTTTCTGTGCTTGACACGAGACGAGAGGATTCTCGTGACGTGTCCAGCATGGAGTCGTCCCAGATGAGGCCCAATTTTTGCAAAGTGATGTTTTCCTGGGGGAGGGTCGTGTTTGCGCTGATTTGCTTTGGCCTAGGTACCTATAGCTTATATATCTGCATTTTAGAAACAGTGTGATGAGAGTGGCGGTCATCATCATGCTCGAGGACATCCAGCTCCGCGGTGAACGCGCATCAGTCGGAGAAGTCAATGATTTCAATCCATCCCAACGGTCCTCTTTAGGGCCACAATTGTGACATATACGAATTTCAAAAGAACTCATGACGAGAGCAAGAGTGGACTGGTAGTAGTGGTCTGAATAAATCTGTGCCTCAATTGAATTGTTCTGTTATAATAGTGGTGATAAGGCAGGACGCAGAAGAAACGGAAGAGGCACTGTGGAAAACTCCTCGGCCGCAGATTACGTGATAGAGAAGTGTGGATGTTGTGGTGTGGATTTATTACGAAGGAACAAAATTGTTAGATATTTAAAGTGATTGCAAACGCCGAACATAGACTATGGATGCGCCATGCCTACGACTTGTGGCCCTTAATCATAAGAGTAGTGCAGAGGCGGACTGCTCCTAATTCTTAATTGTTGAACCCAAATTAAACGCAGTACTCTTAGTTCACGTTGGAAGACATGTAACACTATACGGATATTTTGATTTTTGGTTAATTTACGTTGAGTGAGTCAAATCCGGCTTGGGAAGACATTTTTAGAAGCAATTACGAGAATTTTATGTAAACACGCACGTCGTAGAAGTTTCAAGCAAAGCAGTCTTTCCGTTTTGCCTTCGCAAAAATATGGGTGATGGTACTGAAAGACAAAGCTATTCGACTAAGCCTGATCTCAGAAATTTGGCAGCTTGGTGAAGCCACGCATATCCGTTTCAGCCGCTAAATTCCCATGCCACACGACAGACGTCATCAAACCAATTTCCTCGACTTTGCAATTCGCATATGCCGCGATAATAGTTTGAAATTATTCACTTATTATTCAAGCAATCAATTGAATTTCAGATTCGATTCGTGTAGTACACATATGTGGCCCTAAAGAGGCCCGTTGGGTTAGATGAGAAAGCACGAGAGTGCACTTTTTCCTTGTCACCGGCGATTTTCTTCGCATCGAACATCGTTATGGAACAGCTTCTCCATCACCTCCACTTTAATACGCTTAGGGAGCATGACTCTGCAATGGTAAACGTTTCCTCTTATTCGAAAAGAAATGCTGAAGAGAGCGCGAACAAGAAAAAACCCAGCTCAAAAACATCAATTTAAAAACTTGGAGCTTATATGGCAGATTTCTGTATTCAAGCGTCACGATAACCCTCTAATGACCTGTCAAGCACAAAACTGTGCGTCTCCGTGCCTATGTGGAACACGAGAATCAAAAGAAATACTGCAGTCAGCGTAGACGCGAAAAAAAAACCCCCGCTAGAAGAACTGACTTCGAAAAAATCGGCCTTCAATTGGCACATTTCTGTGCCGGACATGTCAGTAGAACCTCCCTGTGACTTGTCCTGCACAGAAATGTAGATTTCGGTGCCGGTGAGGAAGTTCAGGGGCGAAAAAATGCGAGGATCGGCACAAAAGTGGGGAAAACCGGCCTAGAAAAATATGTCCTCAAAAACCTAGCCGCTCAAGCCGTCGAAAAAACTCAAAATGGGTCTAGCCACGACGTAAACCCTACGAGGAGAGCAACAGAGACATCAAATGACCACTCAACATCACTAGACGTGTGTTGAAATTGCTGTGGTATGGTCACGAACCATGGAAGTACCCAAATAAGTGAGCGGAAGTGCATAGAATACGGCACGACAAGCGCTTCCCCCTCCGCAACAATCGCAGCCCGTCGCCTGAGCTTTTCGACATTTTTTTTCCGAAAGTCGAACAATCGAGTAACTCGATTTTTCGCCGTCTTCGAAAATCGAACAATAGATTAACTCGATTTTTCGCGTTGCGCATTAATGCTTCTTTTCTATGCAGAATTTTTCGCTCTATCTAACTAAATAATTTATGTTTCACGGTTTTTTATATTTCTGTTCTTGACGGGATTATTGAAGTATGTCGAAGGAGCAATTCCGAACGACATTTTGTCTTGACTTCAAAATGGGCTATTCCGTATCCGAGGCAGCTCGAGAAGTCAAGTGTGGGGCTCTAATAGTATTGGAAGGACTACTGTGCGCCAGTGATTCAGTAAATTTCGGAGTGGAGATTTCAGCCTCGAAGATGGCTCCCGGAGCGGTCGACCTAGAGCAATGCTGGACGACGAGTTAAACGAATTGGTGGAAGCCGAACCATCCCAAACAGTTCGCGGGATTGCGGAAGAGCTAGACGTCGGTAAAACTGCTGTTGCGGATCCATTGAAACGCCTTGGAAAGGCGAGAAAGCTCGAAAAGTGAGTGCCCCACGAGTTGTGAGCGGAAAAATTGTCACGTTTCGAGAATTGTTCTTCTCTACTTTTACGCAACAAAGTTGACCCGTTTTTGGATTCAATCATCTCTTGCGATGAAAAGTGAATTCTGTATGATAACGGGAAACGTTCCGGACAGTGGTTGGACGTCGACGAACCCCTAGACATTTTCCAAAGGCGAACTTCCATAACAACAAGGTAATGGTAACTGTGTGGTGGTCGGTGGCCGGTGTGATCTATTACAACTTTTTGGCACCAGGCCATACGATCACAGCAGACTCCTTCTGTAAGAAAATTGACGAAATGCACCGAAAATTGCGTCAACTTCAGCCAGCATTGGTCAATAAAAGACGCCCGATTCTTTTGCACGAGAAGTCCCGCCCACACCTTTCAGAAATTACTATTCGGAAATTGAACAATTAAGGGTTGAAGTTCCTCTTCACCCGCCATATCCTCCAAATCTCTCTCCAACCGACTACCACTTTTTTAAACACTTTTAGAACTTCCTCGCTGGCAAAACCCTTCACCAATCAGGACCGAGCGGAAACAGCTCTCGTGGATTTTGTTGAATCTCGACCACCTAATTTTTTCGGTGATGGAATAATTCGACCGATGGCCCGCTGGCAAAAGTGTGCTGCTTCGAACGGTGCTTATTTGACTGAATCCGATAAGATTTGAGAAAGTTATGGTAGTTCAAAGTGAAGCACTCAAAACGCTGAGAACTCTCCGTACAACCTAATAATACAGCTTTTGCGGAACCGTAGATGTAGAAACGAAAACCAGAAGAACAGCATTCAGCGACCACGGAGAGCAGAAGAGCATAACGAGTAGCGAGATGAAAATCACAAGGCTGACTCCATAAGGCACTTCTCTGCACAAGGAGACATCGGACGTGGCACAAGACCGAAGCGCGCCCCTGTTGGCCCTCATTCCCATCCTGCAGACATTTAAAGACCTGTAGTCTCAGACTTGTTCCTCATTACAAGTCAAGTTAGTCAGTTTAGTTTCGAGTTTTTCCTCAAGTTAACTCCGCCGTTGCCGATCCCAAGCCCTGATGAGAGAGGAGGAGGGTTGGACGACGGGCTAGCAACCCGTCTCCGTAAAATCTTTTTAGCTACAGAAACGATGAAAACTTCTGTTGAAACTGAAACTGAAATGCCGGATGCGAGTTGGTGTTTTAGGTGAAAAAACCGCCGCTAGAATCGGGGGAATTTATGACGGTTCCCCCGATTCTAGCGGCGGTTTTTTCACCTAAAACACCAACTCGTTTTGGTACTTGGAATGTTCGCACTCTGTTTCAAACAGGAAGACTCGCTCAGCTACTGCGGGGATTCGACGGCTACCGCCTTGATATACTCGGAGTTAGCGAGATGTGATGGACTGGGAATGATCGAATCATCAGCTCTGGAAAGTCCATAATATTCTCGGGCGGCTCGTTGCACAAAAATGGAGCGGGATTCGTACTGAGTCAACGTGCCAGTAATGCTATCGTCAGTTGGAAACCAGTCAATGACCGGATCATAAGTGCACGCTTCCGGACAAAGCACATCAGAGTCACGGTGATACAAGTGTATGCACCAACCGAAGATTCTGAGGATGCGAAAAAGGACGAATTCTACGAATGCCTACAGCAAACGATAGATAAAACGCCTCGACGCGACTTGAAGATTGTAATGGGTGACTTCAATGCCAAACTAGGCAGCGATCAGGCAGGGCTGGAAAAAGTTGTAGGACCGTTTACATCAGCTAGCGATGCAAATGAAAATGGAAGTCGACTCATCACCTTTTGCAGCTACAACAATCTCTGCATTGGCAACACTTATTTCCAACACCGTCGGATACACAAAGCTACGTGGTCGTTGCCGGATGGAGGAATATTCGATATTGACTTCCTTTGTATCAGCAACAGGTGGAGAACATCCTTACTAGATACACGAACATATCGCGGCGCAGATCTAGGATCCGATCACTACTTGGTTAGAGCAAGCATGAGACTGAAGCTCAAGCAACAGAAACGACATTGCATTGCACTAAGAGAATGGAGTTTTTTTGGGTGCAAGAAGCCATTTTAGAAGAGGATTTTAGTAGTAGTTATATCCTGTTTCACCTCTAAGCCCTATACAGGATATAATTACTAAAGCAAAGAAGCGAAAAAAATACAATCACTCCCGGAGGATCATCAGTAGGGCAGGGAGTGACTGCGATACTTGAGTAGCCATGAGCTGTGTTTTTATACGCAAAAAACAAGGTCAGAAGGGGCGGGTATTGCCTATGGGACCTGGTTGCAGAGAGGTCGAGGTCGCCGGGAGAGGCCTACAGGGGAGGTCAATGCCTGTAGCGATATCCGTCAATGCCAGTATGAGGTCACTGTTTAAAGAAAAGCAAGTAGTATATATATATATATATATGGGCCAGAGGCAAAAATTAAACCAGAAATAGAAGAATATGCATCACATAGACAGTTGGTTGATAAGTTGTTTAACGAATCGATAAATATCTTTGGAAGAATCTACAAGTTCATATTTGTAAGCGATACTTTTGTGTTTAAGTACACTTTTAACTATGGATTGAAGAATTAGATCTTTATTGTACTGTAATTGAAGCAAGGAGGTAATCAAATTGCAAAGTCTGTCAACAAAGTCTTCTTTTATAGAGCAGCATCGTGATATTCGTAGAGTTTCAGTTAAAATTATTCCTCTTTTAAGGGAATTACTAGTGTAGGAACTACTATGAAGAAATCTAATTACTTTAAAAGGAAAATAATCGGTTTTATTGTACTGCTTAGTGAAAATGCAGTCGTTCACTATCTTAATAGTAAGGTCTAGAAAATTGCATTGGTGTATATTAATATGAGTTTTATTTACATCAAGACAATTTTCATAAGTTTTGGAAATGATTTGCTCTAACCTAGTTTCTTCAAGATTATGTACAATAAGTATATCATCCATATATCTGAATGGACAAAAGACTTTGTTAATTAATGTGTTTTTGGTAGCGTATTTGTATTCAAAAAAGGAAAGGGTTAAATCAGCAATCATTGGGCTAGCGTTACCTCCTTGTGGAACGCCTTTGAGTTGCTTATATAAAGCTCCACCTAGTTTACAATAAGAATTTTGTAATAAATAGTCAATCATGTAGATTATGTCTTCTTTTCTATAGGATCTATGTTTGTTATTATTAGAAGGAGAATTTCCATAAAAGGCTTTGTAGTTATCCACTATGAGAAAGTTTTTATTAGCATTTTTAAAACATATATTCATTATTTCTGTGACGTTTCTAATAATTATATCATGTGGTATGTTAGTAAACATATCCACAAAATCGGCTGAGTAGAGTTTAAGGTTTTTGTCTTGGATAGAACAGATTTCGTTGGAAATGTTTATGTCGTTGATGGACCAAAAATTCTTTAAACAACCAATATTGCAGCAAACATTGTAGGCATAGTTCTTAAAGTGTTTACGGAAATGAGTTAGTATCGTCATTACTTCAACAGCCAATGGTTTAACACTACTATTTGAAGCGCCTGTTATGAATCTGAATTTAATTGAACACTTGTGAAGTTTAGGTATACAGTAGATGAGATGTATAGTTCCATCGCAATTGTGTGTTAAATTAATACTGGAAATAAATGCATTATGCCTGGCTACAATGTCATTGACATCATTATTGGATCGGATGTATATATTATTGCTTGAAGAATTGTTCAGATTTTCCATCTCTTTTCGGATTATTTCGAAATAAAGTTTTTTGCAAACAATTCCATAATTGGAGGACGCTTTATCAAGAGGGCACAATATAAAAAATTGTTGTACATATTTAACTTGAGAAAGATATTTTCTAAAGATATCAGTAGTTTCAGCTTTGTCAATGTAAATGAGAGGTCTAGCTTTTCGATTATTGAAAAAAGATTCTAAAAGATACCTTATTCTTTGTATTATAGTAGCATGAAGTTTGTATCTATTTTTAATTTTAACAAGTATCTGTTGAAAGAGATTCTGCCAGATGTGTTTTATTGCACTAGTGTTGAACTGAGGCTTTGGTCTATATCTAGTTCCTTTGCTTAAAATTTCATACATTCCGTACAAATTCTTAAAAATATTGACATCTCCGGTCACAACATGATTATAGAATGGATCTACAAATGATGGGAAATTGTGACAGATGCAAGGTATATCATGTTGTGCAGTAATGTCAACGTTTCGTAAAAACCTATTGTAATTGAATAGTTTTTTTGAAAGGGGTTCTTCGTATTTATAAATAATTCTAAAGGGTTTGTACATTATATTACTATGCTCATCAATTAGTTTAATCACATTCTTATGGTTAATAATTTTGTTTAAATTAAATGAGTCCAAAATTTTGTCGTAGAATGGCATTTTAACATTTATTGCATCATTTTTGTTGCTGACCTTACATGTTGTTGTATTAAAGCTAAAGTGAAAATAGCACAGAGAACTGAATAATAGAATTTTTTTATCTTTAGGAATGTTGAAAGCTTCCATACTATTCAGTGTAATTTTAATCAATGCACTTATGAAACTTTTTGGTTTTGATTTTAAAAATCTGAACAGATCATACTGCGTGTTGTTAACATTATGGAGAAAGAGGGAGACTTCGCTTATAATATTATTAGGATCACTTTGTTCCGAGGTTTTCTTATTTTTGCGTTTCTTATCTCTATTAGCTCGAACTTTAACTATTTGTAAACTAAAGAAAGGGTGGTTCGGTTTATGCGAGAGGGGATTGGTGATATGTGAAATGTTTCCATAGCCTTTAATGTTATCATTGAAACCAAACGGGTATGCCGTCACGAGAAACTCAATCCAAAAGCGTTCTTTTTCTTTCAGCACATTAATGTCTTTATTCTCCTCTAGATTGTCCAATATACTGACATGGAATTTTGTGCTGCTACAAGAGTTGCGGAAATGTTTGTAAAAGATTTTATTTCCTTTATCTTTAACTATGTTATTTATATGTTCTTTCACTCTAATCTTAAGTTTTCTTGTAGTTATACCAACATATTGTTTGCCGCACTCTGCACAAGAGAGGCAGTAAACTAGATTACTGGACATACAGTTTGCTTGTCCTTTCTTATAGGTTGGAATTATAAAATCTGTTGTGCGACAGGTAACATAGTTGTTGCAATCCATTATACCACAAATGGCACATGTGCTGCTACACTCTGAGGAAGTTATAGAAGTACCAAAATTTTGTAGGCTGTACTTTCCGTTAACCTTGCTTTTAGTAAACCGTTGAGCCTGAAAGTAGGGAGTGTTGGTGGTAGTGAAAGTTTTGTTTTTTGGCCTGGATCAAACGTTAAGGACGGCCAAGTCCCCAACGAGTGGGAAGGTTACCATGAGGTTTTGGAGGGGCTGCCTCCCGGGGTTGGCGCTCCCGAAGATAATGGCTGAACCGGAGGCGTAGTACTTACCCTCCCGTGCCAGTAAATATGCTGGCAGCGTTTAGAAGTTCCGGAAGACTGGAAGAGAGGAGTCATCGTCAAAATACCCAAAAAAGGTGACTTATCTGAATGTGGAAACTGGCGAGGAGTTACATTGCTTTCTATACCCGGCAAGGTGTTCTGCTTAATTCTACTAAATCAACTGCGAGCCGCGGTAGATGAAAGACGTCGTGAAGAACAATGTGGATTCCGAGGTGCTAGGTCATGCAGCGAACAGATATTTACCCTACGGAATGTCATCGAGCAATGCATGGAATTTCGGAAGCAACTTCTCATTAATTTCGTGAATTTCCGGAAGGCTTTCGATAGTGTACACCATGAATCGCTATGGTCAATTCTCAGGATTTACGGTATACCCCAGCCTTTTGTGGAAATCTTCAAGAAGCTGCACAAGAATTCCTCCTGTTGCGTCAGAACGAATGCAATACACACGACATTCTTCGAAGTTGTTACCGGAGTGAGACAAGGATGTGTACTCTCCCCTCTTCTGTTCAATGTTGCTCTGGACTTCATTATGAGGAAATACATGAAAGGTGGTGAAATGGGTATCAAATGGAGCAGGACACACCGGTTAACAGACCTCGATTTCGCAGACGATGTAGGCATCATAGCCAAGACTAACGGTTCACTGCAGCACGCGACCACAAACCTCGCGAACGAAGCCAAGAAAATTGGACTACGGTTAAACCCGGACAAATCGAAAGTGATGAGCATAGGGAGAACAGATATGAACCTAGATATCAACGTTGAGGCATCACAGCTTGAAACTGTCCAGGAGTTCACATATCTTGGAAGTACCGTGTCACGCGACGGGAATGTGGAATCAGAAACACTAACGAGGATTGTGAAGGCTTCATCTGTGTTTCGGAAGCTTGGTCCAATCTGGAGCTTACCGTCAATCGCGTCGAAGATAAAGCTACGGCTTTACCACTCAATAGTAGTCCCGATTGTTGCCTACGCGAGTGAAACATGGGCCATGTCCATGAAGTGCGCCAAAAAGCTAAACGCCTCCCACCAGAGATGTCTTCGACGGATATTGAAAGTGCGATATACAGACCGTGTGACTATCAAGTAGTCTTTCTGCATTAAACGCACAAAGACGTCTACGCCTCGCAGGACACGTAATGCGAATGCCTGAGTACCGATTTCCTCGAGTAGCAATGTGTTGGATTCCTGAAGGTGGTAGCAGAGCGCGCGGTCATCCGAGAAACACATGGAGGTGAACATTCGTAAAGGACCTTCACCTACTAAATATTTCCAGAGACGAAGGTGAAGAGTTAGCACAAGACAGGTATCAATGGAGAAGTCGTCGCCCGATATGCCCAACAGCATGGGAGGAACTAAGTCTAAGTCTAAGTGAAGTCTCAGACTCCTAACTGCAGCGTGAAGGACAAGTAGCACCGTTTGAAACACCATTTGAATCATAACTGCCAGGGTTTTTTTGCAGTTAAGAATTCCTACTTTCCTTCGGCCGCTTTGCACAGGCGCAGTAATGACGAGAATCGACG
Source organism: Heligmosomoides polygyrus bakeri (assembly GCA_947359475.1). Classification (NCBI taxonomy): domain Eukaryota; kingdom Metazoa; phylum Nematoda; class Chromadorea; order Rhabditida; family Heligmosomidae; genus Heligmosomoides; species Heligmosomoides polygyrus. Next base: position 49,076,104 of record OX375869.1, on the reverse strand, counting down.
AGGCGCTATCGTAACAGAGTCCAAATTGCCCGAAAAACTAAACAAGCCCATTCAGAATACACCGTTACACAAATTCTCGTTGGGCATTCGAATGACACTTTTTGAATACTCGAATAAATTTGCCTTGCTGGGAAATTTTGACTATTCGAGCGGTTTTGAATACCGAAAATTTTCGAGCATTGGAAACCGAATATATTCGAAAAACGCGATTTTCTAAATATTCGAATTCGAATACATTCGAAAAACGCGATTTTTTGAACATTCGAATTCGAATGGAAATCATCCGAACACCTATTCGAATGGGTCGTTCGAGCGTAAGTGTACCTCAGAGTAGACCTGGTTAGCCGGAATTGAACTGGTCACTTCAGCAGAAACACCTGGCCTCTAAGCGGTAACGGCGGCAGTGCAGGGTGGGATAGGACGGCACTACCAGTGTGACAGGGAATAGGCAGAGAAGCCCGGATGATGTACGCCTCCCTTAGGAACGGACTCTTAACTACCGGCAGCACCCGGCCCAGCCGTTCTACAGCCCACCCCATTATTGCTGTGTCCCTCCACTTATCACTAGCAACTTGAGTGTTCGTGGAACCACCGAGCAACCGGAACTCTCACCCGCAGCAAGGCTTTTCTGATCGCCATCTTCTCTTCGTGGCTCATTAACATTTGAAAAATACTGGCACATTCACCAGAGAGAAGACACTGGTAGTCTTCACCTTCGCCGACGTCAGAGGGCCGGAGATGCGGCCCTGTCGTCAAAAATGGTTACACTGGCCACGAAAGAGCGAAAAGAAACTGAAAAAAGCAACAACAAAAAAAAAAAACGCGTGCTAGGCAAAAGCGTCTGACTGGGATGCCGAAAGAGCACCAGGACGCCCTGCAGCAGGTGGGGCGCAGCGCACTGCGAGACCACCGAGCATTCTTCAAGCACGAATGGGGTGGATACTCTGGTGCTCCTGCTCGGTCAGACTATTACTGGCATGGCTGGAGATACAGGCAAAACAGCGCAGGAAAACAAACAACTTTATAGATAACAACGAAACAATCTTTAGAAGCGCAACTTCGTGAAGAACCACTTGTTCTTTCCAGTCTTGTACCGCTCCTCAAACTTGGACTTTATTTCTGCGAGAGCGCACCTCTTCTTCTTCGGGATTTTCAACGACTCCTGGAATATTAACAGGTAACACCTGCGCAGAGTGCCAACAATGGCAAAGCGTTACCTTATTGATGTTGGCTTTATCAAAAGCTACGTCAACGGAGTATCTCGTAGGAAGAAGGTGACTGTAGGAGACCACTTTTACAAACGGCTTCAACTTGTTCCGCTTCTCCTGCTTCTTTTTTCCCATGCTTTTTGTGACCTTAACAAGATATCTAAGCAGATGCTCGGGACAACTGAACAGCATAATACCTTCAGTGGGTACTTGTCAATTCCAGCAATGATGGCGTGAGGGTACGTCCTATCGGCTCCTCCTTCGTCTTGTGCCTTCACAACAAGCGCTTTCCTGCCGGCGTATTTGCCACGAAGGACAAGGACAACCTTGCCCGGCTTCATTATTTTACCCATGATGATCCTAGATAAAGAACGAACCTCCTAGCAATGCTAGCTGCAACAAATGTTAAACGCAAAACAACTGTGAAAGTAAGAACGGTGGAACCGACAGACAACGGCAACGAGAAGACGCACAATTTTTATCCGAACACATCAATATGTGGGCACATATATCCTTCTCAATTTTTCCTTCTTATTCTTGTTGTTATGGTGTTTGTCTCCCTTCTCGGGGACAACAGCACCGCCTATTGAGAGAGTCGTACAGCTCCGTTTTGCGCTGCGTATGTGGGCCTCGCCTTTCACATCAGTGAAGAACTGTGTGTCAACCTTCCTGTTAAGCTGCCCTGCGCCCTCAAGCAGTCCTCTCTTCTCCAGCTGCTGCAACTGAACGCGTCCTGAATCCGTCCTGTCCTCCGAATAAAGATGACGGTTAAAGTCTTCCTGCTCTATCCCAGGAGGAGGCGCTACCCATCGTACCCGTCCAGCAACAACGTCTTTGATCACGAAACGAGCCGCACGAGAACAGTCCGGAATCCCTGACGCTGACATGAAGCCGCGATTGAAGGCTATCGAGGTTAATAGATTTGCAGCCGACGGCTCAGTATTCTCCGGCATCATGACTGAGTACTCTCGCTCAAAGAACGACACCGGAATGCGAGATAACAACAACCCAACTGGTCCAAAGTACTCCCGCATTTGATCAACGGGCAGAATACCTGAAAAGCACGGTCTGAACAAGGCATCACTGCACGGAATACTACATATAGTCAACGGATGTTGAGCTATCACATATAGATAGGCTAAAACTGACCATTCAGAAACATCTCGTTCCTTCCAAACGCAAATGACGGCATGACGAGGCCTGGACAGTCGCACAAACACAGCTGCAAAATACGACGGTAAATAAGGAAATGAGGAAACAGCAAAGAAAAGACAATGTGAAAGACCTTCATAGGAAATGGTCCGAATTTCACTTTTCACCATCTAACACTAATTAGCGATAGGCCTCTGTTATACTCCCGCGGGAGCATCCGCGGAACGTCCGCGGACCAATGGTGCACGGCGGAGGCGGGCGTGGCGAGGCGCGGCGATTGGCCAGGTGAGGAGTCTCGGCGCGATTCCCGCCCTTCCGCGGATGCTCCCGCGGGAGTATAACAGAGGCCATAAGACAAGTTATTTAGTCATGATTTCTCAACAAGCAGACATACCATCGAATCTGCATAGCCGGCATTAGTTCCGATGCTTCATTAACTCTGTGCACGATTCATAGCTTTTCGACAAATAGTGTGTACAGCGCCAAACCGATGAGGTGCTGTATATGAACACCACTCCCACTACAATGTTCAATATCACTAAGCATCCTAGTGCTTCTAAAGAAGAACGGTGGTTACTGATATGTGGGCAATGTGCGTACAAACGATGCTTTGGTCCTCGGAAGCGTAGGAGAACGCTGATCGAATAAGGAACGGGATTCCATGGTGCGGCCAGTTTTGACATAGATGCATCAGAACAGGTCCTCATCCCGCCAATGACCGAACGAAGTCCGTTGAGTAGCAATCATTTCGATTATCAAAACAGTATACTCTTTACCCAAGGTTAGGTGGGAGCAGCACTTTCAGTTCAAAATTATGCTACTGCTAACAACAGTGCCAAAGAAATGGCGAATTTAAGAAAACCTAAACCAAAACTAGCCACGCAACAGCAGTCGCGCTGTCATTCCAAATTGGCGCGCCGCGCAACAGCGGGAGTACAAAAACCCTAAGAGGGACTGACCCCTTCCAACCCGTACTCAAAATTAGCCCCTGCAAAATTTCCTCGCTTGGTCACAATGTAATCAAAGTGATATTTGACTCCAAGAAAGACGATTCCAAGAGATGTAGGCCACATTAGGTCAATGAACCCTTTTTCCTTCGCACATTCATGGACAGTGAACAAGTAAGAAGCAACTGATGGGATCCGTTCGAGTTCCTCCCGGTATTCTCATCGTTCTAGCGTCATCCCAAACTCTCGTAAACAAAACCCCGAGTTAAGAGAACACGCAGAACTTTCAAATGTGCATTCATTTTGCTGTTCTTTCCCTTTATATTTTAATTGGCATTGCATAAGTATCCGACGGCTCATACACGAATGACAAACCTGAGGATCGATATGAATTGTCTGGAAGTGGCGCGTTTTTCCTGGTGTGGCTGACACGGAAACTTTCTTCGCACCAGCAATCCTGTTTATCGTTGAACTCTTGCCAACATTTGGATATCCCACCATCCCCGCTACGACAGGTTTAGAGCCCGGTGCGTCAAGAGCATGTCCGACATCCTTCAAATACTGAACAAGTTGGTCCCTTGTCCGCAGATACTGCAATCCACTTATGGAGGCTGAGGCAGTAGATGGTGAATCACAACATTCCCCTTCTTCATCCTCCGCAACAACGTCATCTAATGCCGACCTAAACAGGATGACGATAGCGGAATGACAAAAATGAGGAAGAAACGAACTCACCAAAACGCAGCATTGACGTTGTTATCCGCAAAATATTTAGCCCAACCGGCGAGCTGGTCCTCCTCCAGAAGATCCGCCTTGTTTATCAGTAAAAGAACTTCTTTTGCGGGATCGACCTCTTTGACGTAGAGATCAAGGTCCTTGCTCCAGAACAGAAGAGGATTACGGGCGTCAACAATCTAAAACAGCATTTGTGTAGATTAATCCGTTTCTGCTCCAGGCACACCAATGGATGAGGCTATTCTGGTCAATGAGCGGTTGATGAAGGGCATCCACTCGGTAGTACCGACCTGTTAAAAGGATAAGACGCTGTAGTTAATGTTCAGAACTATTGGTCTCCTCTGCTCTCATGTTGAGGCACGCAGTGACGGCGCGTGGGGACATCCATAGGTGATCCAGGTTTTTGTATCTCCTGAGCGGTCCGTCCAGCCCATTAGCACTATTACGTGGGAGCAAAATAACCAATTAATAATATCAAAAAGATCTATTCTGCCCGAAAGTTCGCTAAAACAGATCATCTAGCTGCTGAGACTACCATGCATTGGGCTAACACATGTCGCTAATGTAAACCCTAACGTTACACATTTCGACAAATCGCCTGCAACAAACAAGAGCTACACGAAGAACGAACTTCCATTGAAAAACGTTATTTTTCCTCAACCTAGGATCTTCTATCTCGAACACTGTGTGATCAACGGACGTCAAAGATCCCTGTCTGTAGTACGCCCGGTGCTAAAGCAGTTATTTTCCTGCTTTCTGAAGTAAACAAAGAAATAGAATCAGAAATATTAGAATTGGTGAAAAGATTTTGTCACCCTCCCAAGGAAAAGCATAGGATTCATGTTCATTCTATGCACACCACAGTAACGGCAGGTATAGCAAGCAGCGACCATAAAATTACACAAGCCGCAACCCCTGCTCTTTTGCAATTTAATGCCTTCCTCAGGGCAAGCGAAAGTGAAAGGTTTTTTTAGCGCAAGACGTCTACCTCTGGGGTAGACAAGACCTTTCCTTTGTATCAAACATCCAAGTCGGCTCGCGGGTTTGCCTTTCAAGCTAGGCCAAGAGCGTCAACTTTGGGATAAACACAAGAGCGGCAGCAAGGCTAATAATTCCTCTTTCAGTCCACGTCCACAAACAGCGCTGGACGACAAGCTGAAGGCGTTCTTGCACTCTGCTAAAGATATGCTCACCTCACATTTGACTAGAGGGGAAGCCGCTGCCGCATACGGATATTGGGGAGCACCCTCATGACGGCTTTCTTCATGCTACACCTCACTATTCTAGCACAATCCTCTAATGTGGAGGTGCACCCTCCGCTAGGAAAGCGAAGTATTCCATCCTACCGCAGCTGTGTATTGAAAATATTCAAGCCTACAACATACTGCATCCTCCTACCCGTACTGCGCCAAGCCACTGCCTCAGCCCTTAACGTAACGATATCAGCGTCTCCTCATTTGACTCCACGACAATCCCTAGTTATAAGGAAGGTCTCAATCTTTTTAGTCTTAGAAGTCTATTCTGCAGACACATATTCAGTGATCTCGTCTTCCGCTTTAAAGTACTAGAAGGGGAATCAGTTCTTAAAGCGAGCAAATACTGCGCATTTTCGCCAACACTGGGTCACCGAAATCCTTACTGCTTTCGCTATCCCAAAATAAAATAGAAAAATCGAGAAAAGATCTCCAATTCCATTTTTCTTTTCGAGGTGCTCGTTGGCCACAGATGTTGCCTAAATCTACTAGAAGCGCCAACCGTTAATATGTTCCGGAAAAAAAATGAAAAAATTGACCACCTTCGACTCTGCATATTGTTGGCATATCCTAAGCACACTTCTTACATTTTCTTCAAGTGTTTCAAATTTTCAGAGATTTTTCTTAATTCGCCTTTTGCGTTTTTTTAACGTTTTCACTGCTTGCGTTCCTACCTTAGTTTGAGACGTTTCGTTTATTCACAATTACAACAACTCTCTGTGTAATGTTAGTCTCCTATATCTCTGCATTTGTTTACGCTTTTGCATGGTTCTGCAACTCTATGTTATTGTTTCTGCTCTGCCTAACAAAACATTTCATTTTACCTTACCCTTCCTATACAACTATCAAGTGGGTGCTGATCAGGGATGAGCGGATAATAAAATTTTGAAACCCGGATAACGGATAACGTATAATTTTGCTCGAAAATGGCCGGATAACGGAAAACGGATAACGAACAAACAACAAAAATTAAAACTCGTTTTAAATTGCTCTAATTTCAACGACAGACCAGGAGTTGAAGCACTGTTAATTTATAAGCCATTCCTAGACATTTTGATAGTACTTTTTAAACGCAGTGCAGTCGCCAGATTAACGACACCCTACGAGATTTTCTGCCGATCAGAAGGAAGGCGAACAAAGAGCAACATTGCTGCCTTTCGCCTGTTTCGAGAGGGTTGCTTGTATTGTTCTATTTATCAGCTGACTAGTTCTTTTTCCAATTAAAGGTGCTGAAAAACAGAATGATCCTCGTAAGAGTAATTCTCCCGATGTCTGACTTTTCCATGCTATGATGAAGGCGGGAGACGTCCAGCCGAATAAAGTCCACATAACAGTCTTGATCTATACCATTGTAAGAACCGTTATTGTTGTTGCTGCCTTATAGCACTCCAAGATCTAAGGTACTTGAACATGGAATTAGCTGGGATAGATACAATACTAACTTTCTTTCTGGTGATAACAGCAAGCAATTGTGTAGGCCCATCACACAATTAAGGACTCATGCCATCCAGAAGGGCAGAATCATCCGACGCATTCCAAAAAGGGAGTGGTTCCCTGTGTAATAAAGAGCTAGAAAACTTCACTAGAAAACTCACAAATATAACGAATCTGCGTGTCTTACAGCACCCGCGATTTTAAGTTTATTTTGTTTAGTTTATTTAGTACAGTTTGTTGCACCGCTGAAATGTTTAATGGAGAAGTCGCTCTCTCAATGCATCTGAACTGAACCTATTTCCCTTTCGCTCGTATGCACTGCTGTATTGCAGTATTTGTTTGGTGCTTCACAACAGCATATGACTAAAAGCATACCTATACCGCATGCAAATCGAACACACTGCAATCGTGGGGGCACATATGACACGACGCAAAGGTAAAAATTCATTCTAGGTTTAACCAGGCCCTGCACTTTTAACGGTCGCTAATAGCAGTTGGTATGCTTTCTTGGTATGCATGACTTAAAATGAATGAGCAACGCTATGCGTAAGCCTCATGAATGCATGGCACATGCTTAGGACTCTGAAAGGATAGAATTGAGGTGTCTTTAAAGCTATGTAACCAGTTCTCAAGTGAGTAAATGCCTCAACTAACCCTCCTGGATTTGAACGACTTCCGCTGTTTTTGACAACCATCCTTACGATCGTGAAGGATCCTTTACATAGTCCACACATCACCACGTTCAAACCTAGGAGTAATGTAATTTGTTGTTCGTTATCCGGCCCAAAATCGCCGGATAACGGACAACAAAACGGATAGGCCAAAACCCCCCGGAAACCGGATAACGGATAACGGATAACGGTTAATCCGCTCATCCCTGGTGCTGATGGAGGCGGCGGACCAACTAAGTTGGTATCCGGAGCCATTCTGCCTAGCGACTTGCAGTGTTGGCAAGCCACTGCTCGTCTCCATCAAGTCCCCTTCCCCATCCCAACAGCAGTGCATTTGAATGTAAATTTCACTTAATTTGTGAAACTACTTTTTGTTCTCGGTTGAAGGCTATTCTCATCAGAAAATTAAGATTGAGGCATCCTATTGATGTGTTGAGATTTCCTTCTTTTTCTTTTTTCCTTCCGTCCAGTGATTTGTGATTTTCGACGCATCGTGTCCATTGTCGGGACCAGTAGGAGTGGGACTCGTGAAGATGGGGTCAGCAAAGGGGGAACCAGTATTTTCCCTCAATATCGTCCAATGTGCGTCTGGTTTCTGACGACGGGTGATAGAAGTCGTGGCACGTGTGTCGGGGTGCAGAAATGTCATAGACGTCGTGGCAATATGGTGACACGTGAGTCGGGAGAGTGACTATGGGATTCGGAGGATGAATAATGCCATCAGACAGTAAACGGTGTCGACCTGTCAACCAATACCGATTAATTTTAATTGTGTTTCTGCAGATTAAGCACTTTGGACTGGGACTGTTATCTGTTTCTCGCCAAGAAGAGAACGAGCACTTCGGAGAATAAATCGCGTACATGCGAAAGTGGGTGAATGGGCTTCAAAAGAGCAGTGAAGATTCTGCCCTATCATATCCTTCTGCAATGGTCTACATAGTAAAACCAGTTTTTTTTTACTGTAATAGAAGTAAGAAGGCCTAAAGAAGAAAAGAGAACGACTGGAGCTGTTCTTTTCTCGGCGTTTGGGGGCGAAGTCCCCAAACAGACGTATGGCGGCGCCTAGGCCGTTGAACGTCTGGTAAATACGGAACCTTCAACTCGGTTCAAGCAGCACTAACCAAAGCATCCCTCATTGGGTGCGAACTGGAAAACGACTAGGCCTTTACAGCGCTACAGTAGATTGTCATCTATTTTCTTTACACTCCCTCAAGGGCTCAAATCTTCCTACCGCATCCTCATTCTTCAACAGAATGTGTGCAAGGCTTATTTATCGTTGACCTCACAATCATTAGCGCACTTCTAACATCGCTGTACCTATAAGTAGATTCACGTCACAAATAAGTATATCAACTTTACAGTATCTGTACATAGAAATATGTGCGTGTGATCACACACGATCCTGAAGTACTTAAATGTTGTACATTTGTATCAATAAAACCCAATAAGCGTATGTGGCAATGTTATATGATTTTGCCTAATACCTCTCAAAGAGATGCGAAACAAACAGCCACCGATAACCTCGCTGTTAAGCAAGGCTGTTCAAAATGGTATTTATACCAAACTGCAGCAAGGTATAAATATCATTTTCAGGGTAAACATATGTAAACACCACAGTTCCCCTTACTACTACGGTACTGAGGTAATCGCAATGTCGCACTCAAGAAATGAAGGCAATATTTCATACGGATCCGGATAAAAGCCCAGCACCAATATGTGGTAGTCAGCACATATCTAGGTGCCTCGTTTGGTCGAATTTACAGAGTGCGACAAAATTACCCGTGCACTAAAAATTCGGGTGAGGGACGTTCTGCCTGAAAGCGGCGCGGGACAGTGCCTGCGGAAACAATTAGCGTCGACTCGCGCAGTGACACCCGCCGCTTGGCACTCAGCCAGACACCCCTCGAGGCGATGCTGACCCAGGCAACCACGGGAGCCTGTAGGTCGACCAGATTTGGTGTGATTACAATCAATTATAGGGATAGGATGCTCAGACGGCTTGCATTGGCAGTCCAGAAACTCAGATTGACCTGAACCCTACCATCTTCTATATCAGAATTTCGAGCTCTATCGAATGATCCAGAAAAGAACCCTGCCTCAACAACCCTTAAAGCGATTTTTCTCAGGTGTTGTTTATTTTTCGCTAAATATCGGTTTTTATTCACATACATCAGGATTAAATGCGAGATTTGCTTCCAGGCTAAAATTGCACGAGGATTCCAACTAGATAGACGAGGGATCTTTTAACATAAGTTTAAAGCATTCCTTTCAAATTACATCTCTTTAATTTCGTAACTGATTTTTCTATGGAACCTTATAATGCACACACCATACATGTCGCGACTAAGACTGGATAGGTGGTTCATGAAATCTAATGTTGTTAACACCGAGAATAAATTTCATCACACAATTCTTCAAATTCCTCGTCCAGTCGTTTGTGGCTTCTAGCAGTTTTTTGACCTCGCGTTCCACAGGCAATGTATTGAACTCTTTGGGCAATTTCAGACTGTGAGCATGCTCTACGCACTGAAGGATCATAATGTCCTTTTCAAAAAGGTTGAGCACTTGGGGTGCTCTTAGAAGGTCTCTAGTCTATCTAACTATATTTCTCGCACAATTTCAGTCTGGGAGCATGCCTCGCAATTAATTCTGATATAAATAAAAATTGATATTTAAGGAAAATAAACAACGCCTAAAACCCGCCTTAAGGGTTGTTTAGATAGGATTTCTAGCTCATTCGATAGAGATAGAAATTCTAGTATAGGAGATGGTAGAGTTCACATCAGTAGCCTGGAAGCATGCCTCGTGGTTAATTGTGATAGAAATAAAAACTGATATTTAACGAAAGTTAAACAGCGCCTGAAAAAAAATTGCTGTAAGGGTTATTGAGGCAAGATTCTTTCCTGCCTCATTCGATAGAGCTCGAAATTCTGATATAGAAGATGGTAGGGTTCAGGTCAATCCGAGTTTCTGGACTGCCAATGCAAGCCGTCTGAGCATCCTTTCCCTATAATCGATTGTAATCACACCAAATCTGGTCGACCTACAGGCTCCCGTGCTTGCCTGGGTTAGCATCGCCTCGAGGGGTGTCTGGCTGAGTGCGAAGCGGCGGGTGTCACTGCGCGAGTCGACGCTAATTGTCTCCGCAGGCACTGTCCCGCGCCGCTTTCAGGCAGAACGTCCCCTCCCTAAAAATTCAATGGCATTTTGAAATCAAACTTCGCAGATCAATTCTAACTATCAAAATTATCTACTACAAACATGACAATCCAAAACATGCTAACAGTTTTCGAAATGATCGCCTTCAGGCTCCACACAGTTCTTCAAACTTTGACAAAAGCTTCGCATGTGGCCCGCAGGTAAGGTTCATCAATTTCGTCCCAGAATTTCAAAAGCGCTTCTTTAAGAGAGTTCAAATTTGGGTGTCCGGTAGAGCAAGCTTCTTTTCTCTAAGACCGCCCACATAGAATAATCCATCGGGTAATGTCCGGAGAAGGGCCATTCGTCGTGTGTTTTTCTTTTGTTGGAGACTCAAAACTATCATATTATTTCTGACCGTAAGACCAACGTAAGCGCCCGAGTAATACTAGGTTGTCCGGAAATTAATGCAGGTTTTGGACCTCAAATTTTAAAACGACATACCTCAGCTCAAACATAACATTATTAATCGAAGTAAGAACCATTCGAGTCCACACATCTTTGCTAACGAGATACCAGGTTATTTATCTCTGTTGCATAGAAGTCCGGAGTTCTGGAGCGGATGAATTCGTCGAAGGCAGTTTCCACCTGAGCTCGGTTACTGAAGCAGTTCTCGCTCAAGAACTTATGCAGATGCCTGAAGAAGTGGTAGTCGGTTGGCGAAAGGTCCGATGAATATGGTGGATGTGGTAGAGTTTCGTAGCCCAACTCGTTCAACTTTTGCATCGTCGGATGCGCAACATGTGGTCGCGCATTGTCGTGAACAAGGACCGGTCCTTTTCTGTTGACCACTGCCCGGTGCATAAGTCGTAATTTTTCGTGCATTTCGTCGATCTGTTGGACGTACTTCTCTGCCGTCACTGTTCCGCCCGAACTCAAGAAACTGTGGTGCATTAATCCAGAAGCAGACCACCAAACAGTTATCATGATCTTTATTTGGCGCCATTTCGGTTTCGGGGATTACTGCGGAGCTTCATCGCGGTCCAACCACTGAGCCGGTCGTCGCCGGTTGTTGTAGAGGATCCATTTCTCGTCGTTTACGATACGGTCAAGAAATTGATAGCTCTTGTTGCGAAGAAGCTGCGCTGACGACACGAACCAACGATTTCTTTGATGGTCGTTCAACTCGCGTGGTATGCATTCATCTAACTTCTTCGTTTTTCCAATTTTCCGCAGTTGTTCCCAAACACTTGATTTGCTTATGCAGAGTTCTTTCGCAAGTTCTCGAACGGTCACACGTTCATTTGCTTTCACCTAGCTCTTCAACTCGTTGTCATTAATGCCAGAGCGACCTCCTCACCCTGTCTCATCCTCAAGATCGAATTCACCTCGACGAAATTATTTAAACCATGCATCACCGTGGATCCGTTAACACTCCCTTGGCCCCATACCTGTTTGATGTTCCGAGTTGTTTCCTCCGTAGTACGACCGAGCTTTAACTCATTGAAGTAAATCTGCCGAAATTGCTGCTTTGACACGTCCACTTATACAAGACTTTTTCGGTAGAACGCATCAAACTGGCACCGTCAAATTGGGTGTCGCGTGTGCAAGTGTGGACAAACGCCTTATTCGACGCCTCACCTCCACCAGACATGCTTGGAGAATTACTTGGAGCTGAAGATTGCTTTGCTGTTGTAGAGATGTGAGAAATAGATAAACTACCGTCCAGGCTAGGGTAGGGTGTGGTCCATACAAGCTGCTCGTGTGGAAACTGCTTTCGTCGCTCAGGTGACGTCCGTAGCTGGAGGAAAGGGACTCCAGCATGTGGGGAAAAATGTCGCAACGAAGGGTCACCAACCCCCAAGCGCACCCGTACGAAGCAACCCCTCTACCCAATGCGCCACGATCCGCTTGCCAGTCGCGCCATCGCTAGCGTACAAGAGACGTCGACGCGAGCCACGACGCATCGGCAGCAGGCGCACGCTACAGTATCCCGCAAACCTGGGCATCAACCCGCGCGGGCCAATTTGATGCGTTCAACCGAAGGCGTCTTATTTCCACGATTCTACAAAGTCTGCCGTGAAATAATCTATATTGAAAACGAATAGCACAGCGAGAAAACGAAAGAAACCGGCTTTGTAAAGTGTTTTTGTTTTGTCTATTTATTCCAAGGTAAAGTTTTGCTGAAAAATCCCGCTCTAAAGTTGGAGGTCGAAAACTTGCATTAATTTCCGGACAACCTAATATATTTCGTGATATACATCGCACAATTTCTTATAGATGTTATCTATAAGAAAATAGAACCAGAAAGCAGTTCCGTATAATAACTCATTTTTGTCACCAACAAAGTGACAAAACCCGTGCTCTACTTTTCACGGGAAACTGTAACGGTATTAAAGCTAGCGGTTAAAAAGGATGAGGACAGAGTCGATGTTAATCCACATCTCTTCGGAATGCGTCGCGTGTGCTAATTTTACAGAATATTGTGAAAATCTGCATCCGCAATTAGCACACACTACAAGTCTGTCAAGTGAATGTTTCATATCAAACAACCCAGCTACGAATTTACTGAACCCGTAAGGATGGAGGGCACGGCTTGCCTGGGCTGGACCCGAACACTGAATTCCTTCCTCCAGCTGTTGAGATGGCGACGTCTTTAGCCTCCAGACGGCTAGTCAGTGAACATCGTAAAGCAGACCACTTTGGAATGCTGCATCAGTTCAAATACTTGGCAGATCATCAGATGTCCAGTAGGTGAAATCGAAATTGCCTGAGCAAGCAGAACGTGTGATGAACTTCCGCTCAACCGGCACTGGAGGTGCTTACTCTGCTCCCGTGCCCTAACTCAGCGCGAGTCGCGACCAGGAGTGTACGTAAATAAAATCCGAAATTTCATAAATCGCAAATCGTAATTACGAAAAAATCATCGTAAATCGTAAGAGGTGCTTGACTTATAGTGCACCTGAATTCCTAGATTTTCTTCTATTATATTAAAGCTAACTGAAGATATATGTTTTATTGAGACGTTTTCAGCTCGAGCTGGACACTTTTAATTGAGCTGGAAGCCACTAAAATCAACTAGCACCTTTCAAATCAACCTGGACTCGTTTTAGAACAACCAAAATAAACTGCCTGATCACAAATGCTATCTTAAAAGGCGCCTATACATCGTGCCCAAACAGAAAGCTTACACCGCTTGGACGATCAAAATATGTGCATCATTTCAGCAGGATTTATATTGCACATAGGGTGCGTAAAAAGAATTGACGCACCTTCTTTTGTTCCAGCAGCTCCAGCTTTCTTTTTCTACTTTTCAAGGTTTTTGTGTGTTGCATTTGTTGTCCGTATTGTGTTCAAGAAAAAAAAACTCGAGAAAACTGAAGAAACATGATACCGTCGTCATGATACGGCGTTCCTTTCTTGGCTGTTACCAAAAGAAATGAATACTTCATTAACAAAAGAATTAGCAGCTGTTCGAAACGGTCGGTAAGAAAAGAGGTCAATAACCTAAAAGTCAGCTACGGCTCTATCATTACAGATGATGTTTGCAAGATGTCAAAGCGCGATAACGTTCCGAAATTGTCAATCTCTGTCCGATGATAGCAAACAGGATAAAGAGCGTAGGTGTGAACAGCTTCTTAGGCCAGCACTGCTCAAACATGAATCCGCTGGATTACAATTTTGAGGCAATTTGGAGACTAAAGTCTAGACTACCTCCGACAAAGGTGACCATCCGCTGGAGATTACCCTGTTCAAAGCGCTGGACGAAATCCAGGTAGAGTACTTGCTGCGCACCTTCGATCAGCTTCCCATCCTTTTCGCTCCTGCCTTCACAGTAGAGGAGCCAATATCGATTACGAGTTATTCTATCGTGTTCGTAACATCCTTTTCCATACTTTGGAAGTAAATATGTTAAATCTTACAGTTGATTACTTTTTCCACAACCGCCATTCACTGCTTCAATACTTCTTACGCACCCTGTATAAAACAATGGCGTTGGAGAGAGAACCGCAACAAGTCGGAATGAAAACCAAAAAAATCATTCCATCGCTCACTAACTGAACGAAAACAGCATTTGCACGAATAATCCGACAAGCATCGCCTACTGAGTGAGCGTATGACACAATTCTATCGTATGACACACCTAAAGTTCTAACCCATTCCAAATTTTGAAGTGTGCCCAAGAGCATTTTTGCAGCAGACGGGAAGGAATTGCGTGAAGAATGAAACAATATGATCACATTTTTGGACACCCACTATAGTCGCACTTTCACTTAAGATTACAAAAAGGTATTTTGTGTGACATTCCTTAGAAGTAGTATAGAGAAGAGCGCAGTTTGAATTGAAATTGGTTCATCTGATTCGCACAACGTATGTTTTAAACCGTTGCCGGAGAACTGGTCCGCTTGGCATGATGCCAAGGCAGCGCGCGGCTTTTCGCCGTGTCGTCTCGCGCACTCCACGCCTCCCTCCCTGCTCGCCACGTCCCGGAGTCCCTTCCCTAGCCCAATCTGTGCTCTCCTCCGCGACAGCGAAGGAGGGCACAGAAAAGGCCGGACTCTGCCGTGCGCTCACTTTGCTCATCTGACTCTCGCCGCACGCGCGTGACGGAATTTTTAGGGGACCAGTTTACATGTAAGCGTTTTAAACGTATAGGGAGTAGTCATGGTAGAGAAGACGGAAGAGGAACGGTTGCCACGCGATCCACAATGGGAGTTCTTGATTCCGAACCCACTACGGCCAACCAAATCTTCCATACTTCCAGGTTCGTTAATTGGTAACTCAACATCTCAGAGAGGGACTTACTAACGCCGTCCTTTATCCTTCACCATTTTTGAAGGCAAATCTTGCTCGTCCTAATTTTCTATATGGAACCTGAGTTCAGCTCTGATCGCGCTGCAACAGGAGTCAATTTGAACGGAAAGTTTCCCTCAAATCCGCGCTATAATGGGAGCAGCGTTGTATCCGACGAGCCTTATCCGGAGGCTTTATAACGGGAGGAGACTGCATGTCAAAAGTATTGCCTAGGTAGCACATTATATTACGCAAATACACTCCGTGCCATGAAGTGCAGTGACAATCAGATTAAAACATGAAGGTCTTACTCTTTTCAACAATTTACCAGTTATTTCACAACCTGTCTCCAATCAAGTCCAATACTGTTTGATGGCTTTGCATCTGTTCCACTCGTGTGAATGGCAAGAGTCGTTTATTTAAAAAAGGTACAAGTCGACTAGGAGGTAGTTACAGAACAGAAAATGGTTCAACAGGCGATCACCTTTCCTCCCTCGTGCAAGGCGAATTCGGCTGCCTTTCTGGGGATTGAAATGAAATGCTTTCAGACAAATGGAATGGGAGATTGTGTTAAGGCCCCGCATACTTCTGCGGCAACGCCGCGGCCCTATCCTTAACAATAGGGCAGGGACGTAGAGCTCGCTGCCAGCGGCTAGCGGCGGCGGCAAGCTCAGCAGCGCCACTGGGGCGAATGGTGGCACGGGCAGAGACTATCTGCGCTCCAGCCCTTCGACAAGTCATAACTCATCGTTTCGCTGTCCGCCGTGCCTTTAAAGTGCAACAAGAAAGACGGCTAGCCCAGTTTCGCCGTCAGGACTTTGCATTTTGAATCACTTTTCGTCCATGCTTCTTCCCGAGAATAGCTCTGAAGTCGGCAGCCCTTGAGGCGTCAGAGATGTGAGAAGGTGGGGGAAGCAGAGTTAATGAGCCGAACTCGAGCGGCCTATACATAAGGCTGCGTTTTCTGACACAGTGTTCAAGGAGGACATAAAAAAGTAAATAGAAAATAGCAATGGGCTATGAGAGAAGTCTTTAAAAGTGGGTATCGTTATAAGCCAAATTGTAGCACTTTAGGATGACGCATGTCATTTGTGGATTGATGATCACATTTACGAAAATTTACGATTTACGACCCAAAATGTCGTAAATCGGAAACCGAAAAAAATTGCCAAAAATCACCGTAAATCGTAAAAACGTAAATCGCAATTACGCACACCCCTGATCGCAACACTTTCGAAAGTGAACTGTGAAAATAGGAGCACGGAAAACTTAGTGGCGACGGAAGACACTGTCACAGCGCCTGCGCCTCCTTAATCTCACCATATACATATACTGCTGTCGCACAACGAACTACACCAAGCAGACGGAGCAAACAGCAATCAGGCGGACGGCGAATTGCAACGACGGAAAGGGATCTGATGGTGGATGTTCCACCTAGTGAGAAACAACAATGGCTCTACAACTTTCCTAAAGTGTTGCGCAAAGGCCAACAACAAAAACAATTTTATGTAGAGTAATGTAATGGATAGCAAATATTTGGCGCAAACCGTTATTTGACAAGCTGCCATAAAAGGTGAACATAGAGGGGCCGCCTTTAAGAGCTGTTAGAGCACAGATAAGTTCAATCCCTCCATCAGAATAAGCTGAAAAGAGTTCAACTTCCGTATTCCGTTAACAGTGCTGGGGCTTCGCTCCAGTATCCGAAAATGACCGATAATGTTCACCTGATCATAAATAAAAGTGCACAACCAATGGAAAAAATTGTCTTTCAGTCAGAAGTACCGCTCATAACATTGAACTACTGCGCGATCCACATGTGTCAAAAGTCTCCAGAAGGCCCTGTGCCGTGAAGCAAAATTCT
>OX375869.1:48987630-49058711 GCA_947359475.1 Heligmosomoides polygyrus bakeri | reverse complement strand
TAGGGATTGCACGCCGGGGTTGTGAAAATCAGTTCCTTATGTTATGTGTCACACAGTCGGTTTTGTTCATACAGCCCTCCTACATTTTCTTAAAGAATCGCGTCCACTTCAACGATGCTGTTCTATTAGTTTGGTCGAACGCTGTCGGCTTAAAAGCCGTTACATTCAAATTGAAGTATCTCCGCTCAGACTCAATCTTAATAAAATCTATCGGAACCTACAGACTTGCTGGTAAGGTCTACGGCGTCCAATGTGTGTAGGGGGTTCAGAAGACGTGCCGAACACGTTGTCCAATGTGCGTGGGGGTTCAGAAGACGTGCCGACGAAGACGGAAGACGCCTTGGTCTGTTTTAAAGTGGATCGCCTGTTTTTCATGCGTTTCTACAATCCAGATGCCAGTAGGAAGCATGCTGACGTGGTTCAATGCGAAAACCTAAGCGGCAGGCCGACAGAGCTGGCAACGCGTCAGGCGCCGCCGCGCGCGACCGCTGTCGCTCCCGTTTTGTAACTTTAAATACGATCCCTTAGTGTGCCGTGGAGTGCAGGCGTGACGAGTAGCAACATACACCGAATGTAAGTGCACTCTTATCTCCTCTTTTCGACTACAGATCCGCGCCTTATTTGCTTCCGTATTGCACAGGGAAGCGAACTCCAGTATGTATGCAATTTTAACACGGATGCGTCACTCAAGCCACACCCTGGAGTGTATTCCCCTGCCCAAATCTGTGCTCTCCTCCGACGGAAGAGAACACAGAACAGAGCTAGACCACTGTATGTTTGTTTTCTTCAATATCAGTGTCTCATTTCTTTCTAGTGTGTTAGCGAGACTTTTTATAAGGTGACCCAGCAACTACCATAGCGCCGAGCTCCCTTTCAGCAAAAAGCTCTTCTGTCTAGAAGGAGAATAGTGCGGCTGGAATCACTACACGCACATGATTACCTCGTTACATCTCTCACAATTAACCCCATGCACAAAATTACTGAAGTTACTCAGTAAGACTATCGTGTTCGAGTCACCCTTAACTAAAGGATTACAGTCTTGGCAAAACCGCCGCGTCGATCTATGGGTCAATATTGACAGACCGTAGACGCGGTCACAGCCCTTTTTATCACGAAGTTCAAAATGTCCAAAGTTCGCGTGCACACGCCAAGTGGACATGATTGATAGGACCTTAGCGACATATTTGTGATACACTGGTACACCCAGACGGATTAACCCGATTATAAATAACAGTTTAGGAGTTAGAATAAACAAGTAACTAACAAAAAAAAGGTGTACAACCACCTACTTGCACAACAACGTCACTGCGTTCTACAACTCTCCACAGTTCTCTCCACATGTCTGGATTCCTCTCAAAGGGAGTAAGAGCCAAGCCGTCATGCTAAAAAATGGATAACTGCTAGAAGTAAATGAAGAAATGGTGCTTCAGTGATATACCTCTTGAAGCTGTGCCAGCTCTGATCTCCACTTCAGAAAGCTCTCATTCTCCAGTTGGTTCAACTCATCAGCTGTGTTCCAAAGATCACGCTTTGGTCTTCTGGGAATTTTAAGCATATGCTCAAGCTGACGTTGGAGTAATAGGTTGTTCTCGTAATCAATTCTGGATGGGATCACAATAGCCGACTGCCTAAAAGCAAAAATGGGCCAGTACATGTTACGGTTATTTCATTATGATCTACGTTGTACTGTGCAAAACGGGTCACAACAAGTAAGAACGACAAGAAGTATACACTTCAATGAAAGAAGAACGACCACATCTCTAATACTCACTAACTTCTCGATCACGCGAAACTGCTCTCGCTCCGCCGTAAATTCCGTGCCAGCCAGCTGCGCCTTAGCCAGGAACTCCTCCAAACTTGTCTCATCAGTGATAGAATCCATATACTTTGTAGTCTCCTTAAAATCAATGAGAGCAATTGGTAGCAGCTTTGGAAAATAACATGTAACAACAAAGCTGAACAGAACCACCACTCACAGTTTCCATGAATGCCGGGTTCTCTATCTCTTCCCCGTCATATTTTGACTTCTGGTGCGCTTTTCGAATTCGAACTCTTTCGTTTGCAAGTGAGTTCCCCAAAGATTTGTTTACACCAGTTGGCTTCTTGTTGGACGTCCGTCGCTTCGTCATTCAAGTGACCTCCACGCCCTCGCAGAATTGGGAGCAAAATCACTGGAAGTTTACTTATAGTGAGTGACGCCAATAGATGTGCACCCTAGTCGCTTTACAAATTAAACGCATTCAAAGCTCCACGGGAAGTCGAGTTAAGAACCAATATAGCAGAATTTAGGAAACCAAAAGAAAAATGCTCACAAAAGGGAGCGAGCTCACGACGAAGGGCGCTACCGTTGCGGGACCACAACCAACAATTTCTCGACCGTCCTTTAAAGTGCTATGATTGCATTCTTCGGCGACTGCAATTCCTCGTTCCGTTTCTAGGAGTGCTCGGCTTGGAAGTAGGGTTTCGAAGCATCCTTCTTGTTGTTTAGGAGAGCAGTCACATGCCACATGCTCTTCTCCACATTTGTGCTTCTTTGCGTTTCATCTTGGAGAAACTGACCGTTTTCCTAGCACTGTCCATCGAATTCAAAAGTCAAGTCAAACATGCCTTGTCGCTGTGATGCAGGCACTTTAGCTACGTCTTCAGCAAAAAGTTTCGGCGCTAAGTGGCTCCAGAGTAGTAAAGAGGGTTGGGATAGTTCGCTAATTAGGTGCGAATGGAACGAGACTCAATCTGCCTCAAATGAGCGACGGAAAATGGCAAAGGTTCTTTTTCTTTTTTCTTTTTCTTTCACCCATCTTTCGTCCGGCAAAGGTTCTGGTGAGAAAGATCGAGTCTTGAATTGGGCGGGTTATTAACTAGAAGTTCAAGAAGCAAGTGCTTGAAAGTTTCTATCGAGGAAGGGAGGGGGAACACTGTGGATGGAGAGAGGGAATGACGAAGCAGGAATTTTGGAAGGAAATGAAAACGTGAGCATTCTACATTCTCTGAATTGGTAATGGGTTATCATACTTACTTTACTTTGATGGTCCTTTTGTCTGCTTGAGGTCTTCTCAGCGGGGACCACAACTCTTCCAGACCGCTCGATCTCTGCCTGCTTGCATCCAGTGAGGCAGACTCCGCTCTCTGAAAGATTTTGAGAATGAGTATGCCCACCGCGTTGGCGGTTGTCCCAGTCCCAGTGGTCTCTTGGGAGCCATTCTGTGACAAGGAGACGCCATCTATCGTCCTTTCGCCGAAGCAGGTGTGCGGCCCAGCGATATTTGGACTTCTTCGTGTGCTGCAGCGGGTCTGCTAATTGCGACTTCTCCCGTAGCTCCGAGCTTCGCAGGCCTTCTTGCCATTGCTGACGGAGGCTTGTCCTCAGAAGACATCTCTCCAGTGCACAATGCGTAGTTTGCATTGCTCTGGCGATTGTCTTGTTATCGGGCCAGGTTTCCGTGGCGTAACACATCGTAGGCAGTACAGAGGCGTTGAAGATGGCCATTATAATTAACCACGAGCTGACATGGCAAAGTGCCAGCGCCTGCTCACGCCATCCGAGTCATTGTCATTGGAGCACGTTTTCGTCGCTCAATGGGAGTTGGCAGCTGGGTTCTGCGCTCTTCGAGCGGCTAGAGAAGGGAGTCCAGGGTGTGTGCGATCCAAGCTGCTCGTGTGGAAGCTGCTTTCGTCGCCCAGTGGGAGTCGGCGGCAGCAAGCTAGGAGAAAAATCCAGGATGTGGTTCAAAAATTCCGCACCGAAGGAGAACCGAACCCCGGCCTTCCTCGCATGCAGCGCGCCTCTATCCACCGCCCTACGACCTGCTTGTCGCGAGAGTCAACGCGGGCGTATAAGACATCGATCGAACGCCCTCGTGGAGGCCAACACGATCCGCAACGCAATGGCAGCAGCCACACGCTACAGTATCGCGGGTTGATGAGCAAACCTGCACATCAACCTCCGACTCCATGGAGCGCATCAGCAGAATTTGGTTAGTTCTAAGTAAGACCGGCGTTGAATATCGAGGCCCTGAGGCCGGCATCCTTGACCTGATCGGTGACTTCGCGAATCGAACTGAAGGCTGCCCATGCTGCGCGTCTCCTGCGGGCGATTTCAGGAGCGAGGTCGTTATCCATGTTCAGCTCTCTTCCCAGATAGACGTAGGCGTCGACCTGTTGTAGAGCGACTCCATTTAACCTTACGAGTCCCGTGTCACACCACTGCTTGACCATAAACTGAGTTTTGGACATATGGTCCATGCAGGAGAAATCCTTGCGAAACCCTGCTTGCTCCACTGGCTGATATTCATCCAAGCAACGCTCCATGCGGTTAAGCAGTATCTTGGTGAAGATCTAGTACACAACCGAGAGAAGACTGATGGGTCGATAGTTGTTGATATCCTCCTGCTGACCTTTTTTGAAGATTAGAACTGTTTTCGACTCCTTCCATGAGTCCGGAATCCTACCAAGTCGAAGGTAGTGGTTGAAGTGTTTGGCAAGAAAAGAGCAGAGGGCCTTGCCACGAAGTAGATCAGCTGAAATGCCGTCCGCTCCGGGAGCAGTTCCTGGCTTCATCCTTCTGATGGCATGAGCAACTTCTGATTCCAGAATGGGAGGTACTTCCTCAGCTGGTGGCATCAAGCATTTCGGGACAGTGATGGAAGAACGGAACAGATCTGTGTAGAATTCTTGAACGATGGCCTCCATCGCTCTTCGAGACGTTTGCGTTGTTCCATCCTTATCCACAACGGCTGACATTATTGCCTTCTGATCGCAGAGATCTCGTTTGCAGCGCTTTATGCTTGAACCTTTCCCAGCGGCTTCTAACAGCTTCAATCCTCTGTAGGCTTGAATGGACTCCTTCACTGCAATTCGGCAGGCCTTCGAGATGGTGACTTTTCCAGATGGGAAGCATACTCACGTCTAAAGCGACATGGTAGTGACGAGTTTTCCGGGGCGGGTTGGACGAGTTTTCGCACAGTATGCAGGCGATCGTCGCGGGACCGACTGGCGGCTGCCACGCGGTCTCAGCCAACCGAGGCTTCGTCGAGCTGAACTGTTCCGTGACTCGATCAAGGGTGGGAACACAATACAAGGTTTACACACATATAAGACCTTCCATCTCGGGAGGTAACACCAAGTGTACCTATGGACCTTAGGCTCCACCAAGAGAAGGATAATAGTTTTCCGAAGAAGATTTTACTGCAGTGCTCCTTGCAGCTACAACGTTGTGGGTGATGCCAGCGCAGAAGGAAAGCGTTAGCCACAGAAGGTTTCAAACGTTGCTTCGGAGCGCAAAAGACCAAATCCACCGCTATTTAGATAGGCTATTTAATTTTCAGCTGCTCTTGTAAGCTTGGAACCAAGTTGTGGGGCAGCCTCAGGCAATCGAGATTTCTGCTTTAAAATAGAGAATTATTGGTATCTGGTAGTTAGGGGAAGGGTCACCATAGCATACCGTGGGGTGCGGGAGTGGAGTAGCTACACACAGCCAATGTAAATGCAGTCTTATCTCTTATTTTCGATTACAGGTCCGTATTTTGTCTGCTTCCGTATTGGGCGAGGGAAGGAGCTTCAGGATGTAGGCAATTTTAACACGGGTGCGTCACTCCAGCCACATCCTGGAGTCCTTCCCCTGCTTAAATCAAGGGCATAGAACATAGCTATAGCATTGTTTGTTTGTTTCCTCATTATAGGTTTGCCATCATTTCTTTTTGTTCGTGTTAGTGACACTTTTTATAAGATGACCCCCCCCCCCCACAACTACCATAGCGGCATAGTTCGTTATAGCAGACTAAGAAAATCGCTCAACATCTACTGCAGAACTCCGCTTAAATTGAATTTCCACCATCAATGAACAATGTGGACAGGTGTATGGATCAGTTCTTCAAAACAAATATAACATTTGAGCCATAGTCAATTCTCTAGTGGAAGCGAAAACAGAAGCTCATGCCCATCCCAACAGTGCAAACGTCTGCAAACATTTTTAGGGAATTGAGGGTTTTCTACTCCTTCCAGCTCCATGATTGTAGTTACTGCTCATTCCTAGCATTGGTCTCCTTTTCAATTCAACTTCCATAGATTCCTGCTGAGTAGAGGAGCTTACGCTCGCTCGTTGGTTTCTTGATGATTGATTGGAGTACTTGGGTCCCGTACTTGGGTCCCGCAACGATCGTCTGCATACTGTGCGAAAACTCGTCCAACCCGCCCCGGAAAACTCGTCACTACCATGTCGCTTTAGACGCGAGTGGGAAGCATTAGGGTCCAGTTCGATAGCTCTTCTTTGCTCCAAGAGTTTAATCGCATGTGCGTTGAGTCTTGAAGCAGACGGAGATGTCGCTTCGCAAGAGCTGCTAGCACATTTAAACAGTCCTTTGGAGAGAAGGTCGTAGTCTTCCGATGGATCCTCAAGAAGATTCCATTCATACGGCTTTATTGCATATTCAACTCCTCAGACCTGAATGTGGGGATCCTCAACGGTGCCGGTTTATGAGTGTCACACAGGAACATCCTCTTTTTGAGTACTGCGTGACCATTTGTGCCGTTAGCCATCACTAAGTGATGATCACCCCTTCACCGTGATGAGGTGGCACATGAAGGGGATGGATTATCATAACAGAAAGGAAAGTAGGGGCGCCTATAAGCCGTGAGTTGGAACATGGTATAAAACCCGAACTGTATGACGAACAGAGGAATAGTTGGAAGGAGTCAAAGAGTAAATATGGTCGAGACAGCATTTTGGCATAGTGGGTGGAGAATGATCCTACAAGGGAGGGAATACGATGAAATAACGACCCAGGAGGGACTCAATAACGACCTATAGGTTTAAGGCGCGCTTTCCTCAGATTCTTCATCGCATTGTCCGGTGCAGTAGGAAAGCTTCTACCGTTACCAGTCTTATGCTATAAGAAAGTTTTATAGGCATTTGGAAGACGGTTTCCGAAATTCTCCTCACATTTCTCTTCGGTAAGCTTTAATTGGGATTCTTATCAAGCCTTCAGGGATTGCTGAGTCGTGAGACTTTTGCTGAGATTCGAAAACTGTTCAGTGGCGCGTTAATCCGTGACTTTCCGTTTACTTGATTGATTTTTAATTGTGCCCGCTACTTGATCGTCAGTAGTATCTCCAACTCGTTTGTCATAGTTCAAGTATCGCACCACTCATCCAAGGAAGCACGTTTGTTGAATAAACAGCGAGGGTCTTCATCAGGTTGTCAGTGAAGTCATACCTGGCCAGTTCGAGGCGAATGGTGACATGCGGGAGAGCACAATACTCGCAGATGGGGACCATGTGGGTGACACCATCTCCAGAATCGCGACTTCGATGGTACGGCCGGAAACAGAGTGAGAGCACGGTCTGGATGGCGACGTACACGGCGGGGGCGTTGAAGATCTTGAAATGACGAGGGTCTTTCATACTCTGTTGGCCTTGAGGTTAAAAGGGGCTTCAGTGAGGAGCACGGCGTGCTCTCCAGGAGCCACATTGAGCTCGAGGTAGGAGTGTGGTGTCAGATCTTCTTTATATTCTATTATCATTCTCTGTCTGTCAAGCCTGTTGCGCGGTCCGTCTGTTCACCGCTCTCTTCCGTGTCCTGTATTCGCTGTCAAGACAGAGTCTACCTTCACATCCGTTGGTGCTTTGGTTGATCGGACAGCTTAGAACCTTGTGGCGGGTTCAGATTAAACTCCAATTTCAACAAAGCCACCACGAAAGGTAAATCTGGTCGACGTGTCTGGTGCCAGTTCTAGTCGATTTGCTGCTAATCGATCGTTGTTTTCTCGCTCGCTGACCTCCCACGATGGCGCCCTCAAGGACTATTGTGCAGAAGACCGGTGACGAAAGCGAGGCGGGACTCGGTTCAAACGAAGTCGCAGCAGCATTGGAACAATTGCACGCAGATAAGAAGACACCGTTGTTTTTAAAGACGCTTATAAGCCATATGTTCAGCGTCCAGAAGCAGCTCTGCTCGGTTCTTGCGAAAAACCAAGAGTTGCAGGAGCAGATCTCTTGCTTGCGAGAGGAAAATATGGCCCTAAAAAGCGCGTTGGCTGAAGCAGGAAAAAGTGAATCACCTCGATCGTTTCCTGAAGCCACGGCTAATGTGGTGTCCCTAGTCGAGGAGAAAGAAAGGCAACGATCAGTGGTTATTTCTGGTATTCCAGAATCAAAGGACCCAAAGTCTACTGAAAGGGCTCTGCATGATCTCGACTTTGTTAAGAGCATTCTCAACCATCTCGAGATTGAATGTATCCCCCAAATAACGTATAGACTTGGCAAACCTCAAGCTGATCGTCCCCGTCTTGTAAAGGTTCTGCTACCTAACACGTTCTATAAATCTTTGATCCTTAGGAGGGCTCCGCGATTGCGTTCTTTTTCCTCCAAGGGCGTATATATACGCCCCTCACTTACGAAGGAGGAGAGAGAGCGCAATCGAGAAGCTTGGTTAGCGCGCCGTGTCTCTCACAACGTGTCAGCTGTTGACTCCCAAAGGACTCAACTCAATGTGTCTTCGGTAAACTCATAAAACCTCCCCGGACACCTGTCAATAATCTTAAATGCCTTTATTGCAATGTGCGATCAATCCAGAAGAATATTTTGCCACTTCGCTCTACTTTAATAAACTTAAATTGTGACTTAGTTATTCTGACAGAGACATGGTTAAATGAATTCACTGACGCTGGTCCAATTCTTGGTGATTTATGCAGCAAATATTCTTATGTGAGATGTGATAGGACAAGTAAAAGAGGTGGTGGAGTTCTTATCCTTATTAGGCTTCCAATTGTTTTTGAGACCATTTGGACTGAATCAATCGCTGAGGGCTTTGAACTACTTTCTTGTGATTTAAAGCTACCCCAGGCATCTTTAAGGATAATAGCTATTTATAGGGCACCTAGCGCTCCTATCAACCACACACTCCAATTGATCAAGACAATAAGCGATCTCTGCTCTTCCAAATCACAGTGTGTGATTATGGGCGATTTCAATCTGCCAGACATTGAATGGTCTAGGAGTTCTCCTTCCGGTGTCAGTATGGCCTCGAAACGTTTTGTGGAGATGTGCGTATCGTGCAAGCTCCACCAAAATGTTTCAAAACCTACTCGGAACGACAGTGTGTTAGACCTCATTCTTAGCAGTGAGGCACGCCTGGTTAAAAACGTTGACATTCTTCCACCAATTGGATCCAGTGATCACTCAAGTATTTTCTTTACCATTGAGTGTCTCACAAACAGGCCTGCATTTCGCCTGAGAAGGTCATTTCATAAGGCTAACTATTCTCATATCTGTCAGTTTCTACTGTCACTGGATTGGAGAATGCTCCTTGAGGAATACCGTTCCGTTAACGACAAATATGAGTTCTTCCTATCTATATTGCACAGTTGCATTCAAGAGTTCGTGCCCTTGGAAAGGCTACCTCTCAATTATGGTAAGCTGCCGCCAAACTTGGTCAGGATTTTTGAACAAAGACAAAAAAGGTGGACAGATTATCAAACTCATCCAAGTGAGAACAACTTTAGCCGTTTCAAAGCTTTGAGCGATAGGTTTGATCGGCTTCTGAATAGGTATCACAAATATGTTGAAAGAAAAATTCTTGAAAGGCCCAATAAAGCATCTCTTTACACCTTATTAAATTCTGTGCTAAAGCGACCCGAACGAATCCCACCCCTGAAGGATGCTGCAGGTCTATCAGCAGTATCTGATATGTCTAAGGCTTCCATGCTCGCCAAACACTTTCAAAAATCCTTCTCGGTGTCCCTTCCAAATGATGATGCTTTAGATACCGCGAGCCCTGTTCACAGTATGGAAAGTTCGATATGGTTTTACAAGGAAGAAATCTACGAGGCATTGTCTTCCTTACCTGCAACCTTTACCGTTACTCCGGATGAAGTGCCACCTTATTTTATACAAAAAATTGCCATAGCGATATCGTACCCATTGGAGCACATATTTAACGCGAGTTATATGTTAGGAGAAGTCCCTGCTCGTTGGAAACACGCTTTTGTTACTCCGATCCCCAAGAAAGCACCTCACAATCTTGTTGCCAATTATCGCCCCATAAGCATCACTTCCGTTTTTGCCAGAACATTCGAAAAGAAACTCAAATCTGCTCTCGTAACCCATATTGAATCAAATTCCCTAATTCCAACCAATCAGCACGGGTTTCGCGCAGGAAGGTCTACTGAAACATTAATGTTGTCTGCGTTAAATGACTGGACGAGAGCTCTTGATGAAAGGATCGATGTAGACGTTATTTACTTTGACTTTATGAAAGCTTTTGACAAGGTTCCATCAAATAAGCTAATATTCCAACTGACGAAAATCGGTGTTCATCCAAGGATAACTAATTGGATAAAAAACTTTATAACTGGAAGATCTTTTCAGGTTAAGGTCAATGAGTCATTTTCCGAGTCCCTTCCAGTTACTAGTGGAGTCCCTCAAGGAGGCGTACTCTCACCAGTCCTTTTTATTATCTATACTGCCGAAATTCCCTCTCTGATTGATGAATACGGTGTCACTTGCAAAATGTTTGCTGATGACATAAAAATATACAGGAACATTGTTGAGGAGAACGACCACGTTGCTCTCCAAACTGCAATTAACGCAGTTGCGGGTTGGTCAACAATGTGGGACCTTCCGTTATCAAGGGAAAAAACCAAAGTTCTCCATCTGGGACAGCAATCCAACAAAAATACTTATAGTCTTGGTGGAGTACAACTCAATAGCACTGTTTCATTGCGTGACTTAGGTTTCATTTTGGACAATAAGCTTTCCTTCAGAGAGCATTGCGAATATACGGCAAAGAGAGCTGAAAGAGTTGTACATAGTATATTTAAATCCCTAAGAACGAACTCAGTAGTACACTTACTACGCGCATACAAGACCTATGTGAGGCCTATGCTAGAGTATGGTACTACTGTGTTTAGTCCTAATACCAAGCGAGAAATCGCCAGATTGGAAGCGGTGCAAAACAGTTTTACAAGAAAGCTCTGGATAAGAGTACATGGATATGACTACAACAGCATCCCCTTGGCATCTGAAAGGAATAAACTCTTTAATTTGCGCTCTCTCGCCTGTCGCAGGAAAAGATATGATTTGGTCACAATTTATAAGATGATAAATGCTACTGTGGGTCTTTCTGTAAATGACTTCTATTCAATATCTCATTCGAACACCAGAGGTGGCCCATGGAAAATCCAAATTCCTAGAGCTCATAGTAATATTAGATCTACTTTCTTCACAAACAGAGCAGGCACTGAATTCCTGAAATTAACAAAGAAATTTGTGCTTCCAAACTCCTTGAGGCAATATAAAACGATTATTGACAGGTATCTGCAAGAAGTCTCCTAGTACTTCGTTTTCTTTGATTACATTGTTTCACTAACCACTGGTTCTGTTCTTGATGTTTTCAGTGTTCTGATTTTTTTCGTATTGTGTTGTTTTTTTTTGCGTGGGTTTCCACGTATACATAAAAAAAATAAATAAATATCGTCCCATTGGGGACGATTCCGGGCTTAATGGGGTGCTTCAGGATCAGGGTACCTCTCTTGCACCGGTTCTCGTCTCCTACGTACGGGTTCTTCTGTCCCTTAGCGACCATGACACCCTGATGGCGTGGCGTCCGACGATTGAGAGGAAGACGGCGGGAGGAGCATCGCCTCGTGCGAATCCGGCTTTGCGCATTCCGAAGCCATTCCCAACTACAAGAGCTGCATCCTTTCGTCACACATTTTCTCTGGAGCATGGGTAATGAAACCGATCAAACAGCGCCGGTGTAATGGCTAAGAGCATTCCTGCCACGTTAGCAGGTTCGAGTCCCGCCTGAGTTGATCGCAACAAAACATCGTGGTGAGAGCTTGCAACCTCAGTACCAGCCATTTGAGGCTTAAAGGATATGAGTTGATTAAAACTGCTGGTTGGGTAACAGTTCTATGGAACGCCTTGTCGTGAATGTTGGCAAGAGCAGTCCTTAGAGCAAGCATGTGGAAGGAGCATCACGAAAATGTGCTTTATGCATTATATGATGTCTGGGGAGTGAAGGGCGGAAAGGCTCCGGAAGTGGAGCAATCGGGTAACAGAACAGATGTGCCTTGCTCAACAAGGAGGAATCGTTTTCGAATTCAGTAGCCAAGCACTAGGAGAAGTGGTTAGATACTTCGCAATATCGGAAGGAAATAAGCCTGATAGATTTAGACATCTCCGTGAACACCTTAGCACAAGTCTTTGCACCACAGTTATGTTGACCGTTCTCCTGGGTCATCAATCAGAATGTTGTTGCTTTGCGACAACCTAGCCAGCGTCAAACATTCCTGCACCGTTGAATACCTGCTGGCACTTAATTTCCACAGGGAGCATTGGTAACTCAACCTGAAAACTTTCGGCTATCCAACGACGCTTGGTCCTTCGTTGGGAAAGCTGTTCTCGAAAAACTAGATGAAACAGGCACACTTTTGCACTTACAAGAGAAGGATATCAGGGGCCAGATTCATTAGCCGCGCTCAATTAGGGCAGAAACAGCGCCGTCGGCGCGCGATGGAGGCGCGGTGACATAGTGAGACGGAAAGGATTGTGGTTCGACTCCCCGGGGATGCAAGATTTCTTTACCTCTTAAAAAGGATCCGTCACGATCAATCAATGCTGTCCATGTAAAATCGCGACGAAGAAGGTCGTTGGTACTACTGTACCTTCGCGACTCCAGAGCGAAATGTTTTCGCCCAGACATAGCCTAGAGAGGTCACTTTATGCGCCGAGCACTTGTATGAGGTTCGCTTTTAAAATATCGGTAAATTACGGTAAGTTACTATAGGTAACAGCGAATAAGAATTTGGTCAAGATCACTTCCAGAAATTGTCAAGGTGAGCGATTTCGCGTCTACGATAGTTGTTTGGACTCTAATCATAAAGTCCGATTTTGGTATGATGGAGTACGGTTGATTGCGGTAGATAGGGGTAAGTAGGTGTCACAAGCGTAAGACGTAGCCCCCCCCCCCCCCCATAACTACCGTCACGTGCCTACTACCCAAAAGCGAACCCTATATTCGTAATTAGCGCCGAAAATAACAGTTCTAGAGAAAATCTGGGTAAAATCTACAGAGAATCTACACGTTCTTGACAAATTAGGTGATCCTCACCTATCATCCCTACTCAATCATACCTACGAAGGCTCCTGTATTCCACTTTGATTTCAAAAAGGGACTCACATTCGTGATCGTTGCCTTAACTAGTGCAACCAGGCCGTTTCTAAAGTTCTATTATCCTGGCTGCGTTACTAACACATATCCACCGTAATCGGTCGAGGTTTTGAAATGGATGTTGTGGGGTTGGGCCTGCTTCTTCTACAATTCCCCTAAGCCCTAACTGCGCCGGGGAGGGCCGCGATGCACTAACAATGGGACCGGCGGATACGCCTTGTCCTCCGGATAGGCTGGTCAGGCTCCAGTGATGGCAAGATAGCCACGCCCGGTATGATTATGCGTATAAGGAACCTGTTTGAACGACCCCGAGCACAACTCTACATGAGCCTTTCAGCTTCACATTTCCTTATACTCTGTGGTTAACAAACTTGCTCTCCATGTTGTAATCGTTGCTACCTCGGAATAGTTGCCTATTATTCTTCGAAGAGGCACTGGGAATACTAGTAGGTAACTGAGCGTCAATGGAGCCACTGAATGGCCACAATGTTATATTCGTGGTCAACACATAACCAGTAACACTCGCTGCTCCAGGGTAGGCAAAGTTTGAGCGATTTTTTTCGTCCTTTGGAGCGGTGGAAGTAGGCAGTTTCTACCAGGCTGTCCAATAATTCCTGTCCGAAAATTTTCAAAATTTTATAATTTTCCTTAGAAGTGTTATAATATCAGGCAAGTGTAAAAACCTTCTAGAAGGTTCTCCAGAGTTCCACGCTGGGGTATATAAGGCGGTCGCCGGTCTAGCTACCAGTACAAGCTAAAATGGACCAAGGTCGAATTCGTACGTTCGTGTACTACGAGTGGCTGCTGGGCAACGACACGGGCACCGCGGTCGCCAACATCTGCAGAGCGTGCAAGGAGGATACAGTGTCCCAACGCACAGTCAGGCGCTGGTTCAATCGTTTCGAGAGCGGCGACACGAGCCTCGAGGACAGGGAGCACAGCGGGAGGCCTTCTACGGTGGATGATGACGAAGTCCGTCGATGTATCAAGGAGAAGCCGGAAGCCACCACCCGTGAACAGGCGACGACGCTCGACTGCAGCAAGACCACCATCCACAATCGACTCAACCTGCTCAGCTACCACAAAGTTCTGGCCCGTTGGATCCCCTACCGTCTGACGGACGCCAACAAGCAGAGCCGCGTGGCCGTCTGCCAGTCCCTCCTCCTTCGTCCGCATCGCAAGGAGTTTCTCGGGGACCTGGTCACTGGGGATGAGGGCTGGGTCCTCTACAACAACGTCGCCCGCCATGCCGTCTGGATCCCGCGCGGAGAAGAGCCGCCGACGACGCCGAAAGCGGACCTGCACCCGCTGAAGATCATTCTCTGCTGCTGGTGGGACGCCAAGGGCATGCTGTACTTCTAGCTGCTCCCGCAAGGCAGGACGGCCACCGCCTCCATCTACACCGATCAGCTCAAGAAACTAGCCGCCGCCATCCAAGAAAAGCGTCCCCGACGGGCCACGGTCCACCTGCTGCACGACAACGCGCCCCCACGTGGCGAAGGAGACCCAGCAGAAGTTGGCGACGCTCGGCTGGGAAACGGTTGCCCATCCGCCGTATTCCCCGAACCTCGCCCCCTCCGACTACCACTTGTTCCGCCCGCGGAAGCACCATTTGGCCGGAAGAAAATTCACCAACTACGACAACCTCAAATCCGACATCGCGGACTTCTTCGAGTCGCAGCTCCGGAGTTCTGGGCGAAGGGCATCGGCGACCTACCGAATCGATGGGCCACTGTTGTGGATAACTGTGGTGATTATATTGTTGATTAGACTTGTTTTTCAATAAAGTTGAAAAAATTTAAAATGGTGAAATTTTCGGACAAGAATTATTGGACAGCCTGGTAGTTTTCTAGCGAATAGCTTCGGTGTCAACGTTTCACATTGCCCCGCGTTCTTACACTGATCTTGGGCATCGAAGATGGTTGTGTGAAGGTTTTGAAATAATCGCATTTTGCAGTTGACGCACTGGTAATGAGTCACGAAGTGTCGACAATGGAAAACGTTATAGGAACCCATGCTGCAGTATACTCCAAAGAGACATGTAGATGACACACCACTATGGTGGCCCGATACTGGCGTAGGAGGGCGAGGCACTGGGTGGTGCGAGAATCGTACCCTCGACGCCGCCTTCATGAGCCAGCACCACTGCCACTGCACTGCCGATGCCACAATGCCCGCTCCTCACGTCTGCGTTGTGGGCTCGAGCCTGCGAACCGTCAACCGTTGTTAACCGCGGGAAAATAAGCCACTTTCACTCACTCATTTGCCTTAAGGATCCAGCAAAACCAAACACGGTTTGCTCCCGCGTTGACGGATGGGGATTCTTTCCATCGTATTCGTCCTTGTCGTTTTGGCGTATCGTCGAAACATTTCTCTTGTTAGAGCTGCGCCGTGGCGAAACAAAGACTAACTTGCATCTCAGATTCACTTCAGTGAGAACGAGTCAACAGTCATGTCTACGCCTGTTTTATACTTAAAGAATGTGCGTTGACTCCGATGCGACTCGTTTCGGTTGCTCTCATATAGACTATCGAGTTCTCCATTATATATTGACCTACGTAAACTAGAGACTCTCGAAGAAGGTTGGAACAATGTTCTGCTCAAGGAAAATCTTAGTATAACTTTTTTGAATTTTAATTCATCTGCTCAATAAGTGGGTACACTTTGAAATATTATAAAATCTTCAATTTTTGAGGGAAAATAATTTTTTAAAGACCAAGAAGGTGGGTATTTTTAGTCCCAAAGAAGAGGTCGCGCCATGTCCTTGTCTGAGACTTCTCGATTTTTAATCGATTGATAGCAAGTTTTGTTTTGTTTATTTTTGCTTGCATGGAGATCAATGTCTGTAAACAGTACAACAAAAACAATCCTAAGGAATAGATGCCCATTTAGATGCTTAATGTAAGCTGTAGGTTATTTGGGATGCTGATCACGAATCTGACATCCGTTTTTCGTTTTACGCTGGAGTACGGTAGGTTACGGTAGGTAACCGTAACCTACCGTACTCCAGCGGTGACTAAGGCTGTCGAGGTCATAATCACCGATTTCGCCCAAATTTCGCCTATGGGGGTTATTTGGGGTGCTGATTACGAATCTGACATCCGTTTTTCGTTTTACGCTGGAGTACGGTAGGTTACTTTAGATACTGGTGACTAAGGCTGTTGAGGTCATAATCACCGATTTCGCCCAAACTTCGCCTATGGTGGTTATTCGGGGTGCTGATCACGAATCTGACATCCGTTTTTCGTTTTACGCTAGAGTACGGTAGGTCACGGTATACCGGTGAGTAAGGCTGTCGAGGTCATAATCACCGATTTCGCCGAAACCTCGGCTACATGGGTTTTCTGGGGCGCTACGGTAGTGGCACAGGATGCAAGTGGTCCCGTAGCGATCGCCTGAAAGAGTACGCAAATTTGCGGGAAACTCGTCGATAGACGAAGGTTTAATCGAGGGCAACAATATCAGCATCATGGCTCTTTAGGCACTGTACCACAACGCCGCCAAGAAGAACTACGCGACTTCAGGCTGAAGGACGTCTTCGAGAAGCTGAACATCGACGCATCCGATTTCCAGAAATGGCTTAGAAGGAGGGATTGCTGGCAATGCCTCTATGCCCCAATTGTAACGACTCCATGCAGATATACCAACCTCTAGGTAAATGGAGATGCTATAAAAGGACATGTCGACTCGGCCCTGGTCCTTCTGTAGCTATCAAAAAGGGTTCATTTTTCGATCGAACCCACCTCTCAGAGGCAGAGGTCTTCGCGCTGTCGTACTTCTGGATACATCAGCTAGGCACGGTGGCCTGTAAGGAGTACGAACCTGAGGTCAGCAGGAAGGGCATCGTCCAGTGGTAACAATACTTTCGCGATGTTTGCTGCGAGTACTTCCGAAGAAATACCCCGGTTCTCGAAGGGTTTGGGGTCACGGTCGAACTGGATGAAACTTGTATGACCAAGAGGAAGTACAATAGAGGGCGTTAGGTGCGCTGGCACCAGTGGCTATTCGGGATATGTGAACGGCGGAGTGGCAGATCGTTCCTGAAGTTGGTGCGCAGACGAGACGCGAACACGCTCCTCAGGATAATTGTTCGCCATATAAGACCTGTCACAACGATCATCAGTGACTGCTGACGTGCTTATAGCCGTATAGCCGCACTGCCACAAGGATACCAGCACTTAACCCTAAATCATCGACTAAATTTCGACGATCCAAATACAGGAGCCCACACGCAGAATATCGGGTGCCATTGGCAGAAGTTCAAGGCTTCGGCAAAACGCGAGTACGCCATAAACAACCCCGTTACCAAAACTACTTAAGCGAATTTCTGTGAAGGGAGCAGTTCGGCGGACAACGCGATGCTTTCTTCCACTTTTGGGACCAAGTGGCGCAAATATATCCATGATGATATTGCTCTTACCTGTTTTAAGGCATGTTTCAAATTTCCTTGTCGGTAGTCATCAAACAAGCCTAATAGTCGGCTGCTTAGGTATTCCTGAAGACTACACCAAAACAATCTGTTATCAACGTTTTTTTAGAAGCTGCTTAGAGCCGTCAGTACTGCAGCGCAAAGGTAAGACACTTTCGATATTCTAAAGCGTTCCTTACTGATCGAAATTCGGGCGAAATCGGTGGCCATATCTTACTCACCGGTACCTACCGTAACCTACCGTACTCCATCGTAAAACGAAAAACGGATGTCAGATTCGTGATCAGCACCCCAAATAACCCCCTGGGCGAAGTTTGGGCTAAATTTTTTTTCGACCTCTCCTCATCCTCTGGAGTCCGTAAAGCACAATAGTGCCAATTTTCCTTATTCTGACCATGTCATTGAGTCTGTAGTCTTGTGACCTGCCTGAAGGTTATTTTGATATCAGAGTTAGCTTTCATTTCAAAAGTCTTAAAATGATGGCATATATTTCAGACACGATGCTCCGGCAACTACTCCGGTCAGGCCTGCCACACCAGATCAGTGTCCGATGGAACTGTCCTTGGCATCGAAACAGCTTTCGTCCGTGCTTTTTCCCGTTCAAGCTGAGAGAGAAGCTAAATGTAGACACCGTCGAGGCCCGCACAAAGAGTCGAGGAGGTCGACTGATGCTCATGCGACGAGTGCTGAGGGAGCAGCCGTTTCTTGGATATGTCACACGACCAGCGAAGTCAACGAAGATCTCATTCCCTTTGTAAATGTTTATCTTTTGAGATCAAGCACAATAAAAATTGTAAGGAATCTTGATCTTATTGTACAAAATGAGGATAAATCCGTTATTCCGTCAAAGTGATGAGCTCGATCCGTTTCTTCACCTTGACTGGCTTCGGTGAATCACTTACGGTGTGTCTGAAAACGGCAGTAATTAGCTTCGGTCCAAAATACAGTTAGTGGTTGTTCGGTAGATAGCTAGTGGTACACATGGGGCGGGGAGGCGTTACCCAATTTTCTAGACAACTACGAGCACGTGAATAAACTACTAACCTTGATGGTGTAGTTGGATCGGCGGGCTCAGCGGCAGAACGAGGAGACTCCTCGCTTTTCGTTTGAAGGTAGCGGAACAAACTCGCCGATCTGGGGGTGGTCACAGGCGCCTGCGGCGGACGCATTGGTGTCGTCGCCTTTATCTGAGGCGCAGGGCTAGCACATGTGTCCTTAGTTTCGACGTCTGAAAAAGAGGGACGGAAATGATTTCTTAAGCAAGAGACCGCATAAACGTTTAGTTGAACACGACACAGTAGTGGGGTTGAAAACTAGAGAGTCGAACCCTAGTACAGTCCTCTCACAGTTTTTCATGTTGGCAGTCAGAACTGTATTTCTGACACAGCCCTCACAATCAGAGGGCAGCACATTCTAACTTCCGGAAGGTCACATAGTCAGTGACAAAAGAGTAAACAAACGTCCTTTACCCATAAAAGATGAGGTTCAATCCCATCAGGTTCCCGCACCTCAGTACGCGACTCCTAGCTGCAGACCCCAGGAGCGAAGCAGACGTGGAGCGCATGCAACAGTTTTTCAACAAGAACAGAAAAGACCCGGCAAGCCTCGTGATGATCCAGGAAGAAGCGTCGCGTCTACGAACGACGGAAATTCAATGCAAAGAATGACAGAGTCAATACCAGCAAAGTTGGCGACTCGATGTTTTGGCCAAACTTGTCGAAAAATAAACTGCCTGACCGCCTCTCCATCGGAGGGGTCGGAAGACAGGGCACCACTGCTGACAGTTAGAGGCTTCCGGATACGTGCTAGGAGAAAGCGAGGATTTGCCTTTTTACAGCAAAAGATAGCGTTCAAATGAGTAATTTGGACTGCATGTGAATAGCAGAGGTACCACTAGAAAAAGGGACTTCTTCATTCATTGAGTTCTTCAGATAACCCTTTACATGCATGACATGATTTTAATCATAAGGTTACATATTCCACTCCACAACACCTGTAATACGCGTGCCTTCAAGGAACCTAGGGAGATGGATTGTAATTCTGATGCTGAACGGCTGCATTAAATCCATCAAGTTAACCGAACCTTTGATTTTCTTCTCTTTAGGTTTTCTCTTCCTTTTCTGGATAAGTTGTGGAGACGGAGGGCACTCCTCCATCTGCTCCTTTTCGATCTGAAAAAATGAGGACAAAATGTTGAAAACCCTACCAGGAGTGGATCACAATGCAGTTCAATAGTACAAATGAAACACAGGAAATATAGCGAACCTTGCAACCCCACTGTTCAACAGTGAGCTTCAGGAATGTACAGTATCCTTCTAATGACGAGATTATTATGTTTTTTCCATCTGCACTCCATGCCGCATCTGTTAGGCTATTGTACTGTATATTCTCCACTAGGCCAATAGGATTAGGATGTTGACTATCGTATAAATAAACGGAATCTTTAGTGAGAGCCAACCATAGTATTCGGTAAGGAAGCCTGAAAATAAAGCAGTGGTTATGGAATTAATCAGCGCATTAAAGTTATGATGACAACTGTCTTACCGGGAGTAATTTTCCGATGTCTTCTCGAGAGACATTATTAATGGACAACATCTTATAAGAAATGTGGCTTTAGGACAGGGTAGAAATGCAAGCGGTTTATCACTGAAAGAAAGAAGTCATTGTCGG
Organism: Heligmosomoides polygyrus bakeri; assembly: GCA_947359475.1. NCBI lineage: Eukaryota > Metazoa > Nematoda > Chromadorea > Rhabditida > Heligmosomidae > Heligmosomoides > Heligmosomoides polygyrus. Next base: position 49,038,444 of record OX375869.1, on the reverse strand, counting down.
AATGGAACCACGAGAAAAAAGCTAAGACATACTGCTCTAGGTCGTTCCGTTTGAAGATATAAGTCCCGAAAATTTCGTGCGTACCAGCTTCTAGGTTCGCACCTGTAATAAAGGCAAAATAGCTATTGAGGCGAGGAGCACGACTATTTATGGGATAGACTCACATGGAGCGATGATCAGCTGTCCGCAGGGCGAAAAAGCAACACCTCGTTGAAAGCTCATAAGTTGATCATCATGGAACAGTTTATAGACCTAAGAAAGTGCTTCCCTAATCAAATATCACGTTAAAACTAAACTTGAAAACCGCAGTTTTGTAAACCAATCCAGCTCATAAAATTAATCAAAAATTCATAAAATTCATATGACTCACAAAATTCAAATGAATGCTAAATAGGGTGACAATGAAGGGATGACTTTAGAAGTGAGCATACTACGCTACAGTGCACACCTTTGAGGCATGTTCGTTAGTAAATAATCTCAACGTAATTTTGACAGTGAGAACTCGAAGGACAATTGGGAGCACTTCGTTTCTAAACTACTACATTTCTAGACTCCAAATGAAAATTCGAGCTGGGGACGAGTTTATTAATCAGAAATTTATTTATTTATACGAAATCGACTAAAAGCTTTTATAGGTTGCCTTACCTTGTGCTCGATTGGAACATCTCCAATTTCGACAGCTGGTAGGGCAGATACCCCAAACATTCGCAATCTGGTACCTTTGGCTGCATCTATCAAATCCATTTTGCGATCTGTAGACATTGTAACGAGGTATTTGCCCTTCGGATCCCAGGCTACACCATTAGGAAAGTGTCGCAGATTCCGCACCGCCACATTTCTTTTTCCTGTAAGAAAACTGTCTTTTAGCGATTCGGGCACGCTATAGAACAACAATTTAGCTTATGAAAGCTCAAACACTCCAAAACTGCATTTAAATGTCATTTTGAGAACAACTGAATTACATATCAGCAAGTTTACCGGAACTGGGTACTGAGGAAAAGAAGAACTACGGGACCGAAAGCGGTTCAGCTGTGGTGCTATCCGCTTCAGCTATAAGATTTGCCTGAGATGGAGATATGTACAGATCGGACGGGTAATATCACCGCGCCAAGTTTCACTACAGTCAATCAGATAAATAAATGTTCGGTACTAAGCGGGTTTACCAAATGTTTTGCAGGCAGGACTGATGAAGATGAGCTAGTGTTCTGCATTCGTTTTCCGGAAGGTTCAGAAGGTTTCACATTTATTGAAAAGCTACCTGTTGTAACGTCATGTATTAAAAGCGACTCGTCATTAGAAACGGACGCAAGAAGTTTGCCATCCGGACTCCAGGCCAGGTTGGTAACCTCACTGTCGTGATTGAGTATCTATAAAGGAAGCGTTTAACTCCACAGTTCGATGCGACGCTGTAATATAATGATTAGCCCTTTCTGCAAGTCTAAGGCGACATTTCTTCACATGCCATGGAGATGGAGAGTTTTCGAAATTAACCGAAAAGATTCAGTTTCTACTTAGTTTCATTAAGTTTAATAGTGTTGTCAATGAGTACTTGCTAGAGTAAACGTTGATCATCGTTCACTAGCTTTCATATAATGTTGATTTTATTTAACACACATCAACTGGAATACAACTGTACGGTCATCATGTTCAATTTCGCGATTTCCTGCTGCTACGCGATATTTTCCATTTATAGCTGCAAATGCATGCGAACTCGTTACTCTACCTTATGTAATTTACTCTAACTACAGGAAATGTCTTTGGAAATAAGCCATTCGAATGACAGCGACTAGAAACCACACTACATAAATCGTTTTAGCGACCGTGAGAGCAATCGAATTGATTACCTTCTCCTCACTGACCCCAGATTGGGGCTGTTTGGGGGACAAGGTTATTGCCCCACGGGTGATATTGGACTTTAAAAAGATACCAGACGTTCAGCGGCTTAGGGACCGCCAACCGTCTGGTTGGAGGCTTCGCCCCAAACCCTGAGAATAGGACAACCCCAATCTTCCTCCATTCTCTTTTAGGCCCTTCTTACTTATATTAAAGAAAACAACTGGCTTTACTATGTAGATTAGTGCAGCGGGATACAGTAGGGCAGAATCTTCACTGCTGCCATGAAGCCCATCCACCCTCTATCGCATGTATGCGACTTTTATTCTCCGAAATGTCTGTTCTCTACTTGACAAGAAACAAACCAAGAGAGTGCATATCCGAATTGCTTAATCTAGAGAAACCTAATTAAAATTAATCGGTATTAATCCACAGGTCGACACCGTTTATTCCCCGATAGCAATAATACTCCTCCGAATCCAATAGTCACTCTCTCTACCTCTTCCCCCTCCCCGCTAATACTTTCTTACCTATGTGCTGGCAAAGAAACGAAGTGAGAGGTAAACACGCACATGTGACATTGAGTCTCGGTTTCGTGTACGTTGCCGCGACGTCTATGATACCCCTTCTGCACCCCGACACACATGCCACGACTTGTGTGAGCCATCATCAGAAATCGGACGCATATTGGACGATATTGAGGGAAAACAACGGCGACGTCTTCCGCACGTCTTCTGAATCCCTACGCACGTTGAACAACATTGAGGGAAAATACTGGTCCCTTATCCCCCTCTCTATCTAGTAGTCTCCCTTTGCTGATCTACTCTTCAATGGTCCCACTTACTCGTGATCACTACGCACGTTAGACGACGTTTTCTTGAGGTCTTCTGGATCCTGACGCACTTTGAACGACGTCTTCCCCCCCCCCCCCCCCATATGAGGCGTTTCCAGATATCGTTGACATGTCTTGCAAAGCCATGTTCTTTAGTCCCCCTCCTTTTTGTTCCCAATTCCTGCCCACTTCTTTGTTTCCTTTACCGGTCTTCCCTCTCCTCTTTAGTCCCCCACCTTGCTGTTCCCAACCCCTGCCCACTTCTTTGTCTAATTGACCCCCTAATGGTCTCTTCTTGCTTGCTTCTTTGTCCTGGTGTCTCCACCAGATTGTTCTTTTCCTTCCTGGTCGCGCTTCTGTTCACCTTAGAGATCCCCCTTACTGCCCTTCTCCACCACCCCCTTAGTGGTCCTAATATACCCACGGCAGACGTCGGTGACACGTATTTGGAATCAGGACGCTTGTTGCGCGACGTAGGGGGCCCGTCTTCCGAATCCAGAAGCTTAGAAGCGCACGCAGTCGCCGCTGTGTCGACCATGAAGAGGCTATGCATATGGCAGATTCCTTGTTCCCGTATGAATTCTCTTACGGCTCCCTTCTTGCTCGTTCCCCGTCCTCGTCCCAAGTCCAGGTCCCTTCTTCCAGAGAGATCCCTCCCTTTCGGAATTCTCCTTACTACTCTACCCTAATTAAGTAGCCCTCCAACGCTCACGACACGATGACGGCGAGCGAACGGAACCAAGTCCATGTGATTAGTCGAGGAACATGGCGCAACTGGTAACCATGTCGAAAACTACCAACTCCAACGCTTCCGGTGTCGGTCTCTTTTTATGCACACTTGATTTAATGACAGTAGCAACTCACCCGCATGCGAACCCAATTTTCCTTGTTGGGTGGCAGGTCGTCAATAGGAGGAGCATTGTTTGGTGCACTGGACAGCTGCCACACTGCTATTCTCCCATCGGAATCTCCAGACGCCAAAAAATTCACTGAAAACGCAAACGCAATCACATATAGAAGTATCTCCAACTTCTTCTCTGCATACGTCAATATTCCTGTTATTTTAGATGTCAAGTGTGAAACGGCAAAGAGTCGAAATACCCTGCGCATCATTAGAAAACGACCCACTTCCACGCCGTATCTTTGGTTTCTAACCGACTCTTACGAAACAAAATTAACACCGAGTAGGAGCATCCAGTTCTCTAGAAAATTTCTTAGGCTCGCCTGCATACAGCACTCCGTGGTCACGTTTGAGTGTTGTGTACAAAGCCTTAACCTTTTCACGACATTGTCCGCGTACAATATTAATCAATGAGTCCACTAATATCTACAGTCGAGACGGTCCTAGGGAAACTTGATGGGTTACTGTTGTTCATATTTAACAAATAATACAAATAATCAGCGAGCGGGAAAAATGTGCGCTGTCCCACGCGGCAGTCACCTGAAAATCGCTCGTGTCGTGGAAAGGTTAACAGTGTGATAAACACTCAGCATTCACGACAATACAACCTTGACTTCGATGACCGGTCGCCTATGTAAACACCACCCCTAATGAAACCACGAACTTCCTCGGATTATCGTCTTCCTCATCTTCATCAATTCTTCAACAAGCTGCGCTTATAGGAACCAAATGAGTGGTTAGATAAAACGTACGTTCTGGGTTAGGGCTGAACTTTGCTTGGTTGATCGCGACGTTGTGTCCAACGAGGTTTGCTAGAAAAGTTACAGCCAGCTGATACTTTGACGGCACTTTTGAACACGGCTCGTACTCAAATCGCCAAATGCGGACCTGAAATAAATCGAATAACTGCGTTGTAAAAGGATGGGCAATATTTCTCCGAGTCGCATACGTCTGTTGGCAAATACTCAACTTTTCGCACGCTTAAGCATGCGCTGACACTATTATGGAAGAACGCCTAGAGGGGAAGCCATGTGCACATTCCGAACACCGGATTGCTTCATTCGGAGCATTTTCGTGGCTCAAGGGAAATGCGAAGATGAGCCGTTGACGGAAAAGATTGAGTTTCGAATACGGAAAAAGTGAAACCGTCTCTAATCTAGAACAAGTTCACAATTTGTGGCTGTATTAGCACTTTCGGAGATGTACCACGTATTCGACCATTAGCCTGGACCCAATAAAAAAGAGTAGGCGCGACTCCCAGCAGACGAACGAGCTATTCTTTTTCTGGAAAAGTCCGACAGAGGTAAGTACAGCGGTACACGGCGAAACAACAAAACAGCAACGCCGCAATTTTCGACGGCAGCGTTACTGACTCCGTTATCTGTAGCTCCAGAGTTTCGGTTCTAAAATTACCAGAGTAGAGAGCTGAGAATGGCTTTATTCTGTACTAAAAACATAGCAGCGAAATCCGGATTCGACGGAAGCTGCAGCCCCACCAAGGATCTTTTCATTCTACCGTTGTCGAATGTGCACCTTACTCGCGGAAACTGCCAAAATAGTTTCTGACCACATGGATCACAGGTATTACGAACATCATAACCAATGCGGTTAAGTAAAACTTGAATTTCTTGAAACGAGGATAAACAACTATTGGCAAAATCACTTGCTGGCATCATATTTAACAGCTTGTGGACTATCTGAGACCTATTTACGGAGTAGTCACAATATGCTTCCTTAAGAGTCTTAATCATTCAGTTATAATTTTCTGGTAAAGGTTGAATCCCTTGGATACAGCTTCTCACCCTTCCCTCTAGGCTTTCTCTGAGGATAATTAGTTTCTCTACAACATCAAGCCAATCGCTTTTGTGCACCACGGTTTCGAAAATCGCACAGTACTCTGCAAATTCTTCAGGTTCGCCATGGAATTTAAGCAAAGATGCTTGTGGAGGATTTAGGGAGCGAAACAGCCTTTGCTCGGTGTGAGTTTGCGCCGTTATGGTGTCTGCATGCGGCTTAGGATTGCTAGTGCTAGCATGGGGTTCCTCATTATTTGCTTCACGAGCACCTTGTAAGTTGAGATTATTTTCATTATTTTTGTGCGAAATGTATCCGAGTTTGATGGCCATCCCCTCTCTTCGTGACTCATCATACCTAGCTGTTGGAAATTAGCTCGCTAGCTTCAGCAATGGCTATCTGGGGTTTAGATTCGAGCTCTATTTGTTCAATTTCTGCCATTAAGTATTTGGATCTATCCTAGTCCGGGGGGGGGGGGGCACATATCTAAAAATTATCTAACAAATCGACATGGGACTTACCGAGCGGCTCCTGAAGGACTCTAGAGGACCTAAAATGAAGAAAAAACCAACGAGCGAGCAAAAAATTAAACCGCCGCGGTTCTTACAACCGTCTCGGCGGACAAAGAGTAAGGCAATGGAGGCCTGCCGAGTACTGACCACCGCCTGACATGTTGCAACCAGGCTCTAACATAGTGAGGAGGGCGCATAAGGACGCATGCCACGTGCTAACCGCCGCCTGACATGTTATAACCAGGATCCAACATGGTGAGGAGGGCACACAACTTTGCCGGCTTACAACCGCAACAAATGCAATTTTCGTTTTTTTTTTCTTGGTGAGTTTTTTTTGCTTAGGGTCCTGTGTTGTTCTGTAGGAGTCGCTCGGTAAGTCGTAAGTGAATTTGTTACATACAATACTTTTTAGTTAGGTGGCCCCCGGACTAGGATAGATCCAAGTATTTTTCTCAGAATCGTTCTTACAATTTGTATGCTCATCTCTTATCTCGTTCCATAAGTTTTGCAAATTTTGTCTGCCTTCTCTAACGTGTCTTAATGCACTCACCAAGAGCACTATTCTAGACCAAGATTTCTCATAGTTTTCTTCACCTGCCGTAGGATACCTACGACAGATAAATAACCTTTATAAAGTGCTACTAGCTCATTAAGCGTTTTTAAGCACAGCATAATGGGTGCTTTGTGGAAGTAAAGCGCCATTTTTGCGACTTTTACTTTTTTTTCAAATTTAAGAAAAATTACTCCAAGTACTTTGTACGTAGTAGTAGTCTATTCCTTTATAGAATGGTTTTCTTCTAGGTAATGAATACGAAAAGCTTTTAGTCCAGGTACTGCGTACGGGAGATTTATTCCGTTAAGGAATGGTTTGCGTCTAGGTAATGAATACGAGACGACTTATTCCCTTGGAATCAGAGAATGTGATCTTATCCTCGATCGACTTTATGCTCCAGGCCCCAAAGCTGTCAAACTTTGACACGGGAGATTTAGGCTTGTCAGGTCGATGCACCAAAATATAGAGGGTGATAGATGCGGCTAGGACTTAGTGTCCAGGAAGAGGTGGTTCAGTGGCCTTTATGAAGGCGAGGATGAAGAGGAGAAGATAGAACGGCTGGTAAAGTATGTTTATGAATAATACGATGAATACACGTATTGGGTGGGGATAAGTAATATACAGGAGAGATAGCCTTGTTGTGGCTTTGGTGAGGATGGGGAAGGGGGAAGTAGGGGAGAAGAGAAAGCCGAGAAAAGGGCTCTCGTGGGCTGGAGACGAGCACTCTGGCTACAGTCAGGTCCGCAACCTGTAACCGGGCGGAGCGATAAGAGGTACGCATTAGGATCGTCGACGACGACGATACCTTAAATGCAGATAAATAAAGTTGCAATCACTTCCATGGTGTTGTTGAATCAAGAGAAATTCACAGCTGGCACATGACAGCTTCCACCGCCTGCGTTTCCGCTCGAGATGCGGCGACGGTTCCTGAAGTTTACTACCTACTGCGCTGGTTTTCAACTACCACCTTTTACCTTGCTGAGTTGAGAACCATAACTACATGTTCCGCTGATTTGCGGACAACCTATTAGAACGCCGAAACTGTCGTTTCCAAATTCCCTCTTGTGGTTTAAACCTACTTTCAGCCTGTCACATCTTGTGTTAGAAAAACCCCGAAGTATCCCACAAATAGAAGTATCGGATGAAAAACCATAACACTGCTGCGAGAAAAACTGTCGGAGAAACTTAAGACTCATATGAAAGCAGAGGAAAGCAGGTATTCTTTCAACATGTGAATGGCGGGTTGCACCAGGCCGTCGTCAAAAACTTTCTCATTTTGGACCACATTGACTGTGCATAGAATGAATACTTGTTACGGTTTTGCGGTGCGCTGACCATATTTTCTTCTCTTGTCACAGATCTCCCTTCTTACTCTTCGAACTTTCTTGATCGTGCCCACTCATTGTTTGTGGCGAGAGCGGCTGCATAGTGTACACAGTGGCGCAACAACATAACATTAGCCCTTCGGGAAGAAATATCTGAAATCTGGAAATAAAACATATTCATCCTGATCAGATTTGTTTTCTGGAATTGGACTGAAGCAATAACCCATCACGCATCACCGTGGGTGGTTGGGTTTCTGGTATGTTTTGCATTGCTTCTGATAGGCACTACAGGGTGCGCCATAAATATGGTCACTCAATAAAAAGCGAATTACTTACGCGGAATTTATTAGGGAACAGCAAAACTTCCCCAAATCCTTGCTGGCACGAATGACAGCCTGCAAACGCTTAGGGTAGGACTCAACGGCGGCACGCAGAGTTGCTTGCGGAATTTCCTTCCATGCTTTTTCCAGTGAAGATTTCAATCCTCGATTGTAATGCGCCTTTTAACACAGGCTTTTTCCTCCAGAATATACCAACGCAGTAATCCATAACATTCCAATCCTAAGGTTTTATCGGCCATTAAGAAGCAGGGATGAAGTTGGGAGGATTCCTCGCGCACCACTCCTGAGTCTTTTTGGACTTGTGGGCGGGTGCACTGTCCTGTTGAAAGGTCCTTGTTGTATTTCCAAAGTGTTCTTGAGCCCAGGGAAGCAACTCCTTCATCAAAATGTCGGTCATGTAGACATTGGAGTTGACCTTGGCTCCTTTTTCAACGGAAACCAATCGTGTCCGTCGTGTGGCGCAAATTCTGGCCCAAATCACCAGGGAAGCTGCATGAGAGTTTCTGTGAACGATGCCTGCATCCTCACCATTTTCAGCCATTAACTGAGAGTTTTGGCGGTTAAAAGACTGCTCAGTTGAGAAACGTTTCTCATCGGTGAAGAGCGTCGTACAGTGGTCGTGCCGCTCAAGGAGTCTTGGATATTTTTTCTTCTTCCTTCCATCTCTGCAGGCGTCAGTCCGTGCAGTCGACGGAACTTGTAGGGGTATAGCCCAAGTTCATTCTTAACAACTCGCCTCATCATCGTAGCCGATACGTTGAGCTCGGATGTCATCTTTCTCATACTTCAGCGTGGATTCCGCTTGATTTGTTCTGTCACGATTCTTCGAAGACTGCTCGTAGCTACGGAGACCGAGCGGCCACGTCGGGGACGGTCAACAAGAGAGTTACGTTCCACACAGCGATAGACTGTCGCCTTATGCAGCTTCAGCAAACGAGAGGTGTTGGGAACAGAAGGTCCTGCCTTTCTCAGATCCAAGATTGCGCCTCTTTGACTAAAAGACTTTACCATTTCTGATAAAGCAGTGTGGAGATGCAAGAAACACTATATACGGTTAAGACAACACGTAAAAAAACAATGAAAACATAAAAACGTCTACAAAGACATTCAAAAAATGACGCGCGAAAAAGTGACCATATGTACTTTTCTTGACTTTTCTTAATAATTCGTACTTTTAGCTTACACTTTCTTCGACAGTGTGAATGATAGCGTAATCGTTTGGCGATCATCTGTGTTTAACACGGTTCTCCTTCCTGTGCGTTGCTAACAACTCGCACCAACCAACCTTTGTATCACAGATAGATCAAGACCATAATGGCACCTAACCAGGGAATGCCGTCAGCTTCCCATGGAACTTCGGATTGAGACCTATATCACGTGAAAGAGCTCGAGACGCTGATCACAGATATGTAGACCAAATTTGCTAAATGGATCTTCTAAGCGAGTTATGGCCGGCGGAAGCCGCGATGTCTTCCATGTGTTAGGCGCGTTCAATCAGCGTTGGGCGCAGTATTGCGCGGTAATCAGCGGCTAGGCTATCAGCGCTGTCATAGCGGCGGCGGCGCAGTGGTAGAGTGCTCGCTCCAAATGATTGGGTTCATTGGTTCGGTTCCCGCCGCTGACGGGTTTTTTGCATTTTGTGATCTATCTTCGACGAGGACTTATAATCTCATTTTTAGCACATTTTTGAGCGAACGGCTAATGGCGACTTGCATTTACGTTCTATTTGAAGACGGAAACGTGTTTCAAGTAAAATGTTTTATTCATGACGTGAAGCAAGTCAGAAATTCAAATCAAAACTAAATAAAAAGTGAAAACAAAATCGAAAATCAACAAAACTTAATAAACATAATAAATAAAAAGTAAAGGCACTAGTTAAAATTTCCGACTCCACCGACACGACTTCGGTCGAACAGTTGTAACAACGGTGCGGGTGGCCTTTGACCGAATCGTGAAAAACGGATGTCAGATTCGTGGTTAGCACCCAGGCAACCCCTCTGACGAAGTTTCAGCGAAATCGGTGACTCTGCCTGGACCACCCTTGTTAAAGTTATGACTGGTCTCCGACCGAATCGTGAAAAACGGATGTCAGATTCGTGATCGGCACCCCAAATAACCCCCTAGACGAGGTTTCAGCGAAAAAAATTTTTTCGACCCAAGTCGTGTTTGTGGAGTCGGAACTTTTAACTAGTGCCTTTACTTTTTATTTATTATGTTCATTAAGTTTTGTTGATTTTCGATTTTGTTTTTACTTTTTATTTTGTTTTGATTTGAATTTCTGAATTGCTTCACGTCATGAATAGAACATTTTACCTGAAACACGTTTCCGTTTTCAAATAGGCGTAAATGCAAGTCGCCGTAAGCCGTGCGCTCAAAAATGTGCTAAAAATGAGATTATAGGTCCTCGTCGAAGATAGGTCACAAAATGCAAGAAAGCCGTCAGCGGCGGGAACCGAACCAATGAACCCAATCCTTTGGAGCGAGCACCCTACCACTGCGTCGCCGCCGCTGCTGATGGCGCTGATAGCCGAGCCGCTGATTACCGCGCAATACTGCGCCCAACGCTGATTGAACGCGCCTAACACATGGAAGACATCGCGGCTTCTGCCGGCCATAACTCGCTTACAAGGGAACTGTCTGAACGGTACGCCGGAACGGCAAGAACGAGTACTATAGGGAGAATCCCCGTCCTCCAAATAGTAACAGAACATGTTTTGTTTTTGCCGAATCCTTGAGGCAAACGAGGAGCCAAGATACCGGTGCCGTGGAATGGGTGGCGCAGTGGTAGAGGGCACGCCTCACGTTTGTGAGGTTTGGGGTTCGGTTCCCGTGCTACGTCGCGTTTTTGCACTTTTACCATAGAGATTTCCATATCTCAACTTGTGTTTGGCTTCACAGTTCCTGCCCAGTAGCACTCCGCTGCAGCACAGGCCTGGAATCGGAATCAGTCCACTTTCCCTAGTTCTCAAACTTGTATAGGATAACAATTCTAGAATAGCCAAACGTTTTCCTCCGAAACGATCTGTCCTCCAGAAAACGTGACAGTGCCTTCACTGGTTGGTGGTGTCGTGACTTCGGCACAATCCTCTTCTGGTTGAAACGCTTCGTCCTCTTCTTCCACTACCTCCAACTTCTCCACTTCGTCGATTTCCAGCTGTCGCAGTTCAAAATCCTGTAGGATACTTGCAATCCTTTCCGCCAGCTTCATTTCGTTTCTCGAAGGGACAGCATACAGTGGAGATCCGCACTTCAGTGTCAACAGGTGCATGACCACTCGAGGGTGAGTAGACATTATAGAGTCAGTGTTGGCGACCACGCGACTTTGCAAGCATAACAGAGGCGAGAATATTGATCGAGGTGGTAGGTCAAGTTGAAGATCATGTGGTCCCCTCCTGTGAGTACACTGGTGACACTCACCTCACCGACATTAATAAATTACATTTGAAGCATTTTTCTGGCATTCTGCCGCTGTTAATAAATTGCATTTGAAGCATTTTTCTGGCATTCTGCCGCTGTTCCTGTGTCAAAATTTCTTAGATTGACAATGAGAGCAATTTATTGGAGTAAAAGTTTCATACAAAATCGCATTTGGCCTGTTTCGGACATTGCTGGTGAACTACGAGATGTCGACAAATAATAAGTAATAAAAACATCTTACCAAACTCATCTTACCATCTAAGCAAACTCCAAAAACAAGTTCAGATATGTGAAATCTCTATGGAAATCCGATACTATGGTAAAAGTGCAAAAACCCCACCTAGCATGGGAACCGAATGCCAGACCTCACGAGCATAAGGCGTGCCCTCTACCTCTGCGCCACCCAGTCCACGACACCAGGACCTTGCGCTGCCGTGAAGAGCTCGCTCTGCGGACCCTTAACCATTACACCCTCGTACTCGTTTGCCTCAAGGATTCGGCAAAAACAAAACATGTTCTGTTACTATTTGGAGGACGGGGATTCTCCCTATAGTACTCGTTCTTGCCGTTCCGGCGTACCGTTCAGACAGTTCCCTTGTTAGAAGATCCATTTAGCAAGTTTGGTCTACTTATCTGATCAGCGTCTCGAGCTCTTTCACGTGATATAGGTCTCAATCCGAAGTTCCATGGGAAGCTGACGGCACTCCCTGGTAAGACTCAGTCGGCAGACATAAGGCTACTAGTGGTTCAAGCCATGCTACAGGCTACGATAGCTTCACAATCTACACCAGACGCCGAGGACGAGTTCCATGGAATGTCTGGTGCCGAATTCCTTCAGCTGACCATCGAGGCGAATAAGGACCCTGCCGTTGAGCGCATCTTGAAGGCTGCTGTTTAGAGAGTGCCTTGGGACTTTTCCGAAATTCTTGAGAACGACAAACATTCTCGGCTCATTGTGATATTGTGATAAGTCGGTTGGAGGAGACAATACAGGACTTGCCACTATCTGAAAGGCAAAAGGTCCTTGACAACGATGTGTCCAAAGTCCTTAACGTGCTCGACGTCGAGTGCCGGCTATCGAAATCTTCAGGGTAGGTAAACCTAATCATGAACTCTTCGTTTTGTTAAGGTTGTCCACTTCCCACTGGCACCGGGCTCTTGCGAACGCACGACTTCTTCGCGGTAGCAGCTTTCCTCACCTGTTCGTGCAAAGGAGTATGACGACTGAAAGGACTTCGAATTGAGACAGCAGAGCTCAATAGGGGCAGGTACCCTCGCCATATTAGGAATTTAAGAGCAAAACAGCGTCTCTTCTTTGAGCTACGCATGACTTTATGCAACAAAACCTACAAAAATATATGCACCCATCTGAACTATCACAAAAAGAAATTTGTGGCCAACTGTGAGTTCCCAGAAGCGTTTATACCAACACTGCGGCATGAAAATCAATACGAAAAGCTCCTTATCAACACTCGATAGCGATGAGGAAGATTTTTTCGATCAGGAAAAGGCCACTGCTCTAGCTGACTACTTTTCCAGCACGTTTTCTCGAAAAATTCGTGTGAAAGCCTCCCCAGTTGGATAGTCATATTAAGGTCAGATACACGTGTAGCAAGATTTGTTTTGATCCGCATCAAACTTCAGTTTTGCTCAAGAGACTAAAAGGTGTCTACCTCTCAACTATATCGCGGAAATCATCAGATAAATTACAGAAAATTCTGTTCCTCGTTATCAAAACCTTTTGCGCATCTGTTTAATATCTCCATACTGTTGGGGGAGGTTCCTGGGGAGAGGCGATTTTGACTGCGATTCTCAAAGTATCTGGTAACAATTTCGTCTGCAATTTTCGATCTGTTAGCTTAGCTCGACTCCAGTAAAGTCATGGAATAGCAGGAAAGGACTATACATAAAAAGTCATTATTGTGGCTCTCCAGATTTCATGCTATTCCGCCGGAACAGCATGGCTTTCTGCCCGTAGTCTCAACGCGTATGAATTTAGCAGACTCACTTCTCGATTTCATACAGGCCCACAACGCCAGAAAACTGTGGACCTTGCATAGGTCAACGTATCAAAAGCATTTGGTAAGGTTGGCCATCGAAAACTGTTTGCAAAATTAGATCTCCTTGGTACATAGGGGGCTTTTCTTAACTGTCTCAGCTTCTATCTTGACAAAAGAGGCATACTAAAACTCTGGCCTATGCTGATAATAGTAAAAATTATGGTGATGTATATGGTAGGGAAACGTGTGGGGAGGTGCGAACAGCTCTCAAGAGTTCCATTGAAAATTGTACATCTGAGCTTCTGAATGTGGAATTCCACTGAATTAAGATAAGGGCGCCGTGATGCACATAGGAAGTGTTGATACGTCTCAGTGTAACGTTAATGGTACCAAGTTGGCATCTTGTGATTCAGCTATATATCTTGGAATCATCTTTGGATCAAATCTGAAATTCTCAATTTCTGATTAGCTATTCGTGTGTACTCCAATCAAATGCAGCAGCACTGAGGACTTCTTTCCACTGACCCCGAAAGAGCCCCCCATTTCTGCAGCGATGAATGCGACGATTACGAAGAGACTTTTAAAACCTTCCCGGACGCTAGCATCGAAGGCATCCTTCGAAGACCTGACGATGTAATCCAGGAAGATCAAGTACGACGTCATCGAACTGACTGAAATGGAAACCGTACACCCCGACTCCGAAGAGTAAGTGTATCGCGGAGCAGCTCCGACATCAAGGGAATAGGAGACGTTGGCGGCGTCAACATGCACTTCGCTACGAACATCGATTCGTGCGAGTCTCTGACATGTCGAATCGGACGTCTGCGACCGAAGCGATGCACCTCCGTACCAGCTTTGACTGTGTTCGTCGCGAACGCCCCAACGACTGACTACGACAACGAAGAGGCAGAAGCCTTATACATGGGGCTGGAGAAGATCTATAAAAAGCATCACACCTTCTAGGTGATCGTCGGCAACTTCGTGCCAATATCGGGCCACAAAGTTAGTCTGAAGAAGGTGGCATAGGGAGCCACGGTTTTGAGTGGAACGAGTGAAGATGTAAGACTATCTGAGTTAGTCATGCAGGTAAAGACTATCCATGGAAGCCCGCAGTCCCAGAAGCCTCCCGCTCTTTAATGGATCTAAAATCCCCCAGTGGCCAGTCAGTGGAGAGATTTAAGAAGAGGTCATAAAAGAGGACGACCATTATGGACAGTAAGCTCTACAGGGTGGCTGAAAAGTTCGGGCAATTTTTTGCGGCGCTACTTTTGGCCTTGAAATTGAGGTTTTTTGTTATTTCTGTTGTTTCCGTTGTATTCCTCGCGCAATTTTGATCTAGAATCTGTTGCTCCAGTTTTCTCGTTTTCAGTTGTGCTTGCGTTATGTCTCGTGAAAGTGAGCGTATCACCGTCGTCGAGCTGCACAAGACGGGAATGAGGACCGCGGACATAGTTCGAACAACCGGCTTCAAACAAAGGACCGTCTACAAGATTGTAAGACGCTACAAGGAGACTGGCGGGACCTCGGACCGTCCCCGCAGCGGCCGTCCCACCACTGCGACAACACCGGAGAACATCAACAAGGTTCGTTGTCGCATTCGCCGTAATCCTGAGGTGTCGATGAACAAGATGGCTACGGATCTCGGGATCAGTAGGGAACGAGTCCAGCATATTGCCAGGAGGAAGCTGGGATTACGCAGCTACAAAGTAGCTCGTATTCACTTCCTCAACGACGCGATGAAAGCTGAGAGGTTGAGGAAATGCAGGCGAATGCGTCAGCTGGTCGGCGATGGTCGCTTGTCGAAGGTGCTGTTCACCGACGAGAAGATCTTCACGGTCCAGCCGGTTCACAACCATCAGAATCGCCGGCAGCTGCTTAAGAAGGGTCAGCAGAAGACGTCGGCCGCAAGGACCATCAGCCGCCGCCATTTTCCAGCCTCGGTGATGGTGTGGGCTGGAATATGCGCTACCGGAAAGACGCCGCTGGTCTTCATGGAGCAGAACGTCAAAATTAACGCTGCCAGCTACCAGCAATATGTCCTCCGCGACGTACTGGAGCCGTGGGCGACGAGCCATTTTGGCGAAACCGGATTTTCTCTTCAGCAGGACTGGGCACCAGCGCATTCCGCCAAATCCACGATCGCCGTTTGCGAGGAGCTCTTCCCAGGGTTTTGGAGCAGGGACATCTGGCCATCCAACTCGCCTGATCTCAACCCGATGGATTATTCTGTGTGGTCGATCATGGAGCAGAAGATCTCCACTACAAGATACGCCACCGTTGAGCAGCTGAAATCGGCGTTGTTGAGATCCTGGGACGAGATTACAGCGGAGCAGTGTGCGACCATCATCAGCGACTTCCCAAAACGACTGCGAAAATGTATTGAAGCCAAAGGAGGAAATTTTGAGCATTTGTTGTGAATTTTCCTGTTGTATTATGTTGTTGTTGATCTAATGAAGTTTCTGTTATTTTTGTTTGTAAATCTTTGGCGTTTATGTAGTTTTTTCGTACTGCTGAAATACTTTGAAAAATTGCCTGAACTTTTCAGCCACCCTACAGACAATGTCGCTTGATTTTACGTCTTAATTAGCCAAAAGATAGCCAACCAATGATTCTATTTGAGAATATCTTTCCCATAATTCTTAATTTCTTAGTAAAGACAATAACGACAACGTAAAAAGTCGAAGAAAAAATAAAATGATGTATAAGGATACCAAAAATATCATCGTCGAGGGTTCTAGTGGTTTATGGTGAATTTTGGCAATGGGTCACGCAATGCCGATGTGTTAGACGTCACATCTAATATCTTGACAGAGATGCGAAGATCGTGCCGTAATGGACGGTTGTCGAACTCGACATAACGAAGCGTAGACAGCGTTAGGTGGACAAGCAGACCTGGCTGTAGAATGACGATGTCAGAAAGATTCGAAAAGTGGCTCTACAGGCTCTGCTCAAAGGACAGACTGTCCGAAATTTTCGGAATCATCGGGGAGCAAGAATTAGCGAGTGGCCGCTGGTAAAGTCGCATTACGCCGATGTGAGCGAAAACTGAAGGCACGCGATGATGTCAAATCGCCATCGCCAACCTGAAGACATCGAAAAGTGCCCTAGCATTAGCTCCGAGGATGGTTATCTTCTTATCCTAATCTCAAGAAGCCCTAAGGAAGACGAAGACAGGCAAAAAGAATGCTAGATAACCCGCCAGCTGACATGTGGAAATCGGAGGGTTAGCGCCTTGCTGACTGACGGGTCTTTCAATCAGGCTATCGCTGAGAAGAAATTGTCCGAGAATTTACAGCACATCATGATTTTTCTGATTTGGAAGAAAAACGGCAGTCCTCCCGACTGCGCTAGCTTGCGTCCGACCATCTACTTTCACAATCTGAGCAAATTGTCGACGGGCGTATCCATATCCTCCAGCTATCCACAAGTCAGTGTGGTTTCGTCTCCGATTGCGGTGTCGTTGATGCCTTACACATCGTTCGTCTTCTGTTAGAAAAGCTCTGCGACAAATAAAAACCAGTGCTCCTGGACTTTCGTTTCGGAGCTTTTCAACCGCAATCTATGAGAAGTTATATGGTACGCGTCGCATGATACGGCGTCCCTGAAGGGCTTGAGTAGATGAGCATCCTCTTCCTACGCTCAATAGCCGAATGCGTCACCTCGATGGAACTTCGCTTCTCTGTCGGAATGCGTCAAGGATCGCTCTCCCCTCTGCTCTTCCTCGTCTCGTGGACGCGGTCTCACGAGATCTCCAAAATGCAGCTCCCTGCGCGTTGTCGTACGCTGATGAGCTCATTCTTGCACGCGAAGACACAATAAATCTGAATTCGAGCGACTAGCACAGACATAATGTGATCGCTCGGCATTGTTCGGATTCAAGCCCAACGTCAAGAAGACCGAATAGCTGACGAACGAGGTCCATTAAGATCAACGGCATTGAGTTATATCTTTCGAGTATTTTGGTTCAAAAGTCTCGTCTGCTGATAGCGTAAAATTGGAGATGAATGCACGTGCAAGTGCAGCCTGGCCAGTGGCGCTTGACTGGGCTGATTTGTGACAAGACAATAGATCTGAGCAGTTCAAGTCAAAGGTTCATAAAACAGTCGTAGGGTGCCGAGTGCTTGCTCTGGACCAAGAAAATTGAAAGTCTCTTCAGTGTAATGGAAACAAAGATGCTACCGTAGACGGCCAAAGTAACACGACTGGGCTGCGTTCTCAACAAACTACACGACAGAATTTCCGTGTCGCCCCGACATCCGAGTTGTGCGAGGCTCTTCTTCGATGACGTGACATCGTCATTCGCGCCAACAACGACGACGTCTGTAGGACTGGCTTGAATCTGAAGATCCACCTAAAGCAGAGAGGAGCACGTCCGAAGCAAGTTGGCTGGATACGTTGCATTTGGACCAGAAGACAGCTGGCGTTCAAGCGTCTGATCAAGAGAACTAACGTCACCACACCAGTAGAGCTGACCCGTCACCGAGCAAACCAAGCGCTAATAATCATAATGACAACGACGACCGTGTCTGCTGACTAGCGATATAGAGGCCAATATGATATTCAATTCGGTTGTAACCCCCGACATGAGCAAGTATGTGTTGTAGGAGTACTTCGAGCTTGAAAAAGACTGTGAAACTGCGGCATGGTCGGTTTGCTATAAAAGTGAGTGATGCATTTAGTAACCGACACAATCAGTTGCGTCTACAAGTGAAAATTCTCAAAGAGCTCATGATGGAAAATTGGCGTCTCATAACCCCTAATTTTCTAATTCTTTGGCTTTTCATCAAAGCCCCAACGCCAGCTGAATCTACCAGCAACAAGGATGTGGTCCAAAGAAGATGCTCGCATTCTTGAGGTCACCTAATTTGAAATGGGTTATGTATTGTGTAGTTGTTTAGTTCTAAAGTTCATTTCAAATACGACGGCGATATGTTCAGATTACGGCGGCATCGTAAACACGCAACCAGTTCAGCTTTGGACGGCACCATGTCAAATCCTTTTCATTCACATGCGACCTTTCTATTTTCCATCGCTTTTATATGAGGGCGGTATACGAATTGCGGGGACGGGGTGTGGACGGACCCCCAATAGGCTTGGATATTTCCGGTATACAGTCTGCGGTAGGATAGGACATTTTGCTTTCCTAGCGGATACCCACCTCTACACTAGGATTGTGCTAGAATAGTGAACCCTAGTGGGGAAAGGTAAGAAGAATTCATCGTCATAATTCCCCCTCCCCCACTTCCAACTAGTGTTGCGCCTATATGAGACCAAATTGAAGGCCAACTTGTCTATTGAGTTCATGAATGAGACTAACATCAGTTCAAGAAAGGACTCAAGGTTACAATGTTAATACGAGAATTAGCCATTTAAATGCGGTGCGAACTGCAGTGGAACGGGAAAAATAAAAATAGAACCAAAACCAAATGAGCTATTGAAGGCCAGAATCCATCTAGACACCTGGAGGGTGTGGTTCTAAATGGGCATTCTATCACTCGCTTCTTGACAACAAAGCCTAGCTCCATAGTGCACTGAAAACAAAAAATTCCAACGAACAGGCCAACATTATGCTATGCAATATTATAAATATGAGGCCCCGCTATGGTTTCGTTTTTGGGAAATAGTTTAAAGTCCTTTGCACTGAGTGTTCTGAATAATCTGCAAGGCATTCCTCCCATTCTTTTGCAGTTCATAGTGTTATCCAAGGTGGCTCACGATTTCGTTGGTGTTGTTTCTGCATTGAATTTGATCATCGCTATGTTTTTCTTTTGCATGTTTGGTTTCTACGGCACACTTTAAGTACAGCAGCAAATAAATAAATAAATATAACTGTGGACAAGAAAAATAGTAAATCCTTAGAACTGAGACCTCTTTCTGTACACTTGCAGTGACGATTCTGTACCCTCCATCTTCTACAACCGGATGACAGTCCACGGATAATATCGCCTTCCTGTCATGCCAGAAGATCTCTGGCATGTAGTGTTCCATCTTCCACTAAAATAACGATGTCATAAGTGGCGTAGGCATATCAGGATGTACCACAACCAGGTGTGGCTCGAGATGTTCACCACAACTGGTTAAGCGCTCGGTCAACATTTTCGGCGAGCAAAAGGAAAGGAAAGGCGATGGCTGTGCGGGGAAGGGGAAGTTCGACACGTCCCCGGGCAATGAAGGCAACACTCGGGCGGTTTGAAATCCGCAGTTTCGCGCACAGAGCTGCTCGCGATGGAGCGCACAATCTCTGTTCAAAGCGACGGCGAACTGCAGGGCGGACTTTCTGCCGGCAGCCGTTGCTCGGCACCCGACGTCCCTGGCCTCAGCTCGACAGCTGCGTTGCGATGGTGGAACTGCTCGTGGTCTTGGGGAGGGACTTTTGTCGGCATCGTCATGATTCATCGTGGTCAGCGTTTTCGGGAAAGAGAACGTCTCCGCGGTTCTGGACCACGGCCGATCACGGACCGCTGAAGGGGGCCCGTTGCGATGACTTGTCCCTTGCAGAAAGAAACCGTTGAATGAGACACATCTGGGCGCAATGATATCACAGGGGGGAGGGGCAGCTCATAGGCTTCGACCGACAAGAGCGACAGCGCCGGCGCTCGAGTATGAACACTTTTCGGAGGCGCGCGCTTGGTTTTAATCGACATGCATATTTTGCACGGGCGACAAGTCGCTCTTGTCGCGAAGTATGAACAGGCTCTTAGGCCCCGTTTATACTTCGTCGCGGCGCGACGCGACGCCATGTATAGTGGCCATATTGATTGTGCGACGCGATCGATCAATTTGGCCACATTGCGTGGCCATCGCGTCGCACCGCGGCGAAGTATAAACGGGGCCTTAAGCGTAGCAGTCGGGTATGGTGACGTGGAATTTCCCACATTGTACGCAAACTGACGCGTACATACGTGTAATGCTAGTTGCAGCGAGAGGGGCCTAGGTCTCAGAGGTAAAAACTCGGTCAAATGTGGGTTGGCCCCTCATAGTAGCATTGCGCCCACATCTGATCTCTTCATGTGAAGGGAAGAGCTGGGAGCGTTTGCTAAAACGAAGTTCGGTTGAAATGAGAATGGATCTGTTTCAAATGAGTGAGGGAAAATAGCAAAGCATCTGGTGCGGAGGAATCGAGACAAGAACTAGACGGGATTAGTAACTAGCAGCTTTGGAAGCAAGTAACTTCCGAGGGAGGGGAGGGGAGTGAAGTAGAAATCTGATTACTCCACATTCTCCGAATTGGTAATGGATTATCTCTAGAAGAAAAAACTGGAGGACATGTAAACCGTAGGTCTAAAGATGTTATACGACTCGAACAGTAACATAAACAGAGAAAAAGTTGGAAGAAATCGGGAGTAAATATGGTAGAATCCTATAAAAGAGGCATCATGATGAGGACTCGCCGTTAAACGCACACAAGCAAAAAACTGCGGACGAGTTTTCGGACGAGTTGTTCGGGCGCGAAAGGTAAAAATTCAAACAGGCCAACACGGCGTTGGCGATGGGGCGCGAAATCCTTCAATGCAAGCATTACACGAGCGAACCTCTTGTCGCTCAAGGGTGGGAGGGGTTCGGAGCAGGCAAGGGAAGGGACTCCAGGGTGTGGTGCAGCCAAGCTGCTCGTGTGGAAACTGCTCACATCGCCCGGGGGGGGGGGGGGGGGGTTCGGAGCTGGCTTTTGCGCTCTTTGAGTATCACTTCATGGGGCATCAACCGCTCAACAAACTTCCAATCGATCTTCACCTCCTCAAAGCTGGTGGTTGTTGCACCTGAAAGAACGAGATGGGCGACAGGTATGCGAAAACAGATAAAACTGACTTGGACGCAAATCGTATCAATATTCTTAAGAGTGCACAGACCGCTATAATCAACTTTGAGGAACGATAATCGCTAGAAAAACTAATTTAAGCATGCTGTTTGTCCCTTCAGACAAGGAGATTGTATAATGCTACCTCTCGTAGGTTAGGTTAGGGTGTTGTGTTCCTATAATCACTTATGTCCAATCTCCGTAATTATCAACCTGACAACACTATCGAACCGGATCACTAACCACTCAGTACTGCGATAGCTATGTATTCTCTGGCTTACGGATAGCGCCAACTTTGAACGCTAGGAACTGAACAATCTAGCGATATCTTCAATTGACTTTGTCCTGTCCTCGGTTGGTCCCCAAACGAATGACGTGTTAGAGCGCGTTAGAGGTCTCTAACACGTCATTCGTTTGGGGACCAACCGAGCTCTGGTACTAGGACAACTTCCCCTCAGTTTTTTGCTTGTGTACGTTTAACGAGGAGTCATGATGAGGTAGCGTGTTTATTGTAGTTCAAGTATCATGCCTTTCGCACTCACCCATCTGACAAACACCAAGACACCTTCATCTTCCCTCACTCTATGAACCGAAGCGACGCATTTCACTGAGTCCCCTTCTTCCGCAAGCCGAAATGGCGTGGCCAGTAGCCGGCGGTGCACACTTTCGCGCTCTAGCGCGCCCAGCGGCGAGACATGCGAGCGCGCGTGTATGACGTCACTACGCGTCCCTGTCGCCCTTGGGGCCGTATGCTCGTCTACCCGAGTCTCCCCCGATGGGGACTGGGGGTGATAAGATATGTTGATATTGATTGGTTTTCCCCAACGGGGGAACACGAGCATACCGCCCCAGCAGTCGGACCCTCATCGCGTCTTCGGCAATTGTTCGCACACTCTGGGCCGGCGAACTGCAGCACATTCAGGGATCGTATTCATCAACGACTTACAGAGATTTAACGGAGAAATTACAGCCGGAATTCCTGAAAAGAACGCGAATTGACGCTGTTAAACTATTAGTGTATTGTTCTTGTTCTAGCCGTTAACCAAGATTGTTACGATCTTCTTTATTCGGCTTACGTTTCGGCGAGTTTCGCCTTCTTCAGAGCCTGGAATAGCCGATAACATCTACAACACTACCAGCCCAAACATCATTTCACACTACAGGGTACTAGTCTTGACGAAAATAGGAACGTGATCCGACACCACAGTTTCCAACGACTAACCTCAGAGGTGGATGCAGAAGCGGACCACCAACACCCGCAGATGGACGTAGACGTGGGTGAATGAGCTTTGGCCCCGAGACAAACCGACTTACTCAGCCTGTGGATAAGATCACGAAGATCGAAACCCACAGAGCTGTGCAAAGGGTGCCAGCTCTTGTGCTACCGCCAGGCATTCCTCCTTCCGGTTGACCCGAGGACTCGTAGCTACGATCCAAAGCGCTTCTAATGTCCTGCGCGCCGATATGTCACTCTCTCGCGCTAAGATCGACACTGAGAACTCTATCAACGCGCCAGCATGGCATCGAACCCTGTGTTCCTCCCAAGGAGTCTGGACCTTACCTTTTCTAAGGCCATCCAGATGCTCTTTTATTCTGACACAGAGAGGTCTTCCTGTCTCCCCTATGTAATTCTCCCCACATTCATTACATGACATCTGATAGACCACACCCGATGTCATACAGTCACCTTCTTTCCCGTTAGGGAACACAACGCAGGATAGTGTGAGACACATCCTATCGTAGATTCGATTTCGAACCAGCTGCATTTTTAAGGTGCTAGGAGGGATGTCAATAACCCTCACCACATCGTGGAGATCAGCGTTACATCTGCGTATCTCCGCACTTAATTTGTCAGAGATGAAAGGCACGCAAAAGGGTATTTTCGTACGTTCCTCCTCTTGGCGAACAGCGTGGCTGGCTTGCAGCCTGCGTGCCGTACACCAGTGCTCCCCTGGATACCCATTACTTTTCGCAATATTAAGAGCCATATTCATCGAGAACAGTTTCTGTTCATAATCAGACGAAACTGATGTGACGGTTCGAAACGTATTTTTAATGATGCTCTTCTTTGTACTAGAAGGGTGAGCAGATTGGCAGTGAATGAGGATGTTTTTGTTACTTGGCTTTCGGTGCCACCGAGTTTGATACTCCCGTGAGCAAAGGTGGACTTGCACGTTGAGGAAAGCAAGCCAACTTTCTGTAGGTTTTCGCGTGTGAGCTTTATGTGCTCGGACTGCTGATTCAACAGCTCAAAGCAAGCATCCATCTCATTCTGAGTGGAGCACAGTATAAAGCAATCATCTATATATCTACAGTAGAATATAGGCATGCGTTCCAGAATGGGGTTTTCCACTTGGACATGAAAGCCACAGCTAACACAGGAGCCAATCTCTGTCCCATAGCCAACCCTCTAACCTGTTTGTAGTACTCTCCATACCATCGGAATACGTTACACATAAGACACTCGCTAACCAGCGCCATTATCTGAGCTACACTCAAGCCATAGAGATTCACACTTGCTTGGTGTTCTGCGAGCATTTCAGAAACAGCATGCAGAGCGCTTTCTCTAAAGACATTGGTATACAACGCAGTAACATCGAACGATTCCATGACACGTCCTTCCTCCGCCGTGGTCTCGCGGAGTTTTTGCAGAAAGGCACTGGTGTTCGGCAGGTGTGGGGGCACAAATTTGAGCAGTTGAACTAAAACAAAGTTTAGCAAACAAGAAATGCGGTCAGTAGGACCATCGACTCCGCTTGTAATTGGTCTAACCTTAAAAGCGGAAGCATCTTCGATGGTAGCACCTTCCGGAGGCAATTTATGGGTTTTGATGAGGACATATAACACTGGACATGTGGGTAGTTCACACCTTAACCGTGTTATTATGTACCTAGGGAAGTTCGCCGACTTCGCGATCTCGGTCCACTTTCGATTTAGTCGGCGATATTGCACAGTAAATTCCTCAGGAGTAGTCGCATTATAGATAGTGCGATCTTGAAGGTCTAATCTCGTGATCGCCCTATCCATCTCCTGGGACATACTACGAACTCCCCACCCTTGTCACTGATAGTGACTCTTAATGTACCGGAAGTAACTTTTTGTTAGCTGTGGCTTTCATGTCCAAGTGGAAAACCCCATTCTGGAACGCATGCCTATATTCTACTGTAGATATATAGATGATTGCTTTATACTGTGCTCCACTCAGAATGAGATGGATGCTTGCTTTGAGCT
Source organism: Heligmosomoides polygyrus bakeri (assembly GCA_947359475.1). Lineage (NCBI taxonomy): Eukaryota > Metazoa > Nematoda > Chromadorea > Rhabditida > Heligmosomidae > Heligmosomoides > Heligmosomoides polygyrus. The sequence continues at coordinate 49,013,910 of OX375869.1, read as the reverse complement.
GTTGAATCAGCAGTCCGAGCACATAAAGCTCACACGCGAAAACCTACAGAAAGTTGGCTTGCTTTCCTCAACGTGCAAGTCCACCTTTGCTCACGGGAGTATCAAACTCGGTGGTACCGAAAGCCAAGTAACAAAAACATCCTCATTCACTGCCAATCTGCTCACCCTTCTAATACAAAGAAGAGCATCATTAAAAATATGTTTCGAACCGCCACATCAGTTTCGTCTGATTGTGAACAGAAACTGTGCTCGATGAATATGGCGCTTAATATTGCGAAAAGTAATGGGTATCCAGGGGAGCACTGGCGCACGGCACGCAGGCTGCAAGCCAGCCACGCTGTTCGCCAAGAGGAGGAACGTACGAAAATACCCTTTTGCGTGCCTTTCATCTCTGACAAATTAAGTGCGGAGATACGCAGATGTGTTCGTAACGCTGATCTCCACGATGTGGTGAGGGTTATTGACATCCCTCCTAGCACCTTAAAAATGCAGCTGGTTCGAAATCGAATCTACGATAGGATGTGTCTCACACTATCCTGCGTTGTGTTCCCTAACGGGAAAGAAGGTGACTGTATGACATCGGGTGTGGTCTATCAGATGTCATGTAATGAATGTGGGGAGAATTACATAGGGGAGACAGGAAGACCTCTCTGTGTCAGAATAAAAGAGCATCTGGATGGCCTTAGAAAAGGTAAGGTCCAGACTCCTTGGGAGGAACACAGGGTTCGATGCCATGCTGGCGCGTTGATAGAGTTCTCAGTGTCGATCTTAGCGCGAGAGAGTGACATATCGGCGCGCAGGGCATTAGAAGCGATTTGGATCGTAGCTACGAGTCCTCGGGTCAACCGGAAGGAGGAATGCCTGGCGGTCACACAAGAGCTGGCACCCTTCGCACAGCTCCGTGGGTTTCGATTTTCGTGATCTTACCCACAGGCTGATTAAGTCGGTTTGTCTCGGGACCAAAGCTCATTCACCCACGTCTACGTCCATCTGCGGGTGTTGGTGGTCCGCTTCTGCATCCACCTCTGAGGTTAGTCGTTGGAAACTGTGGTGTCGGATCACGTTCCTATTTTCGTCAAGACTAGTACCCTGTAGTATGAAATGATGTTTGGGCTGGTAGTCTTGTAGATGTTATCGGCTATTCCAGGCTATGAAGAAGGCGAAACTCGCCGAAACTAACCATAAGCCGAATAAAGAAGATCGTAACAATCTTGGTTAACGGCTAGAACAAGAACAATACACTAACAGTTTAAGAACGCCATGCCAAGATTTATCGAAAGTCGAACTTGGGCGAATTGACGCGTTTTCTCAACAAGCGATATGGTGAAATGTTGGCGTTATGAGGAAATTGAGCTGTAATTTCTCTGTTGAATCTCTGTAAGTGCTTGATGAATCTGGCCGAGAAAATGCCCTAATCTCACGGTATGCGTCGCGTGCGGAGACAGTGCCCGCAACCAAGGGAGAAAATGCCCGCATCCGTGAAGCAAAATGCCAAGGTCAGCCGTACATCACAACGTATAAATAGTATAGTCGGATAGCATGGAGAGAACGTATACTACTTCAGGATATGACATAATGTGACCACTAGCAAAAGAGCAATGATAAAACAAACAACTTTGTGGGGCAAACGCCATTACGAAAACTTGGAGTAAATTAGGAACTGTTGGGAAAGCCGTTTGTTTGAAGGGTCTTTACCGAATCCTGTTAAGCTAATACATCGCTAATCTAATTTCCGTGGCGTTACAATCAAATGTAAGCTTCAATAAGAAGTGGATCGAAAAAATTCATACACGAAAAATGTTCTTTCAAAACGGAATAGTGTTTAGGTACTGCACCGTAACTCGTGTTCATTTGATGGGAAATGAAACGCTTAGAACGGCGTCATTTCAAGGTTTTCTGTAAAACCTTTTATGTAGCAACCAAGGAGCTATCCTCATACTTAGATCCTTCTACGAGCAGTGATCCGGAGGAAGAAAAACTTCAAAAGCAAAGAAGTGTCCAAATATGTATCTAACATCCCCTAAGACCGCAATGTTCAGCCTCCCTGAACAGGTTCGGTTCCAAATATGTCTTCGGTAATTGTTATGCTATCATTCTGCACCAGTGGACAATACATAGCCATGGTTTTTGTTTCAGGGTCATCAAAATGTGCTAAAAACATTTTTCATGAACGATGCTTTCAATTCTTACCCTCTCACCGTACTCTGTCTTACTGTCTTGCGTTGCATGGGAACTTTAGCGGAGCTCCTAGGCTGACAGTAGGAACCAAGAAGAGGATCTGTTATGAAGTATCTCTTAACAGCAATGCATGGTTACAGCGTCACATTGCAGAAAAACGCAAAAACCCTTTCATGTTTACAGTAGCAGGGGCTGCATATCTTGCTGCGTCGAACATTTTCATGCATTGGCAGCCACTGCATACATAGACGCGACGTCATTGTTGTTTTTCCTCCTTAAAGTACAATTGTATCGTCACCATCATGAAGTGGAAACGTAGCAATAGACGTACACTTTTCTTGAGAAGGATTTGCGCTTTGCTGGTGCGAGTTCGTACGACATTCCGTAAACTTCAAGTGACGGAAAATGGCCACATTGGCTCAGCAGAGGCCGCGTTAGCTCTTATGAAACATCTTTCTGGCTCTGTTACGAAATCAAGCGAATAACCGTCCAACAGCACTCTCCTGCTGAATGAATTGATGCCAAGAGAGGACCAAAACGTCCACATATAATGTATATTTCCAGCTCTGAAGCTTAACTGACCTCTACTGCTTTCCAGGTGCTCTGCACTCCTGCGCGAAGTGACCAAACCGGCCACAGTTGTAGCACATATCCCTTGGCTTTCCAGATTGCTGCTGCGATCTGGAACTTGGGTAGGCGGACGATTGCCTTCCCTGGTAGAAGGGCGAGGCATTCTGAGGAGCGTGTGCCCACGACGCACCCCCGTATCGAAAGGGCTTCCTTTTGAGGAATGATTCGTTGAAACGAGGTTTCCACGTGGTAGATCTCTCACTGACGGGTTTCTTCGTCTCCTTCTTATGCGTTAGAATGAAGTCCGCTAGAATACTGTTAAAAACCTGGAGGTTTTCCGCTCTTGTGCGCTGATCGTAGAACTCGAATACTTCTGGCTCCTTATCAGCGATCACTAAGAGCTCGTTCCGTTGAGCTAGCATCGTGATTGCCTTGTTCAGAGAGTCCTTGACGCTGTGCTCAGGCAGAGCTTTCGAAACAGTTCCCAGAATATTGAGCACACTGCTGTTGAACTCAAACTGACGACTTAGTCCCGTCTTCGTAAATAACGGCTTCGATGAGGAGCTCATACCTGTGCTAGTAGCCACTGCCACTGGATCTGCTATCCTTCTAACTTCAGCAATCAGATCCTTCCAGACTGCTCGACTCAACGGGAATACTTCGTCGTCTGCTTCGGGCCTAACAGCAATATCAGCATTGTCGTCGTTGTCGTCCATGATATTAACGTCGTCGTTGTCGTTCATTAGAGTAATAGTGGGACCAACCACTCTCGAGCTGCCGAAATAGCCGGAATGGGAACCACTGAAACAGACGCGGCGCGGTTCGGGCATTTTCTCTCGTAATCGAACCTGGCCCCAGATCGGTGCCTTTCAAGCTGCGTGGGCGAGCCCGTGCGAAGTCTAGGTTGGGCGAGATAAGCGCGCACGGACCTGCGTCGCTCAGCTGGGTGTCTTGCTCGGACATTTTCTTGCGGTCTTTCTGAGTGGCTTTAGACCGGTTCTAGGTGCAGTCCTAGTTGGAGGGGGCTGCATCTTAACGATGTCATGGTGGATCAACATGTTTGGCGTAAATATATATCGAACACACTCGCTCCATAAAAAACGACAGCGCTAACTAGGTCCAAAAAATTATGTGGGGTTAGAGGTCTGAGGAACCTCATATTGTATTCAAAAACCTGATTGATTTCAGACTTTTAGGCCTACATTACAGTTGCAATTGATTGATCTTTACTTGTTTATTCGCTGAAGAACCCAGTCTCTTGCGAGTGCTGATATGTCCCACGGGGTGTGGATCGCTAGCCGGATTCATGAAGCGGCGGGATCGGGAGATAAGCAATATCATCTTTCGCCTCTCTTTCTCCTGCCTCGCTCTCTCACCTAGTCGCTTCCCGTGTGAAGCCGGGAACGTTCTCGGGAACGTCCGTGAATCCGGCTACAGGGATGGGCGTAAATGCTGAAAAATTTCCCAGAAACCAGAAAATCGAGTTTGCCAGAAAACAGAAAAGCCAGAACGGCAGAAAACGAAAAATTTCGAAGTGATCGCTCTAGCTCTCTGTTGTATCTAAAGACGCATTTTTACCGAGAGCCAACACTTTTGTACCATTTCGCATCAAACTGCACACTTATCGACGTAATCTGGATAGGTTTGAAATCAAGCTGATCGCCTCCCAAAAATGAGTCAAGGGTGTGATTAAAGCAGTTTCTTTCTTTTTTGTTGAAAATTTATAATCCACTTACCACAGCAAGTTGAGCGCACTGCTTCAAATTTTACGAAATTTTGATATTGCAGTTAAAATATTGAATCAAACACTATTTCAAGGTGCAGTAAAGCAGCAATGTTTGAATGTATAAGAAGAAGTGATCTCGCCGTCCCTCGTCTAGGTCGGCACGATTTTTCCTTCGCTGATAATGTAAGTGCCGCTTACTTGGAAGTGCAAAAAGGACTTGTGTGTTTTCTACAATTTTGTGCGGTGCCGTTCGCAAATGCGTAACTTCACGTAGATAAAATTTTTGTTCCCAATCAGAGGAAAGGTGGGATGCTGGTCGAGTGTGTGTAGCCATCATTCTTCAAGCGCACTGAGAACTTGCTGTTTTTCTGCACTTTGAAATAAATCGTGTTTAAATAATTTGTGTATTCTCCTGCTTTTTATAAGAATAAAAATCCTGTTAAGTTTCAAGCATTGCATTCGCCTTTTTGGGAAAGGTGATTCACAAATTTTCCACGGAAGTGACAGAGAATTCTCCTTGGACTATAATGTTGACCTTCTTAATGGGCGTCTAGTTTAATGTGGATAGTTTGTTTTCGAAAGTATCCGCGTTGCTTCGAAAAGTATCCACCATGATGTGAAAAGTGTCTAATTTGACGAAAAAATTGTATTTATGGGTAGAAACGCGGTTTACAAGAGATAGTCACTTTAGGGGAGCAAGAAGTGTTGATATGAATTCCTGTCGTATACAACATGCTCCCCTTCAATTGAAGATTTTATTGAACAGTAGATCACAACCCATTTATATTACTAAATCACGAGATCTCAAGAATGCCGCGCTGCTACTTAACTTTCCTAGCTCCCTACTGCATAACTATTCTAATGATTAACTCAAAGATTGTAAGACTGTGAGGCAGCTCAAACAGCCAGCTCGCTCAAATTCGGAGCAGAAACCTTGGGTGATTTCAAGTTAAAGGATCGATTCCATAACTATAATACTTTGAGATGTTGCGTTCGGTGGTGTAAAGGCGTAGAGCATCCCCGCCCCGTCAGAGGGAGGTTCGGGTTCGAGTCCCGCCTGGCGCTAGAAGTGTTGATCGCAACAAAACATCGTTGTGACGGCTTATAATACTTTGATTCCTGAGTGATTCCAAGACATATAACTACTGATGATATCATGCAGATGAGAACAATTGGAATTTTGAGGCAACTTCGGTTGAGAAACTACCCTCTTATTAGCAAGCAATGCGGCTATCTGAAGCGTCGCTACACAACTTTAAGGTTCACGCACAGCACTTGTTCTGATCGAGCTTAAACAATTCATAACTAAGGTCCGGTGAATTGAAAACCACACTGACTGCATCACCCGAAGAGTCGTCAAAATTGTAATTATTCGGATAAAATCCGAAAAGAATCGGATATGAGCGCTATTAGGCGAAGCTCAACAAATGCTCAGCGCTCGTTGAACTACAAGCCATCCTGTAAGAAGCCTTGTATCTTTTTTGGCCGTACGATTCCGTTCCAACTCTTCCGGAAATTTCGCTACACGACTGTCAGACTGTGTAAGGACATTGGACAAGACAAGGACTTGGCCTCGCTGCTGGCTGAGGCCTGCGGCCTGGTTGTGGCCCTCGACAGCAGCGCCGCGAACGACTCGCGCCTCTGCGTAGGCAGCGTACGTGTCTGCACAATGCGAGCTCTACGAAACGAAGATTAGCGACATCTGGCCTTTTTAGCCCCTTCCTTCCAATGCTAGCTGACAGCTGGACTATGAAACATCCGGCATACAGTTATACAGTGCACCAAGTTCATAACGCTTCAAGCACCAGGAGGATTGTAAACTGCAAGGCGTCTGTTGATCGGCACAAAAATTCCGGAAAACTTAGGAAGAGCGTTTGTTGACGACCTAGGAAAACAGTATCATCTTTTCAAGCGAGGCTGATTAGGGAAGCTGTCTTCAAAGTATCTAAAGCTGAATCGTGCAGAAATGCAAAATCTGATCTCCTAACACCACAGCGGCTGCCGCTGGAGCGGCGCACTCGATGGAAGCAACAGGAGCGACATGCTATGAACAGTTTCCACGGCGATCGCTAGGTTTTAATCAACTTGCATCTTTTCTACGGGCGAGCGGTCGCTCACGTCACGGACTGCGGCTATTCGTGAACTTTTCTAGACGTAGGGTATAGTTGTGCTCTCGAAATTTTTTCGAATATTTGAATTCAAATATTCAAATTCGAATGAAAACTGTTCGAATACTTATTCGAATATGTAGGTCAGCCGATCAGCATTACTGCAGCGTAAGGTGTTATGAATGCCACCAGCTTTCGACGTAAACCATTATTGTCGATACCGATATTGTGTTACGAGTACGGCTAACAACATTGTCCTGAACTTCAAGCAGGTCGGACTGCTCCTGATCTACGAAATGAGGAAGGACGACAACGTGAGCATTTCTGATGCGATGGGTCCTCCCAATGTGCTCTACCACGCACCAAAAGTTTGCTTACGGTACTTCAGAGGCGGAGGCTTTGACCTCGGGGAGAAACCGCGGTCTGGAAGGCCAGTTGCAGTGGATGAGAAGTGCTGATTCAGGAAGATCTCGTAGTGGCACCCATGAGCTGGCCTAGGAGCTCGAGTGCTGTCACGGCACTATAGCTGGCCACCTGCGTGGCCTTGGGAAAGCATTGAGATTTGGCGCATGGATGCTACATGACCCTAGCGCCATCAGCTACAGGTGCACAGGGTGCATGCATTAACTTTTTAACTTCCTTTCTCAGATTTTCTTTTCTCTTGGTCACTGGCGACGATAAGTGGGTATCGCGCACTCTGAAGCGTCAGTGGCTTAATCGCGGCGAACCAGGGATTCTCACACCAGAACCGGAACGTCATCGAATGGAGTAATGCTCACTGTCTAATGGAACTGCAAAGGAGTCGCTCACTGGGAGCTCCTGCCTGTGAACACTACTGCCACTAGCGGTGTCTACTGCAGGCATTTGGATTGCGTCAAAACAGCTCTTTGTGGAAGAGAAGACAAGATCCTCCCCTTCTCGACAATGCGTGTCCACACGTTGCGAAGGAGGCTCGGAAAAAACTCCAGTGTTTTGGAGGGCATGTTCCAGGCCACCCACCCTATTCACTGAGCTGGCTCCAACAAACTAACATCTGTTTCTTTTATTTTCCACCCATTTGCATGAGAATCAGTTCAACGATAGCGAGCAACTTGAAAGGTGCCTCGGTGAATCTATTTCATGAAAACGCCGGAAATTCTATGGAAGTGCATCCACTAATTACAAGAGAAGTGGCGGTAGACAATAACGGTGCGTATGCTCATCAGTTGGTGAACTATTGAAAAAAGGAAATAACTTTGAAAAAATCGCAGAAGTGACGAGAAACTTTTTGAACAGCCTAATGGGTACGTGCGCGCCCAATTATTGCAGTTGCCACAGAAAGGTGGTATTGAAGGTGTTGTGGGAACTGTGTTGGCAGTCTCACCGAATTCGAATTGTCTTCGTGACTGACCCAGACCATTACTTAAAGAAGTGTCCATTACTAGGCGCCGAGACGAGGACTACCTCGTAGCCGAGAGTAAAATGTCTCACTAACATGTGAACAACGCATTAGTGATCACAAAATCACTACCCTATTATATACAATTGGAGCCCTTGGCTTACTATAAAGCGATTTCCTTCGTTTACTGCTGAAATGATCATAGGAAATCGCTCCGCGCTGTACCCATTGAACATATAGCGATGTTCATCTGATCGGCAACGTAAACGATTTCAGAAATTTAATTTAATAAAAATTTTAAAAAATAAATTAAAAATAAATTTTAGGGCATAAGTTATGGCAGATTCTTGGGAAGTGTAGAGAAGATCAAGCCACGACTAATCAACCATCCGCTGGTCACCTTCGATATCGAAATGGAACGCAAGGTGCACTCTTAGAATAGAGAAGATTGACACATCCGGGCTGCCAGGACATGAAGTATCGTACTTCTTTACACCTTAAGGTCGCAGAAATCTGAATTGTGCTAGGTTACTTCTACAAATCGGAAAACAGTGCATCGCTTACCATTAGAGCTATCCTGAAACGACTGTCTGGGCGCGGAGTCTTGTAAGGAATCTTGGGCTAATAATCGTGATACGTGAAATGAAAGCCGCTCTTTTAAAAACTGTCCTATGTCCTTTATAACAGAGTAGCATGCAAAACTGCTCGCAGTACAAAAATTGTCGTCATGACTGCAAGCGAAATTCGCCTGCACTTAACTTCCTTTTTGCCTTCCTTAAGAGATTTCATCCTTCGTCTGTTATAGCTATGTAACTCTGACAAGTGGAACGTGCCATGACGGCTCTGCTCGAACGTCCAGTTTCTCGGTGTTAGGCAGTGCTCACATACATCGTGCTGTTGGCGATGTGTGGGAACTTCTTTCCGCACATCAAATCTCCTTCTAGCTGCAGCGCCTTCCGCAATGCAACTGAGTTGGGACGTCGACGCTTGTCCTGGTCTCGAACAGTTTCTCTCGTGAAGCCTCTCCTTGCTTTCAGCGCCTCGCGTCGTGGGCCTGAGGGATTGATTGGGAAGGGGACGTCGTCGGCCTCAATTAAGGGCTGTCCCCGCCCCGCAATGCGACGGCATCGAAGAGTGAGCGGAGCGGAAGCCGGACGATCGATCCAGAAGAGGCGGCATGGAAGCTGCTCTAAACGGTCTCTCCAACACCGTCAAACACCAGCTCAGCAAGGACGCAGTGGTCCAGGCTAAAGGTACGGTGTCTTCGTTGCGGTGTCATCGATTCTTGATGGAAAATCAGGGCGACGCAACGGCGGTGTGTGTTATTCAGATGCCGTGAAGAGTCTGGCGTCGGATGACGTGTCCATTGCTTACGTGCGCGAGAAGTGCTTGGCTGCCTTCGAGTTGGCATTCGACAAGGGAAATGAGAAGGCCGCCCACTTCGCTGTTGAAGGAGTCCAGGTACTACCTTCACGCCATTGCTGCATGTCACAAACGTCTTCACCGTTTCCGAATATTTCGTCCTCTACCCCGCATGGGTCGAAGGTATCATTGATGGATAGATGACACGGGTGCGGTGATCGCCCTCACTGGCAAGTATTCTGTCGCGATAAAGACTCCTTTCAAGCGGGTGCGAGAGGACTATCTCGGCACTCCGTAGAACGACGTCTACGTGCTCAATGGCTGGTTTAAAATTCCTTGCGATTTGAACCTCTCCTGTGTGCTCATATTCGGTTGAAGCACTGCAAGCAATAGCCAATCGAGACTGCTGCCTAAACAGAAACTCAACACATCGAAGTGCAAGAAAAATACCATCATTTCTCGCACCACCGTAACTAGGATTCCAACTGCTATGTAGTCAATTACAAAATAACCATGATGCGCTACTATATCCGTACCAAATGCCTATATTTTCCGTAACTGAGGAAATTTTGTGGTCATTGACATAACGTGCACATTTCTTTGAGACATTATACCATGTGCCTCAAAAAACAATTTCGCTGTTAGATTGACTGACTATAAAACTCCTTCCTCGGGTTGCGATGAAGAAGTCGTTTTGGCACTAGTTAAAAGTTCCGACTCACCGACACGACTTCGGTCGAAAAAATTTTATGCTGAAACTTTGTCTAGGGAGGTTATTTGGGGTGCTGATCACGAATCCGACATCCGTTTTCACGATTCGCTGGAGAATATAGATACAGGAAGGTACAGGATTACATTCTTAGAGTTTCTGCCGGTGACGGCAGGTAGAGGTTGGTAGGGATAAGAGCCCGTTTATGCTTCGACGCTGAGCGACGCGACGTCACGTATTGTGGCCATACTGATCGAGCGACGCGATTGATTGATTTGACCACTATACATGCCGTCACGTCGCTCGTCGTCAGGAGCATAAAGGGATCCTAAGTGGTCGGTTCATCGGGTTACGAAATCCGCGATGTTGTCGGGAAAAGAAAAGGAGTGACTGCTGCTTCGAGTCGTTCGTTGAATACGCTACAGCCATTGCACTTCAAGCTCTCCAAAGGAATCGACGTCAAGCCGAACTGTGTGACTTCAGATTGAAGGATTTGTACGAGAAGCTTGACCTGGACGGTTCTGCTTTCCAAGAATGGTTGAGAAGTATGGGATGATTGCCGACGGTTCTCTGTCCCATTTGCAATGCCTCGATGACACCTCGGCAAACCGATTGAGATGCTACAGAAGGATGTGTCGCTGGGGACCATCCGAATGAACCATTCCTTCTGTCGCTATTACGAAGGATCTTTTTTTGATCGCAGTGTCCTCACGGAGGGAAGAAAGTTCGTTTTACCCTACTTCAGGTTGCAGGAGATTGGAACGCAGGCATTTAAGGCGTACGAAATGGAAGTTAGTCATCCTACTGTCATCCAATGGGAACAGTACTTGCGAGACGCGCATACTTCCGCAGGAAACGTCCGGTTTAGGTGGTTTCGGCCACACGATAGAAATTGACGAGACGCTTGTTACCAAGCGGAAGTACAACCGAGGACACTGGGTTCGCAAGCATCAATAGCTCTTCGGCGGATACGAACGTGGAAGCGGAAGATCCTTCCTGGTTTTGGTGCATAAGCGACGGTTGAGGTTGATAACGAGATACATTCGTCCCGGTACAACTATAATAGGCGATTGTTGGCGCGCTTGCAACCAAATTTCAGCTTTGCCGCAAGGTTACACCCATTTGACCGTGATTCTGGCCAAGAAGCTATCAATCAATCCAGATGATTTCGTTGATGGGTCGCTGACGAAATCGGTAAGAGGAAAGCTCAAACTTCGGGTCTCTGTCGCTAAATCAAGAGTCAGGTCAGACTTCTTAACCTACAGGATTCTTAAGGAATTCAACTTGTTGCTTGGCAAGTATGATGATTTGACGATGCTGTCTGCTCAAGCATGTAGAAGGTTTGTTGGCTAATCCGGAATTTCTTGATGACTGATATTATTGATGTTGCGCTGCTTGATTTATGTTATATATCCGTGTAACTGATGGTTTGACGTTGTTTTTAACGCTGTTTACGCTAGACTTTCGTCTATGCCTTAATAAATAAAAAAATAAAAATAAAAACACCAGTTGAACTTCGTCGATCACAGCACAGGAGCTCACACGCAGAACATCGAGTGTCACTGGCAAAAGCTTAGATCGATGGCTAAGCGGAAGTACGGTATCAACAACCGTAGATATAACGTAGATATAGAGACTACTTGAGCGAGTTTCCCTGGAGGAGACAATTTGGGGATCGAGAAGAGGCAGTGTTCAGTTTCTGGGATCAGGTTGCGTCATTGCATCCCTGCTAACCTCATTTTTTGGTTGTTTTGGTAGAGTATTAAGCTATGCTTTCCTTGCCTTTTTATTCCTCCGCCGATACATTTCAGGTAGTGTTGGTCATTTTTAGGCACAATATTTATCAATAAGACTCGTTATTGTTTCATTCACATTGCATCGTTCTCACCATCGTACTTCTTCCAGCTTTTCTTTCAAGGTGAGAAATCCTTTATAAGGTATTGACACTTATGAAGCGGATGTCAGATTCGTGATTAGCACCCCAAATAACCCCCCTAAACGAAGTTTCAGCGAAAAATTTTTTTTCGACCGAAGTCGTGTCGGTGGAGTTGGAACTTTTAACTAGTGCCGTCATTTTAATTGAGCAAGCTGCCTTGTTTATTTTTTAGTTCATTCGCAGTGGGCGCGTGTAGCGCAGTCGGAGGAGGCGCGACTGCCGCGTGCACCCGATACCAGGTTCCTGGTTCGGATTTCCCGCCCAGGCCAACCAAGCCTTCCTTCCCTCCGGGGTCGGTGAATTGGTACCAGACTTGTCTCGGGAGGATAAAGCGCTGACTTGTTCATGGGCTGGCCACCACAAGTCATTGTGTGGCCAAATACGCATTCATGTCGCCTCCACGACATCTCATAGAAGTAGAATGCGCTGGCGCATCTAAGAAGGGATTGAGTAACGCCGTCCTTTATCCTTTATTCATTCGCAGTACAATTCTCCGGCAGATCATGGTGTTTACTTGACATAATCGTCATCTGACAGAAGTTTTTCCATAAGGGAACGCACTATTTTTTCAGTATCCTGTAGTGAGTCCTTATTCTAGGTAACATTTTCAATTATACGAGATCCCAGTTAAAATGTTCAGTCAAAAGTAGTGGTTCGTGGTGAAGGTACATATGTTTAGATATTCACACTATTTCGTGATTGGGAAAGAAGCTTCTTAATGAAACGGTGTGCAGAGAAGGTAAAGGATTCCACCAGTCGCTCGCCATTAATTTTCCTTTCGTTCCTTCGTTGTTTTCGTTCTTTCGTCCTTTTTTCATGATAATAACTTCTATGCCGAGAAGCGGAATCAAAGCAACAAACAGCAATGGAACAGAAATCCTTAAAGAAGAAGGGAAAACGCAACAATTCTGCGGGACACTCCTGGTCGCACACGAAACGAAAATAGCTTTTTGGAGGCGGAAAGGAAAAGCGAAGGTGTTTCCTGAATTGGAAGCCCTTTCAGAGAAGAAGACCCACAGATCTCCATCGATAAAGAGCTTTCGGGCTCTCTTGTTAAGAGGGATCTCGGGCCGCTTGTCACAGGGCCACGTGGCGCGTCCCCGGGTGTTGGAAGGGGAATGAAACGCGAACCAAATGCGACCGTGTACTGCCCAGAGACGCAGGTGGGATGCAGGGGATGGACTCCTTGCTCCTGCTGTGTTGAGTCGACGCGTTCCTTGTGTGTGGGCTTGGCATGTTCATGCACAGTGTGCGTGGATGTGTCCGTGACTGTGCGGATTGTAACTGTGCGGCCCGGCCAAACGCTTGCACTCGGTAGACTGGGAGTACATGTACGGCGATTCGAGGCCGCCACAAAAGTCTCGTCCGTCCCTTTAGGCAGTGCGGCTGGCTGCCCGGAGTTCTTCGTCCGCACGAAAGGGCCTGAGGTCTCCTAAAAGCAGAGCGCCCGGGGATTAGGTGGATTGGGACGCGCGTTTCTCATTGGGGCGCCATTGTTGGGCAGACAGGTGCTGGCCATTGCTTCCCATAGTTTTCACAGCCAAATGCCATTCTTGCACTGGAACACCAACTCTACTTCCGTGAAACACTGGTATGCAGAAACAAATATCATCACATCTACAAGGCACTGATTGATCAGATGTGTAGTGATGAACAACCTCATACAGACACCGACATACACAGATATCGGTTTGGAGAGAACCAACGGAACCGTGGAAGAGATCTTCATACCTCTGCAAATGAGTAGCTAACTCTGAGAAGGATGAGAACGTCGTTTGTCTGACTGGGCTAGTGCAGTCTTTGTCGTGCCCACATTAGTTTTCTATAAGAAGGAAGCTGAGTAGTGTGTGGCTTTGTTCAATGCTACTTTCGTGTATATAATAAAGAGTGCCGCTAACACATTACGCTCAAAAAGCTTCACATATTCATATCCTTCGTGCACATGGATCAGCTTCATATCAGTTCCATAGCGGGCTATTGCTTCACATAGCTTTCGAATATATGGTAGACGACATACGTGTCGTGACTTGCGTCCGACAAGTCCTGACAGGTCGCCGTCGCTGGGCCGGGCCGGTCGATCGACCTGGTCAAACGTGGTCAAACGCGTCGATCGACACGTCGCCGCCGCGGAAGCTTCTAGAAGCCGGCGGAGACGCAGAGGGTGCGTGCCTCTGTCGTCTCTGACCGGCTGGGTCGCCAGTCCTGCCACCACCGCTCCCGTTGAGCGGTGGCTCGTCCCCGGCCGTTCCCACTGAGCGGCCGGGCTTTGTCGTCGCCGTCGCCCGTCGCCTCTGAGGGCGAGCACTACTCGTCGGTCGGATCCTGGCTTGGTCATCATCGAGATCCACCTCCCTGGTCGCTACGATCGTCAACTGCCATCCTCGTCGCTAGCCGCCAGTCGTCGTCAAGGAGCCAAGGATTCGTCGCCGTCGTCGCTGTCGTCGTTTCCACAGGTAACGCGGGGCCCCTGCCTGGCCTCGTCGGTCCCGACTTGGCGCAGGCCACGGGACCTGGGTCAGGCAAGCCCCGCGGGTCGCGGTCCTGATCCCCTCAGTAGGTTTGGGTGCAGCCTGGCCCGTAACTCGTAGGATAGGTCACTTCCATATTTTGTTATGTTTTGTCGGTCATCATTCTTAGCTAATATAAACTTATAATTCAAAGGTTTATTATCCAAACTCGTAAGGTGGTTTGCCTGGTTATCTGGGTCAAGTCAATGGTCAAATCAGCGTCGCAATTGGAGGGATCGCCGGGGGTCGGGGGACGCTTCGACCAACGGGGATTCCTCCGGAGGAAGTCAACATACGAAGAGACGCTATCACGTGGGATTACAAGGTCGCATCAAAAGGGCACGCGGCAACTAAGATCCGCTAAGGGCCTCTCGGGTAAGAATAACCGCGTGGCAGCTTGAGCCCACTGGTCGCGAGCCGCGGATCGGATATGCCACAGCTCGGGCCGTAGAGGGGACCTCGGCCTCCACCGATGTACGGGCGGAGGTCCCCCCTGCGGCACGACAATACGGTTGTGACATTAAAGGAGCCCTATTTCTTGAACTCTTATTAATATATTTTCAGCATAATTGGTGCCTACACTCCGAAGCTTATCAGGACAGCATGTATAGATGTTATTGATTCAATCACATCGACTTTACCACTTACAACTAATAAGACGAACGTTCCTTGCTGCTTCACGAGAAGCGTGTAATGGATTCAAGCAAGGCACCATTAAATGGCACCTCCACGGGACTAAATAGTGGTAGGTGTGCCGGTTTTTGAATAGCAACAAACAATTAACATGTAACTGTACACCAACAACGAATGAAATGAGCGAGTTGTATAATTTATGTGCACGTATTATAAATGAGACCCTAAAGATCTTTCACAAAAGGACCGTAGTAATGCAGAGTACATGCGGAGTCATCAACCATCAATCACCTAAATTTGCTAATGCCTTTTTTGACCGGATTTCCTGCACTATTGTATGTCCCCCTGGCCATCGTCGAGGTGCGTACCAGTATAATGAGGTTCCTGAAAGACGGAACCCGCCTGCCTGGTGATCAGACTCCTTCCATGTTGGTTCTAGTTACACCTATTTTTTGTTTTATTTTCAAACCTTCTTAAAACGGGTAATTCTTTCTTCTTCACAAACATTTTTGTTGATTCTATCTTTGAAACCTACCCACCTCTATCCATATGTTACTTTGATGGGAGAATGGGATGTCTGCTGAAAAAGAAAACCTGCTTATTGGCTAGTTGGTTGTGAACGAATTTTAATTTCTGTTGCTTACTAGTTGAGTCTACGGCTTACCGTCCAATTTTGTTTTATTCTCCTTTGTCTGTTTTCCATTGTAGTTGTCTTCAATTCTGGTTTTTAACTGTTCCCGTATAGTTCAAGTCTAGTTTGGCGCGTCATTAGTGGCGTAGTAAATAAATAAATAAATATGGAACATTCTCCTAAGGTGTCCGAACAAACACGAAATATGTGTCCAAGCTTTGCACGGCGGTTCGAAGTGCTTACCCATTCTATCTCATCACTGCCGTCGTTCGTTGGAGCCCGCTTTCCGCATATGAATTATGCTTGAAGAAAGGCGTGCTCTGTGGAAACAATCTTCTTCGCCTCGATTTCTATTTCTTCATTGACGGCCTGACGACTTCGCTCAGTTCTCACAATTCAGCGTTATTCTCTACGCATAAATACGTTAGGGACAAACACCTGGAGTGTGCTACTCAGAGCACCACGGTTTCGTCGGTTCTCTCCAAACCGATATCTGTGTATGTCGGTGTCTGTATGAGGTTGTTCATCACTACACATCTGATCAATCAGTGCCTTGTAGATGTGATGATAGTTGTTTCTGGATACCAAAGTGTTTCACGGAAGTAGAGTTGGTGTTCCAGTGCAAGAATGACATTTGGCTGTGAAAACTATGGGAAGCAATGGCCAGCAACTGTATGCCCAACAATGGCGCCCCATGAGAATCGCGCGTCCCAATCCACCAAGCCCTCGGGCGCTCCTGCTCTTAGGAGACCTCGACCAGCTACCCGTATGTACTCCACGCAAACACTGCAACACTTGAGGGTTTCATTCCCCTGACCCTCAAAGAGCCCCATTTCTGCAGCGATGGGAAGGGCGAGTACGGAGAGGCTGCTAAAATCTCAGGTTCTAAATAGGCTGCGCAAATTGAGAAGGTCTAGGAGACGATCTGTACTTACAACGCCCGCACGATCGCATCGGAAGCATCAGTCGAGGACCTGATGATGCAAGCCAGGTAGATCAAGTACGACGTCATCGGAGTGACCGAGACGAGGAGGCACCATCCCTTGCACGCCGCCTAGAACGTTATCAGATGTTGGGCGACGTGGCGCTGAGGAGTTCTATAAGGAAGACCTCACTTTCTACAAGGTAATCGTCGGCGACTTCAACGTCAAGAGCGGGCTACGAAGATCGCCGGAAGAACTTCAAAGGAACTCACGGTTTGGAGTGGGACGAGCAAGGTGGAAGGCTGTCTGAGTTGGATCCTGAGGGAACTGTTACTTGTTCCAGATTCCAGAAGGACCATGGAGAAGGTCATCCACGACTTCTACTCCGATCTCTTCGATAGCCACGTCCACCTGCCCCCGTGCCATCTTCGGCAGGATGGATCAGTCGTCCCCTCTGTTCTCCTTTCCAGATCCGACACGCCGCCGACACGCCGCCGGTTAAGAAGCGTACAGTACTGGATCATGATCAGACCGGAATAGCTGATGAAGCTCCGCCAGCGCTCATAAACACCCTAGCGCGGCTCTTCACGCGCTACCTGTCAGAGTGGAAGGTTCCATCTCAGTGGAAGACCAGCAGGACCCTCTTGCTGTACAAGAAGGGAGACGTGCACGACATTGGCAACTATCGCCCGATCTGCCTGCTGTCCGTAGTCTCCAAGCTGTTCACTCGAGTCATCCTGAATAGGATTAGCAGAACGCTGGACGAAGGACAGCCATGCGAACAAGTAGGATTTCGGAGAGAATTCAGCACGGTCGACCACATACATACCATTACGAAGCTGCTAGAAGTATCACGAGAGTGTAAGCTACCGCTGTGCCTTACGTTCATCGAACTGAAGAAGGCATTCGACACCGTCGAAACTGAAGCGGTCATCGACGCCCTGCTCATTCAGGGGTCCCTGCTCAGTACATCAGAGTCCTTCGAGAGCTGTACAGTGGATTCACGACGAAGATCTCACCATTTTACAACGACGTCGTTATCGTCGTGAAGAGAGGGGTTCGGCAAGGGGATACCATATCCCCGAAGCTCTTCAGCGCCACCCCTGAAAATGCCAAGCGCGAACTAGAATGGGAAGGCATGGGAGTGAATGTCGACGGCCGGCAGCTGCACTATCTTCGTTCCGCTGGCGACATCGTGCTCATAACACCGAGCATCAGCCAGGCGGAGCGAACGCTGGCCGACATCGTGTATATGAGAACGTTGGACTGCAGTTGAATCTTACGAAGGCGATGTTCATGAGGAACGGACAAGTTTCTGATGCGCCATGATCGTCAACGGAAAGAACATCTCCGAATGCTCCAGCTATGTGTATCTGGGTTGCGAAGTCAACATGGCGAACGACCTAGAACCAGAGCTGAGCAGGAGGAAACGAGCGACTTGGGGAGTTTTCAAGAGCGTCGAAGAAGTCGCGAAGAAGACGAAGAACGCCCGACTCCGTGCCCACCTATTCGGTCTCTGAGGCGTATGCTAGGGTTCTTCCTGCCCTAGCATACGCCTCAGAGACCTGAGCCACTCGAACGCAGGATGAAAACGCGATAAGCGGCGCGCAGCGTGGAGTAGAAAGAACGAGTGATACGACTCACGCAAGTGAGAGAAGGCCTCCGGAGTTCCGAGATTCGTCGACGTTCGAAGATCGGAAACGCTGTCGCGTGGGCCACGTCGTCGAAAATTAGGTGGGCCGGCCGCGCTTAATGCGCTTCGCAGGCCCCACTTGAGGAGAGCCGTCACCGACTGGATTCCGCGGAATGTGAGACGATGGGACGTCCACCAACGCGTTGGTCGGACTTCTTCGTGAAAGCCCTGAACGAGCGATATGATGCTCTTCATGTCCCTCGAACGAGGAAGATCCATTGGAGCACTCTGACACACGACAGGGACGAATGGGGACGCTGCTGGCGTCCGCTCGAGCAAGTCGATGATCATCGGGATGACTCTCAGTTTTGCGATTGCTCCCTTTTTCTGAAGTGCAGTGGGGCGAACACGCCGATGGAATCCAATTCAAGTTTCTTCTAGTTTTGAAAAACCTCTTGGTTTTTTCGAATTTCTAAAAACTTACCGAGTTATGGGTCTCCAAGTGACTTTTCAAAAACTACCGAGAGATCATTGCTAATTACAGGGCTTTGTGGCAACAGCATCACAAGTTGATGCCTCCCCCTTTCCGCTTAGTCTTGAAGCCACTGTGCCCGCTAAATCTACTGGCTCCTTCTAGGCAGTGAGAGCACTACGGCAATTCCCTCCGGGTTAGGAAGTGCACAGATTTCGCGTGTTTTGCTCAACTGAAGAGCGTCATTTCAGGCACTGCTGCGCGACCAACGCTTTCACTCCACGTCGATAGAGAATCCCGGCCACAATCTGCCAACACAGGTTTGCAGTTTGGACTCCTGATCAGAATGACATCCAGTCAGCCTCTGTGATGTGGAAAATCAAATCACAGGTCCTCAGCGCGTTGACCGGAGTCGCTCAATGGAACAGCCAGCTGCAGTGCCACTGCTTGACGGTACATTTCACCCCTGTTGTTTAATGTCAGATGCTTGTGGATGTGGCAGAAACTAAGCGTCCTAGTAGGAGCTCTCACATTGTGAGGCGGATTAGACTGCCCCTAGCAATGTTGCGAAATTTTTACAACTGCGCGGACCAAATCCTGTCGTTTTGCCTCCGGTATACTACGGCAAAAACTCCGTTTTGTATTTCTACTCCGAGTACAACAACGGGGGGAGAAGGCTTTATTTCTTGTCTTCTGCTGTACAGCACTGCATCATCAAGTATCGCACGGTACTGTATCATCCAATATTCATCCTGGTGATGTATGCGGATCACAATGAGCACTATTACATTATATCTATTAAGTCTAGGAGTGCAAATACTGACAGATATATCATTTCCAGAATACCACATTCAGACCAAGATGCAGCGAGCGATTCTAAGATCCTTATACATTTGGTTACGCTAACGAACGAATAACTATAGTGAACACTTGTTGCAATACTTGGAACACGAACATTTGTAGATCCTACAACAGATTTTGATCAATTCTAGGTGCGCTTCGTCGTTGAAGTCGCTTATTCCTTGCGTTGTTGTCCGCCATAGAGTCCTTTCCGCGTTCGTGACTGAATAGGAACCCACAGGAGTGAGCTTTAATCCCGAAGGGATATTGGCTACCATTTCTCTAAATCACCACCTATATATAAAAGAGTTTGTCCGTCGAGTGATCTAATCTAAGTGAGATACGCCGCATTTCCACAACATTTCCACAACGAGAGCGGTCGAATGATCTAACATAAGTGAGGTACGCCGCATCACCCACCGCGAGAGCGGTCGAATGATCTAACATAAGTGAGGCACACCGCATCACCCACAGCGAGATCGCTCGAATGATCTAACCTAAGTGAGGTACGCCGCATCACCCACAGCGAGAGCGGTCGAATGATCCTACTACTATCTAACATAAGTGAGGCACACCGCATCACCCACAGCGAGATCGCTCGAATGATCTAACTTAAGTTAGGTACGCCGCATCACCCACAGTGAGAGCGGTCGAATGATCTAACCTAAGTGAGGTAGGCCGCATCACCCACAGCGAGAGCGGTCGAGTGATCTAACCTAAGTGAGGTAGGCCGCATCATCCACAGCGAGAGCGGTCGAATGATCTAACCTAAGTGAGGTTGGCCGCATCATCCACAGCGCGGTCGAAATTTCCCATTGAACGTGGGAATTGCTGCAGCATGGAAGGCGCATCCTTTTACTGCTTGACACAACAGCACTTACGTGCGTTCCTGAGCGTCCAGATTCAGAAGCCGTGCCCTCGACTTCGTGCCATTAGCATTAGAAGGCCACTAAAGGGAAAAGAGTATAAGATGGGACTTCGAGGATGGAGAATCGACAGCGACCAGGAGGTAGCGACTTGGAGGAAGCATCGGGATGGGGGGGGGGTCGAAAGGGGGATCAATGAAGCAGGCCAGGAGGTGGCACCAAGAAGGGTTTAGGCATTAAGGAGGGACCAGTAGGGAATTAGCAATCAGGTGGAGGGGAACAGTTAAGAGGCTCAGTAAGGGGATCCATTACCAGTAAGAGAGTACGGATTTAGAAGATGTGACACCGATGTCACACAATGGGCGTTCGCTCGCCGTCATCGTGTCGTGAGCGTGGGAGGCCTACTTAATTGGGGTAGAGTAGTAGGGAAGATCCCGAGGGGGAGGAGAGATCGACCAGGAACAAGGGACCTGGAGGCGGGACCAGGGCGGGGAACCAGCCGTAGGGGAATTCATACGGAGAACAAGGAATCTGCCATATGCCTCTTCATGTTCAACACAGCGGCGACTGCGCGCTTCTGAGCTTCTTGATCCAGGAAACGGGCCCCCTAGCGTCGCGCAGCTAGCACCCTGATTTTGAATACGTGTCACCGACCGTGCCGTGAGCATGGAAGGACCACTTAGGGGGTGGTGGAGAAGGGTGGTAAGGGGACCTCTATGGTGGACCAAGAGAGCGACCAGGAAGGAAAGGAAGAACCTGGAGGAGGGGCCAGGATGGAGAAACCAGCAAGAAGAGACCACTAGGTGTCAATAGTGGAAACAAAGAAGTGGGCCAGTAGTTGGGACCAGAAAGGTGGGGGACTAAAGAGGGGGAGGGAAGACCAGTAAAGGCGGACCAGCAATTAGATCCAGTTAAAAGAAACGAGAGGGGGAACCTAGCTTCGGAAGACATGTCAACGACAACTTGAAACGCTAGCTGTTGAGCATGAGAACAATTGCGGTGGAACAACCTGAGGGACAGAAGTACTGCGCAGCACAAACCAATGACATTACTGGCCGATGAGGAAAGAATGTTTACGATGAAGGTACCGAAGTGGTGAAGGGCTTGATGCCGATAAAGTACGCACCAAGTCCTAGATGCTAGTGAATTTTAAGTATTACAAAAACTACTTTCCATAGGTCGCAGTGATGCTACAAAGTCGCGCGAAGCGCGCAAGTGCGAGACACGCCGTTAGGCGTGTCGGAGCACTTGTACATAAATAAACTAGCAGGTCGACTAAGAGCGCGATTTCCAATTGCATCTAAGGGTTATGTGACCCAGATTCTAGGTAACAGTCCTCCTTCATAGAGGTGGGAGCGCACTAATGGGGTAATGCATGGTGCTGACATAGGGACTTGCTTTCTCGAACATCGTCCTCGACGTGGGCGGGATGGGTGGGAGTCACCAGACAAGAAAAAGCCGGAATGGGGGTCTTAAGCACCGCCTCCTCAGGTCAGCGGTGCCACCCAGCATCCGCTGGCCATCGGGGCCGACGCGCTGCGACACATGACCTGCGATGTCGCACCGCGTCGTCCCGACTAGCACCACAGTCGTAGAAATTCAAAACACCACTTTTGGCCTTCAGAAGTCAAGTGAACACAGCTCTTCTCGTATCTAATTTTTTCAAAGTGGCATATATGTCCAAAGTAAGCAGCCAACGGCAAATTTTCTTGACATAAACACACATATGCGTTGCCTGATCGTGAGTGCCACGTGTGTTGCGGAAACTATCGGAATAGGTATCACACCTCTGGACAGGTTGGATTTCTCCACCGACAACCTATTCAGAAGTCCTAAGCCTGGATTCTAGCGTACTCCTTTAGAGGTATGAAAGCATGTTAAGCCCGGGAAAGGTGTCGGCTACTTCAACCGTGGTAGCGTTAGATGACCTGAAAAAGTGCTTTCATATCTCTCTTGCTGTAAACGTCTCAACACAATGCTCTTCGAAATCACTTGGAAATCACAAAGAAAAATGTTTGCCTTCTTTTTCTCTCTGATTTTGTGTAAAGAGCTGGATACATTCTACATTCGAGACAAATATTCGAATCCCAAATACTGTGAAGAATTCTATGAGTTGATTTTAAAAGCAATATAGATCAACGAGCAATTGCATATCGTAAAACCGTAAAAAGTCGTACAACTCTCGGGAAACTTTTTATCTAGAACCATTCTTTTCATTCTGGAATTTTTATTATCTCCTATCGTCTAGATATGTGGGTTGAAACACCTCTTTTATATCTATAACACGCAAGGTTTCTTATATGTACATATGATTGAGACTGCTGAATAATTTCAGGATTCAACAAAGCAGAAGCATTAATGACGCGGAAGAACTGCATATTAATAGCATCTAAAGCACCAATTTAACAAACAACGCGATACCCTCGATAAAAGCATGACGCAATTTATAAACTAAACGTACCAAGAGTAGGCGCCTTCTCGGAGTTTGAAATACTCTGACAATTCTTTTGCTATAGAGACAGTGATTTTGTGGTATGGTTTGAGTTCGGACGCTGTCTGTAAAGGTGTCTCTGGAATGTCATTTTCTGCTTTCTGACAGATTTTGGCTATTTTCCCAGAAAACAAGAAGCACAAAAAAATTATTCAAAATGGGCAGAAAATTGGAAAACAGGAAATAGAAATTTTGTCCATCCCTGCCAAATACGCATTAAAAATGAATTTAAAAAGCTAAAAAAAGAAGTAAACACGAAGATCGGTGTAGCCATGTAAAACGTGAGTGTAGCAAATGTTGTTGGAATAAGGATAATTCGCTAGAGTAGCGGTTCCATGAGCAAGAAACAGACATCTCATAATTTTGCATATTTCAGCCTATCTCGCTTAGTTACATTAACAGCAAGCCAAGCACTTGCAGGAAACTGTGTTTAGTTCTACCGGGTGCTCCAGGGTTAATATGTCTAGTCCTTTTACATTTCATTGAGAGCGGTCTCCCCAAGAAGTGGTGCGGCGTCGCAAAGCAAGCTGAGAGTTTCTAGGCCACCGTCTCATCAGTGCTCCTTGTAAGGCATGGGCGACGACAGATGTTTAGCAGCGTTTAACACTGGCTCAGCGGTTCGCAGAGCAACTCGCAAACGTGGCTGATGGTCTCAGCCGAGCACTGAGCACTGCGGTTTTTGGAGAGAAGGTCCTTCTTCTAGACCGTCAGTGGAGGATCGCCTGAATCCATCAAGCGTGTCGGTTCGTGATATGGTGAGGGTGCACAGGCGAGGTGTCGGGCTCCGCAAAACTTGCCACTTATGCGGAGGGGCCGAGTGCGCTCGAATGATCGACAGTACTGCTAACAGGTACCAATGAGACGGCTGTGCGATTTCTGGGAGTAGAGAGCGCCATCCTTGTTCGGGTAGTTGAGACATACTGCCCCACTCTCATTCTACGTAGTGCTACTACCACCCGATCCATTAAATTTGTTGAGAATTCGTTCCCGGCGAGAACAAACGCTCACAGCGGCTAAATAAAGAATAGGGTCGGGCGGAGGGTTAAATGGAGAGCGTCGTTCACCACGCGTCTATTCTAATTTATCTCCTATCGAATGCACCCGCTCTACACGTACTCCTTCTCCTTTTCATGTTCTAGGTAGCGATACCCTTGTTTTGCGCTTGTCTAGAGATAGACTAGACTTCTATGTTTGTCAGCAATTTACTCTCCATCAAATAATGGTGGCTTTAATTGCCCTTCAAAATTGGAATTCTAGTTAACTCTAGTCCCATTCTTTATCAGGGGGCTATACGCTTCCTAGTGAACATCGCGTAACTGGCTACTGGATTGTTTTGAAGAGCAGACTATGCAACGGAAACGGAAAGGCTGTTTTCCCTCTTCCATTTCTTCGTCTCGAACGCTTCAAGCATATCGTCGTTCGAGCGCCCTCTATGGCCACCCTCTGGGTTAGATTATCAATTATGTTAATATTCCATGTTCGACTGTCATTGAATCTTGGCATGATATTGATCAGTATGAATACCCAAGTGATGTAGCTGACGAGCCAAGATTAGTACAGATCCTTTATTCCGGCTAACGTTTCGGCGTAACCGCCTTCTTCAGAGCCTTTCAAACTCAACTTGACTCTTCCAGGCTCTGAAGAAGGCGGTTACGCCGAAACGTTAGCCGGAATAAAGGATCTGTACTAATCTTGGCTCGTCAGCTACATCACTTGGGTATTCATACTGATCAATATGTTAATATTTATGTTAGTATCATCTGCATTCAGAGCTGCATAATCGACAGTGAATGACAAAAAATTGTCTAGAGGAGTGCAGCACACGGAGACATATTATATTTCGCTGATTGAGGCCAGGGGCTGGTTAAGCCAACCACATGGGTGAAGTCGAAAGTCGACCCTCGAAAGACCTTTTGTTGAATTTTGAACTGTCCGCTTTATGAATTCGACCCACCCATACTAAGCTAATTCGCCGTCGAACAGTGGATTTAATGCATTTGTTGTCTTGCTGTTTGGATGTTTAAGCGTCAATATCTAAAGAAGGCCTTGTAACGGAAGCGGGAGCTGACGCGCCAGAACCTGGAGGGTGAAATGGGAAGCTCACTTTTGAGAAGCTTGAAAACTGTGGCAATATGGACCTGCAAAAGTCTTCCTGTAAAGGTGGCTCTTCATACCAATCATTCTCAGCCGTGCTGTATAGGATGGCAGTCCATTTACTGGTAGGCCTCCCAGCATGGAAACTGGTAGATAATATTTTGAGCCCAGGTTTGAATGTGGCATTCAGTATAACCGCCACCTTTAATCTGTGCATTAGTCGGCCATCCTTTGTTGCCAGAGCAGGAATATGCTACTCTGCAGCAACAGAAACAGGTTGAGGGGCACCTCTAGGAGGGTTTCGCGAACGAGTCTTCGTCTGCTGCTGTTGTGAGTGGCCCCTAGCACCAACTGCTTCAGCTGCTGGTGGAAATGGTCTGCTCTGCCGAGCTGCGGGTGTCACTGCAAGAGGTCGAGGAGTGTCTCGAGGTGAGTGAGGGGTTCCAGACTTTCCCTCTGCCGCCATATCGCCACCCCCGCTCTCCTCAGCTCTGCATGAGGGTGTTCGGTTCGACTCGGGAAGAAGCCGTCCGAGTCTCTGCGCGCGCGGCCGTCTCGCAGTCAATAACCACGTACTGCTCCAACCGATACGCAGCAGGAGTGAGTCTGAACTGGTTCGTGTCCGGAGCGTTACCGTGTTCAAGCTCACCGAAATTCAGGAGGAGTCGCAGAATTTCCTTTCCGTGTACTTGGACGTGACGAAGCTACTCGAGAGCTACATCGCCAAGCTGGACCAGCTGACTGTGTCTTCGGATCAGAGTGTGGTGGTCTTCGACGCGATGAACGCACTGCTCACTGCTCAACCGCTGAGTGTTCAGAAGCACACACCGCTGGTGAATCTACTTTGGTCAGTTCTTCCGAGATAGACGACTGCTGGCAACTTTCTGGCTCCTCTCGGTGTTCCTGTTTCCCCCATACAAATAGCGACAGCTGCTTCATACCTTTTGGGAAATGAAGTAGGTGGACTTTATGGACGCGCTGTGAAGTGGCGGACCTACTGGGTTGTCTTGGGATTCGAAGCGAAGTAAGAATCTGAAAATGAAACCCTGGTGCGAGAGTTACAGCTAAAAAGGAATTCACGCACAGAATAAGACAAGGAACGCAAGCGCTGGAAAAGGCAGTTTTCGGTTGTGTAGACTTTTGTTGCTTTTTAGTGGTCTCCATTAGCCGATTCGACTGCTTGTTTGCCTGATGCTGCTCTCACCCATTCTTATGGTGGCCTT
>OX375869.1:48835805-48987430 GCA_947359475.1 Heligmosomoides polygyrus bakeri | reverse complement strand
CACCGTCAGACGCTATTGCTGATCCCAGGTATTTAAACACCGAAGTGCGTGCAAGCTCAGTGCCGTTAATCTTAATGGAGCCGGACTCGTCCACCCCATTGGTTATGTTCTCGGTCTTCTTGACGTTCAATTTGAGTCCGAACCTCGCCAGGCGGTCGCACGTCGTCAAATAGTGGTAGAACACACTATTGCCTCAAAAAAAAAAAATCGGTTTCAAAAAGAACACAGGGCTGTACTACATGGTGACCCCCGACCCTCTTTGCGACAAATTAAGCTTCAATATATCATCATAACATTCTTAAGACTTATCGGCGCTATGAAACATTGAAGGAATGTAGTACTGTCCACGTCCGACTTTCCATAAATCTTGGCATTGTTCGAACAGATATTCCGTAAGTTGCTCTCAGCTGTAGACCAAGATTGGTATCGACCTTTTATTAGGCTTACGTTTCGGCGATGTCGCCTTCGTCAGAGCCTGGAAAAGTCGAGTTCATTTGAAAAACTACTCGCCCAAACGCCATTTCATCCTACAGGAGTGAATTCCGAAGGAGACAAAGAGTCAGGAAGCAATGTCGTAGAGCATAGTAACGCTAACCTTAGTGGTGGGGTCGAAGTGATCCACCAGTCACCCGTAGCTGGAGGTGGGCTAACTCGGATGGGTTTGCGAGCTTTTATCGACTGACCACCTGCCCCAGGGACCCTCTTGAGCACGACCACGTAGGTCAAACCCGCAGAGGTCGACGTAGGGCGCCAGCTCTTGCGTCACTGCGATGCACTCTTCCTTGCGGTTGATTTTTGGATTTCTGGCCGCGATCCAAAACGCTTCGAGAGTTCTGCGTGCCGTGACGTCGCGCTCGCGTGCCAAGATCGTGAATCTCAGTCGATATAAGCTCTCAAACCCATCCGAGTTAGCCCACCTCCAGCTACGTGTGACTGGTGGATCACTTCGACCCCACCACTAAGGTTAGCGTTACTATGCTCTACGACATTGCTTCCTGACTCCTTGTCTCCTTCGGAATTCACTCCTGTAGGATGAAATGGCGTTTGGACGAATAGTTTTTCAAATGAACTCGACTTTTCCAGGCTCTGACGAAGGCGACATCGCCGAAACGTAAGCCTAATAAAAGGTCGATACCAATCTTGGTCTACAGCTGAGAGCAACTTACGGGATATTTGTTGCATTCCAAGCCTAAATTGTGGGATTTGGTACAGAAAATAGTGCTACATTGTTGTGGTTATCGGACCAAAAGCTTAACTGATTTCCACACTTTTAACACGAAAACCTAGGATGAGTGGAAGACTTTTCTGCAAGATTGCAGAAGATGAGTAGTCGCTGCGCAGCAAGTCCTTGCGAGTCATCGGGTTCCTCAGAAGTAGTCTTGGCACACTACAATACCGGACACGTCTTTTGAATAGACGCCGCAAAACCGCGATTTTGCGGTTTTTGAGTCTTTTTGATAAAACTCGTCTAAAAATCACCCATTTGAAAAACCAAGGGCATAGTTGAGCTCAGGAGCTCGAGCTCTATCGTCTAGTATACGAATTTCATATGAAGCCGTCCATTGCGAAAGACGATCGCGGACGAGTTGTCGGGCGCAGGCCGTCGAAAACGGTTGCGTGCTCACAATTCCTCTAATTTGAGGTTTTTTGAGAAACGGTTGGTACCTTGCGATTCGTCTCTTTGAGGTCTACGCAAACAAATATACAATTTCGCCAGACCACTGCGTTTTTTGCAGTGGGTGGCCAAAACGAATGAGTGGAGCAAGCTCTTTGCGATTGGAGCAGCCTATTTTCCAGGACGTGCAGGGTTTTCGGAGTATCTCAAGCATGGCGTAAAGTGTTCTGTCATGCCAGGAATCCTCTGAGAGTGCGCCGTGCACAATGCATAAAGGATCGAGCTTATCAATCGAGGGGGGGGCGGACAGCTTGTAGAGTGAGCGTTTGAGTAGTTTTACAGAAATTCTCAGCCGCCCTACTCAGGAATTGCTGTACTCTGTCCCGGCAAAACTTTGGAGTGCGCTGTGCAGAATGTATATAGGATCGAACCTATCAGTCGACTGGGCGCGACAGCTCGCAAATTGCACCGCGGGCGTGTTCTGAACGCAATAGCCCGTCACGTTTGAATCTTTCCGACTGCGACTTGTGGATTTTGCACGCAATGAAAGCTCAAGAAATGCGCTGAAACACAGCGACGTTGCTTATGATTGGACAAAGTTACAGCGGTGCGAAAATGTAGGCTAGTCTTCTGTGACACGATTTTTTCCGATTTCAGTCCACCACTGTGGGAACACGCGGTAGCTAAGGGCCTACGAATGCGTAAGCTAGCAAAGCAGTTAGGGTACTTTACGATGAAGTGCCCACAAGTTTCCAGCTGCCTAACCTGCCTTAGTTACAGCTGCCATTTTAGAGCGGCGGAGGGCAGCGGTGAAGTTTCTTCCGCCTTTACTCGCCCATATTTGAGTCCTCGACACTCCCGATGACACCATTCTGTTCAGCTCGAAGAGCTTTATCGAACGGTGTCACTCTTGACCAATTTTAGAAAAATCGGTTTTTGACAACATCCCATCGAGAACGTGGGCGTACACCGCCGAGCCT
The DNA here is from genome assembly GCA_947359475.1 of Heligmosomoides polygyrus bakeri. Lineage (NCBI taxonomy): Eukaryota > Metazoa > Nematoda > Chromadorea > Rhabditida > Heligmosomidae > Heligmosomoides > Heligmosomoides polygyrus. Next base: position 48,984,835 of record OX375869.1, on the reverse strand, counting down.
GTGCGGACGATGACGTCACCGAAAATCGATGTTTTTGAAGTTGGCCAAATGTCCTCATCCAAAATCAGCTAGGCGTTATTTAGTGCGCTGATTACGAATCCGCCGTCCGTTTTTTGAAAATTCCGCCGACGTTGATAGGTTTTGAATTCTCTTCTGGATAGCTGAGGGTGGTCAGGTCAAGAACACCGATTTTGCTCAAACTTTGTCTAAGGGCAGGGGTTATTCAGGGTGCTGAATACGATACCCCATCCATGCCAATAACTGAGGGTGGTTAGTAATCCTGACCCTACCAACCTCAAACGGCTGTGGCATGCCAAAATCGGTGGAATTTTTAAAAACGAACGTCGGATTCGTAATCGGCGCTCCAAATAATCCCCTAGACGATCTTGGACGAAGTTTGGACAGGAAAATTTGGCAAATTTCGAAATCATCGATTTTGGATGACGTCATCGTCTGCGCAGGCTCGGCGAAGAGCGCCCTCGTCCTTGATGGGAAATTGTCAAAAAATCAATTTTCCCAGAATTGGCCGAGATTGGCATAGAGCGTTTCAAGCTGAACAGAACGGTATCTCGAGTGTCAAAAACTCAAATGTGGGCGAGTAAGATGGAAGAAACTTCACGGCTGCCCTCCGCCGCTCTAAAATGGCAGATGGGGCTACAGCAGTTTAGGTATCTGGGGAATTCCGAGAATGTCATCGTAAAATGCCTTCAGTCTCGTGCTCGCCCACGCATTTGCATGCCGTTAGCTGATGGCGTGTTACCACAGTGGTCGACTGAAATCGGAAAAAATCGTGTTACACAGGGTTCACCTGCATTTCTGCACCGCTGTAAATTTGTCCAGTCATAAGCTACGTCGCTGTGTTTCAGCGCACTTCTTGAGCTTTCTACTGCTTACAAAATCCACAAATGCAGTCGGAAAGTCTTGCCGGGTCAGAGTACAGCAATTCCTGAGTAGGGCGGCTGAGAATTTCTGTAAAACTACCCAAACGTCGCGCCGCCCAGTCGATTGATAGGTTCGTTTCTTTATACATTGTGCACGGCGCACTCTCAGAGGATTCCTGGCATGACAGAACACTTTACGGAGTAACTCTCGGAGTATCTTGAGGTACTGCGAGAACATGCAGGCCAATATAAGCTGCAATATAAGCTTCTTCAATGGCAAAAAGCTGCTCCAGTCATTGCTGACCACCCGCTGCGAAAACTCGGTGATCTGGCGAAGATGTTTACCTATTTGTGTAGAACTCGAAGAGGCGAATCGAACGGTACCAACCGTTTCTCAAAAAAAAAAACTCAAATGAGAGGTTTTTCCTTTTTGCTTAAGCCTAGAGCGGCTGTTATAGAAGATAGAAGCTGTTAGGAGGATGTTTAGTTGCGATCAAAACTCTTGCGCCAGGCGGGACTCGAACCCGCATCTTCTGCTTTCCGGGCAGCGATGTTCGCCTTACACCACCGGCGCTGTTTGACCGAACAGAACATCCACGATATCTCCCTAGCAATCTCGCCTATCAGCACTCACCCGTGATATCGGGATGAGCCGGCCGCTGATATCAGCATGGAACCGGTTAAGCTGAAGGCTTTCGTAGGAATGATGTTTTTCCTTTTTGCTTAAGCCTAGAGCGGCTGTTATAGAAGATAGAAGCTGTTAGGAGGATGTTTAGTTGCGATCAAAACTCTTGCGCCAGGCGGGACTCGAACCCGCATCTTCTGCTTTCCGGGCAGCGATGTTCGCCTTACACGCCTTACAGATTGCTAGGGAGATATCGTGGATGTTCTGTTCGGTCAAACAGCGCCGGTGGTGTAAGGCGAACATCGCTGCCCGGAAGGCAGAAGATGCGGGTTCGAGTCCCGCCTGGCGCAAGAGTTTTGATCGCAACTAAACATCCTCCTAACAGCTTCAAATGAGAGGAATTGTGAGCACGCGACCGTTTTCGACGGCTTGCGGCCGACAACTCGTCCGCCACCGCCCTTCGCAATGGAGCGCAAGTTTTCAATTTCGGACATTTTCATGGCTCCATATGAAATACGTATACGAAACGATAGAGCTCGAGCTCCTGAGCTCAAGTATACCCTTGGTTTTTCAAATGGGTGATTTTTAGGCGAGTTTTATCAAAGAGATGCAAAAACAGCGGAATCGCGGTTTTTGCGCGGCGTCTATTCAAAAGACACATCCGGTACTGTACACCTCCATCTCTCTGTGGACTTCAATCTGTTCGTATGTCATTATACGTATAGCCTCCCACTATTTCCCCATTTAATATTTTTGAATTTAACCAAGTTTCAGGTATAAAAGCAATATCATAGTTGGGTTGTCGAATTGTTGGTTGTTTTATAATTATGACGAAAAAATCTTGTCCACGTTATTATGGTTCACCCTGTATTATATTGACCTTGCTAGGTTAGCTGCGACTGTGAAATTTGTTCGTCGTCTACCTCAATGCTCCTGTTGCTGCGCAGCTCGCAAGGTGAAAAAGAACTGCGGGCCATCTTCCCTTGCCTCATAGGGATACGTTGTGTATGCATGGAACAAACTCTTCCAGAAGAAACGTCAGGACAACTGCTGGTAAGCACATGATTTGGAAGAAAGGGCGATCAGCATATTGTCCTCTAGGACACCGATGGTCGTCACTTTTTGTTCACCAAGAGGAGTTGCTCAAGTCACCAGCCATCCACCATATGTATGGGTGGTGAGGTCATGATCATCGGCTTCGCCCAAACCTCGCCCAGACAGTCAATTAAGGCGCCGATCATTAATATGAGGTTCGTCTTCCGGCCTACTGGCGCTCGCCCTCTTGTGATTGGTGGACCCTGCGCGCAGAGTGTGGGCTCAGGAGGGACACCGAAAATGGTCCGCAACTCCGTTCGCTTTAGCGAACTGCAAGAACAGCTCTACACAACTGCAAGCGGGTGACGACTCAGCTGTGAGGCGAAGCGTTTAGCAGATACGGAGCACATATTTGGAAAATCCTCTGTCTTGAATAAATAAATAAATAAATAAATATTTGGCGTCAGCGTTTGCAGGCGCATCCCGCGATATGCATCCTGTCTCAATTGCCATCGTCGCCTGGAATCCTTTCGTAGTGCGATACAACTGAAGAATGCTGTTAGTTTGCCGTAGTTTGCCGGCCGCACGCCATGTAGCAGCGAGCTGGAACAGATTCCACATTCGACCGTGGCTGTGGCCTGCTATTCAGGATGTGGCTTTTGACAAACTACAAGAACAGCTCTACACAACTGCAAGCGGGTGAGGACTCAGCCGTGAGGCGAAGAGAGTAGAATGGAAAATCTGTTAGTGAAGTTGGGCTGGGGCACGTTGCACGACACCGGTATCCTGCCACTGCTTCCGTTGATGAAAATTTTCTCACACTGTGTCAAGATGAAAGTATTAATGTGCTTAAGATACTTCCGAGGAAACTGATGGCACACAGAAATTGTCTGCGCGTAGTTGCTGCTCATCTTCTGCAAATTTTCTAGACATATCTTCTACACATCCCATGTCTTCGTGTTGAAAGTGTGAAAATTAGTAAAAGTCTTAGCTCGATAGGCACAACAAAATAACACCATTTTTCGAATCGAATTCCTCCATTTAGGCACAAAATTTTATGAGCTCCATATTTATGTTTTTGATATTCATTTATTTTCCATCTTGAGAAAAAGCATGCTACACAACGTAGAAGGACAGAGCCCGATGTCAGCTTTAGAACAAATAAGAAGCAAAGTTCCTAAGATGTAGCTGCAACGTGGCTTGCAACCCATATGATCTGCAGGTCTTTATTAAGCCAGGAGTGGAACGGGTCGCGATGAAAGTTGCTGCCCGTTCGTGGTCCACAGTGTACGAGCAAGTGGTGCTTTAAACTGTACCGACTTTGTCTATTCTTACCGTTTCTATAGCACTAAGCTTTCTCGTAACGTCTGTGTGCCAGCCTGTAGTTTTATACCTTGGAGAAGTGAAGAGCAACGCTAGATAACAGCAGAATTGAGGCAAGCATTCGGCTCACACGCCATTAATCATGTCTGGATGTAATATTCTGGACGGATGCGGGGATATTGGCTTCCATCCCTGCACCTTCCCGGAACTGCTACGTAGTGACAGTGTTCACGTATTCAGGGAAAAGCTTTGCCCGCTGATGATTCGTCTGCTGGGCGTACCGGATAAGAACGTCGCTGACAAACCAGCAATCAGCACAGAGGAACCAGTGGGACAGGGCCAGATGGCCAAATTTACGCTCAGTCCAGCGGTCGTAGCGAACCCTGAGGCAACTCGAGTTCTTTATCAGTAAGTCTCTCCTCCTTCACGAAGGAGCCACTCGTTGTGAGCGTGATGAGTTCAGGATCCTGGAGCAGCTGATACGTATCATGGCAGGAATCCCTTCAGTGAATTCGGCTCTCGAGGCGCTCTTCCACAAAGCATTTCTTTTTCCCAAAATCGAGCAACGAACTGAAGCCATCAGGATCATCAAGAAGGTTCGTTTCCCACTTTCTACTTTGGAATTCAGTGCAACAGTCTTCAAAGTTAGTGAATGAGCTTTTATCCGTAAAAATAGATGTAAGCGACATAGCCTCCAACATGGCTGTGCCTGTTAGATTGTTTCGTAGCTGCTGAAAAATGCAGTGCTCGTAAATTCGTTTTAATAGAACGCGCGGGAGCGAGCAGGATAGGTGACCTCGACTGCAGCTGGATAAAAAGAGTTAACGAGGACCCGACGTTGAGAAGTTCCCTTCCCTCTGCCCAACCGCAGAGGCGACTCCTAATTTTGACATTTCCGCCAACTTTAGGTATTGCGAACGTCCACGGCTGTGAGCTCTAACAGGATAGCAATCTCGGCTGCCTTTTTTGAATTTCTTACTTCCCAGCTTGGATTGGTATAGCTGATCAGTAGTCGAACGACGCGATCAAGGCTAGACTAAACCCAATAACTCACCACAAATTGCAGAATTATTGATGTGGCTATTCCCGAGGAATGCCCTGACCCAGGATCGCAGTGTACTTGCTGATTTGTGCCGCCTTGAAGCCCCTTGAAGGGGGGGGGGTGGTAATGCCAGCTTCCTTGTTTCGTTGCCTCCCCTGGCCCCATTAGTTTCGATGCCGAACTCAACTATCAAACCGACGTCTGACTTAGCTAAAGCGTCCCAGACTCCGCTCACTCTCCAGCTACCTGCTTTCCAGATTCTATCCGATCGACGTCGTCTGAATGACATCGTCTCGTCGTGTGTCAGATCCCGTTCGCTCTCCCTGTGGCGAATGCTGATAGTGTGCGTGGTCGAGTGCGCCCAGCCTCAGTACGAGGTTGCCATCGAAGCCGTCAGAGCTTGCGGATCCATGGTGAGCTTTCGAGAGTGTGTGTCGGTTACGGACAGCGGACAATCCTGTCAACAGCTATGGATCAGGTGTTCTCTACCACACGACTAGCGCACAAAGCAGAAACGCACGTTGGCCAGTCAAGGGTATGGCGTATAATTATGAGAGAGAACAAATGCACTGCTACTCTTCGTTTAAAGCTGCCTTTTCTGTTGATATCTCTCTCTCTGTACATACTTCTCGTCTGAAATTACGTTACTTAAGCTTTAGCCTGCGTTCAGGAGTGAGCAAATTCAGCCAGCTCAAATACGAACATTGGGAGGATCTTCAGGATTGAAACCACTAGACTGTGCCTGGCAAGCAATCACACAACAAAGTTACCTAACTGTATGAGCAAAGTGCAGAGATTAGATTCAAGCAGGACAGCATGCAGGGATCGTTTTAGCAGGTAGAACCTGCTTCAAGGACCTGGGTGGAATGAGTCCCTTAATAGCTGATGTAGGAAAGGGGTACATGTGACCACGCCGGCATACACTGCACGAGCAACCCGTACATGGCAAACTCGGTTAGGACGGGGATGTTGGATGAAGACGTTCCGAGCCCATGTTCCCCACTATATCCTTTGTCCAACCACAAATCACAATAACCCAATGCTTAGACAGCCGGACGGACGAACTTGTCAGTAGCGACTCTGACCTATGTAGCCTCCATCAATAGCATTTGTTCCGCTCTTCCAAGAAGTCTTTGCCGTTACATCACTGGAAAGCCGTTGACAGAAGTAGGATTCTTTCAGAAGTAGCCCTTCTCAATTACCAGCTCCTGTACAAGGGGATCGACTAGTAAGTGGAGGCGAAGAATGGATAATAAGCTCCGCTTTTCGTCTCAGCGGTGGAATGCACAAACCAGCCGCGTCGGGGGTTGTTCATGTGCACCAACTTTCCTTCCAAAGAAATCAATAAGTCTCCGCGTTGCGCCAGGAGCAGCATAAATGTATACATTGAATGATTAATTAGAAGTGAATCAATTCTCCTCAGAAAAGCCGCATTTTCGACTATAGAGAAAACGTGGGCCCTGAAGTATTTTGTAGTTTTTGCAGCATTTTGTGGAGCACTTTTTCAGCTGCGGGGGATGCTGTCTTTCTGCGAAACAGCTGACCTTATGGAGGACGAGATCAGATGGAAGCTAAAGGAGATGTTTCCGGCATTAAGTGACGTGAATCCGCCAAGTGCGTTAACTAGAAGCTTTGTGGCTTTCGGTGACTGGACGATGCGCTTTTGTTGTTCTAGGTTTCACCGCCCGCTTCGATAATTCTCAAAGCAGTCCAGTGCCGTCGTCGGCGGCGTCGGCGAAGCAGATTCAAGAGGTTTATTGCTACGAGGAAACCGAAGACGTGGGTTTTCGCACAGAACGTTAGAAATATGTGCTAGGTGCGGTTTTCAGGAAATTAATGAGACTTTGAAGAAGCTTTCGAAGAAGTTTGGGCTTCAACAGTCTGCCGAAGACGGTGTTACGGTGATGCCGATCGTTCGTCGAAGAACCACAGAGTACGATGAAACGGTACGGCAGTAGGTGTCCGCCCATTGTTTGAGTCAACTTCAAGAGCGGACATTATTTCCAGACAGAGAAAATCACAGCACAGAAGTTCGTCGATTCGCTGGTGGATCACGTAGCCGGTTGGAGTAAGTTCAGGTCGACCCTGGAACTGGATGAGGCGATTCTGGAGTTTTCGTCGGAGTTCTATAACGGTCAGAGAGCTGCCCTCGAGCATTTCAATGAAATGGGCTTACATTTGAGAGTTTAGACTTTTCTGCCGTCCACAACGAGGCGTTCAAATCGAAGTCGAAGATTCAGCAAGAGTTCCTCAACACGGACGCTATCTACATCACCGCCTACGAGACGCTCTGCCTCGCACATCGAGGCCCTTCGGCTGTGAAATGGGTTGGTAGCGCCGCTCTACGGAAAGCAAGGGCGTGAGCGTTGACAAGAAGGACGTTTTCAGGAGGGCTACCGGGACACGATTCTCAACTCCGGCTGCATTGTGTACGTGAGCGAGAGCTGGCTGAGGAAGGTGTACGACCACGCCATCGATGCCGCCTTCGGTGAGATGGCCGGGGCACTGATGGACGTGATCGAAGGTAGGCGACGTCAATTTGGAGCGACTGACGCAGCTCGAGCTCGAGGCTTGCAGTGCTGCAGCTTCACCTGTCTGGTCACAGCAGAGGGGAAACTACACGGGTTCGGTCTCCAATGTAATCCCTACCGTATAACCGGTCAATCTGCGCACTGGTGTTGCCAGCAAAGAAAATGCGCATTGGCCTGATTTGTTGTATCAATTCTTCAACGAGTAAGGTCTGTTAGTTTTGTTCCCTCATAGAAATTTGCAGTTTCGGGAAGATTGTCACCTTGGATACAACGTATGTCGGGTGCTGAAGAAGGGCAAGAAAGGACAGAATAAGTTACTTGGAAGCACACTGTCGCACCTCAAGTTAATTATAAGGCATTTCGCTTTGTTTTGTTTCACTTAAATTTGTAAAGAAGCAGAAGCGTGCTAGCGAAAGGTTCGAGGACATGGAAAGAGGGAAAATTTTAAGAAAAGGGAGACGACGGTCATTGCTGTCCTTAAAACCGTCAAACTCGTCAACTGCTGTGGTCGCATTTTCGCTCGTTAAACGTTTTTTGTTGCGAGGCTCGGACAGTTCGAGTCCAACACCTGTCAGGAGCTATGAGCGATCTCGCGACATCTTTCAGATTTTGATGGCCTGGATCGTCGCGTACTGACGGACGTGGATCGCCTGCGGAAGATCTCACTGGGAAGACCCCCACAGAAACCACTAGAGGGTAAGCGCTGTCGAACGGCTTTCGTTCTTTCCGTTTCCGATTCGCCGCATATGACATGAACGCGGGGAGAACGAGGATGAGAGTAACGCTTCGAAAACAAGAGAAGCACGTTCGAGTCTAACCCCTTTTGGTTGCTTCATGATCCATGTTATATGCGTTAGATCACAGGCCTAGAATAGTGTACACGGCTGTCACAACGATGTCTTGTTGCGATCAAAACTTCTAGCGCCAGGCGGGACTCGAACGCGCACCTCCCTCTGACCGGGCGGGAATGCTCTACGCCATTACACCACCGGCGCCGTTTGATCGAACGCAACATCCACACCTCGTGGGACCGATCAGCAACCACCCGTATCCGGGATGAGCTGGCCGCTGATATCAGCATGGGACCAGTTAAGCTGATGGTCTTGATAGAAACGATTCAAATCAGTTTCTTTGAGCCTCTATTGGCTGGTATCGAGGTTGTAAGCTGTCACAACGATGTCTTGTTGCGATTGGTGGGTACTGATCGGTCCCACGAGGTGTGGATGTTGCGTTCGATCAAACGGCGCCGGTGGTGTAATGGCGCAGAGCATTCCCGACCGGTCAGAGGGAGGTGCGGGTTCGAGTCCCACCTGGCGCTAGAAGTTTTGATCGCAAGTTCGTTTTGGTTTTCTTCAGTTTTGAGGGTATCAAAGTGGGGTATCAAGAAGAAAAAAATGGTGCAAAAACTACAAAATAGGGAAGAAGCTAAACTTTCAGCGAAATTCAGAACAAAATGTGTAAAACGGCGGGACTTAGTTTCCAGCCCAATAGTTTGCCGTTGTTTGGCTTCCTCGCGTCATGTCATTCCATCCGCTTGTTCCGCAATGAAAATGTCCCCGTGCTCCTGTTGAACTCCTACCCATTTCCTACCGCTTTTGGGACGATCACCCCACGCGGAATCATCCCGTCACTCACAGCTGCCTCTCAGAACGGATCGCTGCTCGATGGCTGATCGCTTCGGCTTGGGACTCATGCGAACAGATCCTGTCGACCTTTCTCGGAATCAAAGGTACTGCGGCGGCGGTGGCGCTGCGTTAGCAGCGCTGTTTCTCCTTATCAAAAACGTCGTATCTATCTCCAGAGCGGCACAAGGCTCGTCAGAAGATCCAGGGCGGCATCGAGCACTCCATCAACGGCATGCAGCTGTTGGCCACCGTAGCTCTTGAACTCGGTTCGTGTCTCACATTCGCTTTCGCATTTCATTAGGCCTTCAAAAATGAAATGAAAAACATGGGGATTCACTGAAAAACGACGAAAAAAGAGGCCTCATGCCTTCTTAAGGAAACGCTCGATTTACATTTTTCGTAAATTCGGGAGGCTTTTTAAAGCTCTTTCATACACCAGGCTTCCAACGACGAGCAGTTTTTGCGAGCTAAGCTCGCGTAAACTGACGTGTGGTGCTGGCGATATGTTTGTCATCATAACGTGTTTTTCGAAATTTGAAAGTCATTCCTTCGTGTTCACAATCGCTTAATCAAATAGGAAACTTAAGAATTGGGTGAGCGCTGCGGATGGATCTTCGAGAATCTCGTGGAATCATCCTGCGACGTCGATGAGCTCAGAGCACTCGCGGGTTCCGAAGAAAATGTATGTATTCTTTATTCTTTTGCGTGCATTCACTCGCCTTGCGGCTAACGTGGTGGGTGGTTGGCGAGAAAAGGGGTGTGGGTGCGCAGGGTGGCTCCTCTTCACTCAGCTGACACTTTTTCAGAAGCGCGCTCGACTTGTAACTCGTGAGGATCTTCTCAGCATGCAGCTGGTGCTTGATCAGGCCCTCGTTTCGATCCATGCTCCGGAATGCTGGAAGCACGTGATACGGTAGTCTTCATTGAAGACCTTATCTCCATCGACGTCAGATGGGCCTTTCGCTTTCAGATGCAGCGAGTATGTCTGGGAGCTGGAGAAGTTCATCTACGGGGCATTGTGCTACGAGAAACCGTCTCGGTTCAGTTTTGGGAAAAAGAAACCGGCAGAGCAACCACCAAAGGGAGAAGAGGAGGTGTGTTAGCCTGACGAGGCACCTTTTGGAGCGGAGTGAAAAGGTGATTCAGGGAACAGCAGCAGCTGACCGCTCCGTCGACAGTGCCGTTGGCACCAACGGCGAACTCGACAAAGACAGCCTGAACAGAGCGCTCTGCATACTCATCGCTAAGGTGGACAGGTGGGCTGTAGGCAGTCAGTCCTGAAGGGCAGGACCTAGGCTTCGAATCCATTCCTTTCTAGATTTTACTCCAAGGCAGGACACGAGCTGAACCTCCAGTCTCTACGAGAGCTCTGCGTGGCGGTCACGAGTGCAAGCGAGAACCGGATCTTCTACTCGGAAAAGAAGGCACCAGCGCTCACCCCTGCCACCAATCTCCTTGCAAGGGTGTGCTTCACTGTTAGTGCTGCTGAGTCCTTCGCCCCCAATTTTTCGAATTTCAGATTTCTGAGCTCTTAGCTCACCTTGGGAACCGCTCGCTCGTGCATCAGATGTTCATCTGGCCAGTGGTCTGCTCTCACTTCGTCAAGGTAATGTGGTGTGACGTTTCCACCCCTTCAATTTTAAGAAACGACACGTTGGATATGAAGCTGAATCTGCAATTCTCCATCTCAATGTTTTCCTTCGGAAGATCTCTGGATCTCTGTTGGTTTGTTGGAAAAGCGTGGCATAGTCCCGAGAACTGGAAATATGCTATTTTTCAGCAGCCTTCACTACCCATAGAGACTATCAAATTTTTCGGCTATGCTTATGTAATAATAAGCGATCGAAATCTCAGTAAACCATTAGAATAGAACCTTACAGTAAAACGTGGCAGAGCAACTACGACGAGAAGTTCCAGAAATACAGAAGCGTCACAGAGCCCGGACGGTCTGACGAGGCTGAAGCTGCGATCGGAGATCTATCGTGAGCACTGCGTTAGCTGCAGCTCAATTTGCTCTCCGATTTGATCCGACGCGAACACAACGTGTGCTAATACCTATACAGTGCTAGGGGATTCCGATGAAGAGGAATACTCTGGGCTGGACCGCTCACCATAATTGTATTTGGCGCCCCAATACCGTTCGGATAGCAATGGCGTTCTCTAGGACTAACAGACTGCACACCAGAGAGCTGGAAGTGCCCGAAATGGAGGAAGACCGAATAAGTACCGTGAACACTGCCCTTGCCCAGGCGTGTATAGTCCACAGCAGGAAGGCGCTGAAGCCGAAACGATTGGTGAGGGCTGCAGCTGTTGAACTCAACAATCCCTCGACTAGCAAAGCTAAAGCATTTCTTCTTCAAGCTGTAGAAAAGGATAGAAAGTGTTTCAAACTGCTCTGTGGTTTCCAGGTGGCGTCGTCTCCAGACGAATCCAGATGCGGCGTGGCGGCTCTTTCAGAAGCAACCGCATCATTGATATCGACCGAGTCGCAAGGGCTGTGCTTCAACCAGATGCTCATCGCTCCTTTCCAAGTAGTTTGTTGCTTATTTCGAACCGCTGACGCTGCTTGATCTTAACTGTTGACCTGAATCCCTACGGTTTAGAGAGCATTGCTGAGATAGGGATAATTGTTCGCAATTATCAGTGCCTTTTCTGAACATTGCATTTCCATCGAGGGACGACTTGAACGCGTACTCCACAATGACTTGCGGTGATTCTGTCAATGTGTTGCTTTTCCCAGAAAACTCTAATTACAATTCGCCGACCGTGGAGGAATGGAAAGCTTTGTTGGCCTGGCCGGGCTTTGAACGTCAAGGGTCGATTCGTAGTGCAGCATTGGTCAGCGCCTCCTCCGATTGCGCTAGTTGCGCCAAATCAACATTATCAATTCACATAGTCTTCCAAGTTGCTTCTCAATTTCTGAGACTTTGAAACCTCCGATTATTTCTCTGGAAGATTTCAGGTCGAAACCACCCTCTGATGAAGAATTGCAGTTTTGTGGTTGATTGAATTATAAACGGATGTGGTGAGAACGAACGACATGAGTCGTGCAGTGGGCAACAGACATGCCACGACCCAAGTTCCCAAGTTTAGCTTTCGTTCGAGCCTCGGATGTCCAAGGCTTATCCTCGTCGAATTTGCTTGAAATGTTGCTGGCCTCGTAAGGGAAGTGTGGTACTTCGGCTTGTCAACCTTCGGCGCCTAACCCACTGCATGGCAAAGCGAGTTTCCCATGCCCTCCACGATCTAACGTCGAACTAGAGTGTGCGGCGGACTAGTAGGGCTCGAAAGATCATGAAGTTTGTCTAAGGAAAAGATTACACACCTCACGAATAGCCTCTCATTCAACCCCCTCCCCCCCCCCCCCCCCCCACTCTCTCCGGTCATGAGTTCAATACACTGACTGAGACATGGGATTTTTCAACAAGCCTCTTGGATTTTTCATCTTCTTGTTCCCTTGAACTTGCATTGATTTTAAAACTTTGCAACAAATGCAGAATACCTCGATATTTGGCAGCACTGCTCTGTTCCTGAAGCAGGAAAGGGAGAAAAAATCCTGTAAGTTCCGCAGGTGCTCTAAACTGCTTCACCAAAGATGGTGTTGCTTTCACTGGTCATGGAATTCCATTGTCATGCTCGATTTTTCTCAGCGACACCCGTTTGATTTAGGCTATTGTATGCTCGGATACCTGCTCTCCGGAGACTCGCGAACAAATCGTCGCTGCACTTGCTGATCTTGTGAAGACCAAGTCTGACCGGATCGGATCAGGTACCTTCTACCTTCTGGGGCCGGATTCATCAACGACTTACAGAGATTTGACAAAGAAATTACAGCGGAAAATCCTGATAACGCCCACATTCACCATATCGCTTGTTGATAAGTCACGTTAATCTGCGTTTTTCATGAGTTTCCGCTGTAATTTCTCTGTAAAATCTCTGTAAGTCGTGGATGAATCCGGCCCCTGGATGTAGGTAACCGACTTCTGACCAAGGCTAGGCTCAGGCCCAAGCTTGAGTCCCGAGAATCGTACAATCTGACTGTGACGCCGCTTTTTTGAGGGGGAAGGGGTCGTACTATCTTGTTTTCGCAGAGCATTGCCTCGTATTTTTCAGGTTTTTAGGTGACGTTTGTATCTCTTGATAAGTACGGCTACGACAATGTGGAGACTCACTTTCGTTTCCTGTTAAGAATATGGAATTAAATAAAAAAGTTTAGAAAATTTTGCATGCTGTTTGTTCTACAGTTAAAAATAGGGATTTTCTGCTGGCAGATTTCGAATCGCTGAGAGGGTGTGCAATTTCTTTCAGGTTTTCGGACGTGATGGACACGGCAGTTCTCTACCTGAAGGACGACATCTACGCCCGAAATTGCACTCTATAGAATTTCAAGTGTTAGTTACGAAGGACGGCTTAAGTGCTTTCTCTACAAGATTTTTGAAGCGCTCATTGAAATCGAGGACGGAATAGCAACTGAAGGATGGACGTGTCACAGAAATAATTTTCTCTCTTCTGCAGAAAGCAGCATCAGAAAGTGTAATTGCACTCTACTGAATTTCAAGCCCTGCTTGAGTCACAGCGATAATACAATATTTTTCTGAAACGATCTTCCGTATGGGTACCGATTTTGCATCATTTGTCGGAAAAATCACCTCCCCCTCTTATCCCATGGAGGCTGTTAGCTTTTGAACCTGCTTCTTATAAAGCATAGAATCCTCACTTATTTTGTTTTTCAATGCTCTATGGCTTTTTCGAAGGCTGCGAGTCATGGAAATTTGCGTGTGGCAGCTGCGTTCTCTGATATCATCGATCACATGCGGACGGACTTGCAGAAGGAATTTTCTCCCATCTGAAGCAAACAACATCAGAGAGTGAAGTCGTATCATATAAAATCTTGAGTCCTTACTATTATACAGCAAAAAAACTATGTTTCCTCGCAGCGATCTTCGATATGGTTAGGGCGGATCGTATTTAAAATTCTCTTTTTTCATGAAAAATTATTTTCTACCTGAAGCAGAACACCTATACAGTTAAGGTTCTGTCAAAAAATTTCAGATCTTGGTCAATGCACAGTGGAAAAATCTTGATTTTTTGAAACGAGCAGGTTGAATCGACCTCTGGTCGATATTGCACCGACATCATTGAAGCGACAGAACTGAACGTTCACAAAAATGATCATAACTCGGTAAGTTATTCGAATTCCGAAAGGCAAATGGCTTTTTGAGAATCAGAGGAATTTGTTTTTTATTACGCAGGAATCTTTTTTTTAAAAAGAGGTCTTAATAGGGGTCGAGGGGCATTCGAATGTCGGCAGTCTTCAGCGGAAGTTTTTTTGGCAACAATCAACCTTTTTTAAAAATTGATTCCTGCGTAAGTAAAAAAAAACAATTTCTTCTTATTTTCAAAAAGCTATTGGCTTTCTTTTCAAATTTCAAAAAACTCAAGTGAAAAAATGAAAATATATCAATCTGCTCGTTTCGAAAAATCAAGATTTTTACTGTATATTGACCAAGGGGCGCGTGGAGCGCAATCGGAGGAGGCACCGGCCGTCGCCTGCCAGGTTCCTGGTTCGGTTTTTCCGCCGAGGCCAACCAAGCCTTCCATACCTCCGGGGTCGGTGAATTGGTACCAGACTTGTCTGGGAAGGATAAAGCGCTGACTTGTTTATCGGCTGGCCACTGCAAGTCGCTGCATGGCCAAATAAGCATTCAAGTCGCCTCCACGACATCCTGTAGAAGTAGAATGCGTGGCGCATCCCAAAGGGATCGAATAACGCCGTCCTTTATCCTTATCCTTATTGATCAAGACTTGAAAATAGTGGGACAGAATTTTAACAGTGTAGGTGGTCTGCTTCGGGTAGCAAATAACTAATTTTTATTTTGAATACGATTCGATCTAATAATATTGACTATCGCTGCGAAACTTGATTTTTTGCGGTATAATAATCAGGAATTCAAATTTTATACGGCACCATTTCACTCTCTGATTGTTTCTTTCAGATGGCAGAATTACTTCTGATTTATGTCAGATTTATTTCTGTGACAAGTCCTTCCTTTGGTTGCGACTCCGTCGTCGATTCGAAAGGTGCCTTAAAAGTTTTTGTAGGGAGAGCACTTAAGGCAGCTTTAGCAGTTGACACTCGAAATTTTCTGGAGTACAATTTGGATGCACATGTTCCCCTTCAAGTAGAATGTCGTGTCGAAGAAATCTTCGGAAAATCTGATATAACAAAAGTTCTTTCTTTCCAACTGTAGAACGATCAGTATTCTACATGTCAGCGCTGTATTCGTTTAATCAATACTGTGCTTTAATCAAACAAGTCACTGAATCAATCAATCAATCAATCAATCAATCAATAACATGTCTTCTTCTGTGAACGAAGCTCCACAGTGTCGAAGCTACATTTTAAGAAAAGAGCCTATTAAGGGGTAAAAAATCACATAAAAATTTGAAAAAAAGCAACGCAAATAAGAAATTAAATAGAGATGGAGACGGGGGGTCTTAGCAAATCCGCTCTGGAAAGGTGGGGGTCGTAATTTTTTTTTACAAAAATCGAACCCTTCGCTTGACCCTGGCTGGGCTACTCGTTTCCTACAGAGCTTCGGGACTGACTCCTTGCTTAATGAGAATGAGAGCGCGCGTTTACACTGGAATGTTGCTCGATTTTCAGGTTGGAAGACGCTGTTTGGTACACTTCGCGCCGTCCGTACATCAGAGGTCGACGACGCCAGTGTCCACTGGATGGTGCTCGATGTCATAGGAACGTATCTTCGCAACGACAGATAGTCAGTTCATCGTTCCTACCACTGCGCTGCAGGAAGAAACTGACGAAGTGGTGGAAATGAGATTGCATAACGAAGAACTTCTACGGAGCATGCCACATTCCTGATGCATGTCCCGGTTCCCTTGGTCCATAACTTTTCTGGTGTGCGTCTAAGACGTAATACGGCTTGGGGAGATTGTGGAGAATTCGTCGCTACGCTGTCTCGGCTCTGTACTGCCAGAAGTTTGAGTCGTAACGAAAACCTGCCTTTTACAGAAACTTGGCTTCCAGACTTCAAGCCTCGAATTAGGCATTGCCTTATTGACCTGCTGACGGTGGTTATGTGGAGAATAGACGTTCCAGAGACACTGTGAGGAAGACCACAGGAAACCTACCGCGGACGAAATTTCATCTCACGAGAAAAGATACTAGGTCGCAGTGGCCCTTTGAGTTCTGATGCACATTGCGGCATGAAACTTCGAACGCTAATTCCAAATATTAGGTTGAGTCATAAATTTTGCAGCAAAATTTGTCTTCCAGCAAAAATAAAAGTACGCCACGGAAGAAAAACGATTGTTCTAAACAAAGTAATTGCCGTTATTCCCAATGAGTTTCTTTCACTTTCGTGCCCTGAGTGGATTACATCTCTGTAGAATTTGATCTGTTTCGACCTGAAGAAGTCGTGTACGGCCGTCGTGACCTCATCGACTTTGGCGAAGCGCCTACCATGGAGGAAGTGATCCACCGAGCGAAGCAGATGGCAGTCAGACGGCGCAATGTCCGGGGTGTATGGTGGTTGCTTGATTTTGGTCCAGCCCAATTCCTAGATTTTTGCCAGCGTCTGAAGTGACGTAAGCGGTCGGCTGTTGCCCTGGTGGATGAAACATTGGCTCGTATCGACTTTTTTCTCCACTAATATTTGCTGGAGCTAGATAAGTTGTTGGCAAAAGCGAGCGTCGAAGATGGTTTGACTAAGTAGAGCAGCTCCCGGTGCACTAGACCACTACACGTTCATCAAACGCACAGCAGTGCCTTCTTTCTGTGAGCCCCTTTTTTGACGTCAGAACCACGAGCCCGTTGCGTTCCAGCTACTGCCTTCCGGCTTCGCAGTTGTAGTGAGGCATTCCTTTTTCATCGCTGGTAAGGATTCGATTCCAAGTCCTCTCGCTTGAACAGGTGCGTGCTGGAGCTCTCGGCAGTCGGAAGCGCAGCGATTTGCTTGGGTTTCCGTAAACGCATGAAGCACTGACGAAGGCGATTTTGGTTACCTTCCATTCTTCTGCAGCCGACGAGCGGTGGCACACTGGGAGGTGTGGAGATCAGCGGTAAGCACTGGTGTGGTTTGAGAAGAATTCGACTTGATGAATTCGCGCAGGCGCCCTTTGTTTACAGCAGTTGATCTTCCCTTTAGTGGTTTGTCCTTGTTGTCCTTCTGGGGCCGGATTCATCAACATCTTACGTAACTTTAACGGAGAATTGTAAGCTTATCAAGCGATATGATGAGCAATAAGCCGCGTTAACGCGTTAAAGTTACATAAGTCCTTGCCGAATCCGGCTCCTGGGCGGAAAGGAACTTCAGATACCGTCTCCAATAATTTATTCGGTTAGGAGAGAACTTGCCGGTGACCTTCTGAATGTGCCTCACCCCGTCGCCGGGTCGCTGCCGAGCTTGAATTAATTGAAAATGAAACACACACTTTTTCACTTTGAGTGGTCATCGTTCTAGTGAGTAAAACTTTTCAACAATGCAAGGAAAACTGACGATTCATAACTAAAAAGAATCGCTAGGAGACAAGCTTTCAAACAGAATATAACACTTCAGCGAGTTTACCTTGAGTTCCAGAAAAAACAGAAATGTTGCAAAATTCATGACTCAACCTGATATCTGTTGCACATCTGCAATGGACACCTGGGAGTGGAGAAGTGGACCACTTTCCGTTTGTCTCGTTGGAGCGAGCTGAGTGGGCTGGAAACGGCGCTGACGGCCGAGAACTGGTGGTGCAGGGGATAGAGGAGCGGCGTCGTGAGGACGAGTTCGTGGTTCACTTTCCCTGATGAACCGTAATTGTACTTCCTAAAAAAGGTTCGCAACGACGTAAATCTCTCCACATATAATCACAACAAAAGGTCGCCGGAAAGGATAGCTGATTTATTTGTGCCATTGGTCTTTCACGACTCCCTAGGTGGAAATGTTTTTCCCCCAAACACAGTCTAGACAGGTTATTTAATGTTCTGATCACCTATATGAGGTTGTTTTTTTAGAACTTCCTTCGATTACGGTAGGTTACTGTAGGAAAGGGTGAGCAAGGGTGAGGGTCAACACCACACATCAACCTCTCTAAGCTAAGTACGAGCGAAATTGATGAGCGTGACTCTACCACCCATGGTTGCACATGGACGATAAGTGCGTTAAATAATTCCTTAGGCGAATATTTTTGGTGATGAAATGAATCAAAATCTGGTCTTCACACCTGGGAGTGGGTGTCTGCCGCTCCCAGTAGAATTTTCACTGAAACGAAAGGATCTAGGCTGTTGACTAGTGTTTTCCTCATCATCTTCCTTCCAGTGACCATGTGGCGCTCTCCTCTTCGGATTCCATACTAGAAGGGTTATTTAAGGCGCTAATCACTTACAAGGAGTTCGTTTTTATAATTTCGGTTGGTCACCGTATGTTACGGTAGGAATGGGTGGCTAACGGTGCTGGGGTCATGGTCCTTGATTTCACTCAAGTTTTGCCTAGAGACGTCCTCTTTGATACTGGTGCTAACCACACTACCCTTGCTCATTCATATCTATCTGCAGTGGCCTGCCGTATTTGAAATTTTAAAAAGCTTCGATTAAGTGCTCAACATCTTAAGTAACCTGTCTAGGCTGTTGAAAAACGTTTCCGCCTGTGAAGCCGAGAAAGAACAATAGCACCAATGGAACTGTTCCCCTCCCTAGCGAGTTTTTCTTTGCGATTTTACGTAGAAAGCATTGTTTCATGGTGGAAAATCTGTTTTTTTTTTGGAAGTACAACAACGATGCCTCAATGAGGGGGTAGCGAGCAACAAATCTCTCCTCCATGAGCAGAACTTCACCATTCCACAAAGATGTCGTCATCAATGTGAAACGAGGGGTTCGGCAGGGGATACCATATCTCCGAAACTCTTCAGCGCCACACTCGAAAACGTCTTGCGCGAACAAGAATGGGAAGGCATGGAAGTGAACATCGATGGCCGGCAGCTACACCATCTGCGCTTTGGTGAAGACATCGTGCTCATAACACCGAGCATCAGCCAGGCGGAGCGAATGCTGACCGACTTCGATCGTATGTGTGGGAATGTTGGGCTGCAGCTGAATCTTACGAAGACGATATACATGAGGAACGAACGAGTTTCTGATGCCCCGTTCTCAGACAACGAAGTGACCATCTCCGAGCGCTCCAGTTACGTGTATCCTTGTCGTTTACGCCTCAGAGACCTAGCTCTACGAAAGTAGGATGAACACGCGATCAGCCTAACGCAACGAGGAATCAAGTGGACGATGCTGAGAGTTTGGACCAAGTAGTCGAAAATTAGGTGGGCTGGCCATGAATGCGTTTCGGAGACACTTGCTGGGCGAGAGACGTAATCTATCGGTTTCCACGGGATGCCAAAAAACATCCGGTCACCCATCAACTAACGGCCAACACGCTCCTAGTGTAGCTCGAGCGCTAGGAGCCCTTTTAGCAATCTGACACGCGACAGGGACGAATTGCTGGCGCCCGTTCGGCAACGGAACGACAAATGGTACGGGTGATTTTGCACTCGTTTCCCACCATAATCAGGTGCTGCAATGCATTGAAGCTAGAGAACCATGACACATTCTTCCACTAAGTTCCCAAGCATCTTTATGACTTGAGCGTCCTCGTCGACCATGGCTCCTACGCGTACACCCAGCTCTTCCAGTTCGGTACTGTCGTGGTCGCTTCCGGAGTGCATGCCATGCATTGTGCACTTCCTGCAGGATGCCCAGGCACCGCGTGGTGAAGAGGAGGCACAGTCAGCCGAACATTCGAGGAAGGTCGACGACCAACTCAGCGAGGCCGCTCTTCGCCTGATCACGCCGACGTATGCTGTCATTCGGAACATGTTCAACACTCCACACATCGCCAACGCGAGTCTTCTTCACAGGTAACGTTTCAGACTCTGTCACCTTCGCTTTAGCATCTTCCCAATTCATGCGCACCAAACACAATTTCCGCTAGGCTTCTTTTGTTCAGCTTAGCAGAAAGCGCCCTGCGGAATTACACGTTTTCCCCTACCCCACTTCCAAAATTCTCCACAACTTGATGATACTGAAAATTGATGAAGTTTCCTCCGATGTTCTAGTTTGTACGCGTGCTTCCGTAGCACTCGTAGCATACCTCTAACCAGTGTTCGATCAGCTCTATTGAGTATATAAGAGGGATGGAGCGGCTGAGTGCCCTTTAAGCGTTTTGCTCATGTTGTAGCTGAGACTTTGTCGGTCTGATACGTATAGTTAGAAAGAATTGCGTTTCGTCGTCTCAACACTCCCGTTCTAGAGCGGAGTTACGCAGCGGATGCTTGGACGAAGTAGAGAGTCCCGCAGTGCTCTTGACACCTATGTCCGCCTCCCTTGATCCAGCACAGTTTCCGCAGGAAGATGGAGACCCGTCCCCCCTGCAACTCGACGCGTCCCTTGAAGGTAGGCGAGCACAGAAGCTGCCAGCTTTAACAGTTGGAGAGCAGTGGACCGGGAACTAATGTTGGTCGCCTTGCAGTTCCACTCGGCGATCTGCCCTGGACCGATCTGTTGCCGTCCGAGTTGGCCTCGTTGGAGCTGTTGCTCTCGTTCGTAGAGCATCTCTCTGGCACACTGATCACCGCCCCCTCCTCTCTCCAGTCCCCTCTGCTGCTCTCTATCCAGCAGCTCATCAACGCCATCAAGGACAGCGAGTTCGGTGAGCGTCATCTTCCTTCTGACACTAGCTCATTCCGTGTGTTCTGCAACACACATCGTTACACCGCTGATTTGCGCGGACTGGTAATGCGAGATACTCGCAAGCTATCAACCTTTTCTACAGCCTTCTTCAACTGCGCTTTCAGTACTGTTTCCACATTGTTAATTTCCGCCCATTCCATAAAAGTGTTCTTGTTCTACAGGTACGTGTTTCACGTCGCAAAGACTTTAGTTCATCACTCCCTGTGCGCTAAACATTGGCAGAATCTTTATGTTCTTCGTGAGTGTTGTAGTTGCTGTAAATGTGTCCGTAAAGGGCTTCTTGCACGCGATCCTGTCACTTCTAAAAAGCGATGGCGTTGAGTCGAACACTATGTTAATAGCCTCTTGCCTATTGTATGCAGTGTAAGTGTGATAAGGACGACAACTTCGACCAATTGTCACCGATCTTATGTTTTTTAGAAGAAATGCTAGCGAGGTAGCTGTTTGCTCATATTTTGAAAGCGTCTGTCGTTTTGGCGGAGCAGGAGATATCATTGGTAAGGTTGTCGTTCTGTCAGAGTGAGGTCCACTCACATGAACGTCTTTCGCAATTTGTTGGAGTTGAGAAGCGCTGACCCCATGAACTGCCGATTCAAAATTGTAGCGCCTCCTCTCGTTAGCTTGCCCATTATGCGTTTCGCCTCTTTCGCCCCAAGGGACTAAGCAGCGGGGCGGCAACCTGGATCTCAGTCTTGCTGTTGGTTTAGCCGGGTTTCACCCAAATTGAAAATGATGACAATCGAGCTGGTCAGCCAGCACAGCGACACGTTCACACGACGAGACGTTGTTCTGCTCCATTTCACAGAAACAGAGTCTTGTCGTGTATTCCAGCCACCAGAGTGCATGCGAACTACTTACACAGCTTTGCTAAGCGCTGCTTCGGAAGACCAGGAGTGCATTCAGGGTTGAAGACGGGCTGTTTCTGCTTGTCGACGCTGCTCCTTCCTCACGTGCAGAAGTGGCTTCGACGATGTACACCAGACAGAACGGACGGCGAACGAAGCGACGCGAATCTTCGACAGGCGGTCGGCGTCTGCACACAGATGGTCGCCGATATACTCACCCATGAGAGAAGTAAGCCTGACGTCCTCCTTTGTAGCCACACATTACTAAAAAACAGAAGATGTGCTACCCGTCTTGCGTGCTAGCTGAAGTCCGCGCTCATCTTTCCAGCGTCGTTGATCAGTGTTTTAGTAGCCCGGCATGCAGAAGGATAGGGGCTCAAATCACGGCAGAGGCATCTCGTTTTCTTCAACGTCCATAGCGCGCTGCCATTTCCAGCGTCATGGAACAGCCGACTTCTGCTGGACATAACCCGACTGGCGACAGACTGCGTCGCCCGGCCCGGAGATCTGCCGCGCGTGGGAGCGGCTTGCCTTCGCCACGTCGTTGCGGCCGCTCCCAGTTTCACGAAGGAACAGTGGACTGTGCTGGCGAAGTCGATCTGGGACGTGACGTGAGCAATTCCTCTCCTCGCCACTGAACTCCGAGTGAGCGTAGTGCTTCCAGATCGGCGACACTCGCACCGGTACGTCTCCTGATCTCAGCGTGTGCTTGCGATTCCGCGGAGGAGGGCGATGATCTCGCTAAGGTGGTGGTGGATGGTATCGTCGGACTGCCACTCAGGGAGCAGATGATAGCCCAGCAGGTATCGAAACCTATTCTATTCATGGTCTCTCTACCCAATTGCTCGTGTCTTACCAATTTTCCCATGTGTACGCTGGATCCTCCGCCTTCGCTATACCGCTGGGTCCGTCAGATCCAAACTTTTTTCATATTCTTTCACGGATTGTGCTCTAGCCTTAAGCTTTAAGCTTTATTTACTAACGCTTCTGCGTGCTTGCCTTCTTCAGAGTCCCTAACGTGGTTGACTAAGCGCAAGCATTTCCTGGTATCGCGATACTCTTTAATTTAACAGTGTGGTCAGCGTCCAGCTTATCTTCCACAGAACTCATTCTAACAGGTTGATATATAATAATAAAATTTTAAAGCGTAATGAATAGAAATACACATTTTTCTTTTTCAAAAAGGTTCGTTTTGCCTTCTATCTTCAAGCGAACCTATTTTGTTATAGCACCTTCCCGGTGGCTCATCAGTGAAGAGGAAGGTGTTATAACATTTTTGGATGTGTAAAATTATAATGTTCATTAAACACAAAATGTTTTAAAAAACTTTATTTTTGTATTTTATATTTAATTGTTTTAATAGTTTATTTATGCTGTATATGATTTACTTAATTAAGATTTGAAATTAAGTTAAAATTATGGGATTTTAATTATAGGTTTTTAATCTCACAGTATTCGACCAGCTGACGATCAGCTGACTCTGGCCTTCATTTTGACAAAAATAACTCCACTGTAGTACAGTATTCGCTATCAGAACGGATAACTCCTATCGTTCCACAGTGTAAGTCATTTTGCTTTGCTAGGGACTATTTTCTATCTTAATCTTGCTTATTGGCCTTAATTTATTATTTTTGAGTCTGAATGATTGATTTAAATTTTGTATTAAATTGCAAAAGCACAGTTTCATGAACATAAACATACATTCACTATGTGAACACTTTAATGATGCAACAGTAAATTTTAGTAAATCTTCAAATTCAGCTTAATGTTTTCACAAAGTTTATAGCTTTTTTGCTATCGTCTAGCAAGTTGTATTTATACAATATTTGTCTATTTTTAAAAATGCGCCTACCAATGTTATTGCGATAAATCTCTATTATATCCGTTATTTACAAGTACTTTATAAAAATCTTCTAATTTTTTTTTCCAAAAATATAGATTAGATCCAGATAATTACACGTGTGTTCAGTGGTATGTGCCTTTTTAAATACAACTGCGTTTTTGTACACCAATCCAAAAGTATTGTCTATGATGTTTTCAGTAAAGTTATGAATTATAAGTATGTCATCCATGTATCTAAATGGTTTAAATAACTGTTGTCTCTCTAAAATTATATTTTTGGAGTATTCAAATTTGAACATAGACATTGTTAGATCTGCAAGTAAAGGGCTAAGATTTCCTCCTTGTGATACTCCTCTATTTTGTTTGTAAATCGTACCAGCAAATATACAGTAGCTATTTCTTAGTAGATAGTCGATGAAATATAGAAGATCAGGTTATCAGAAGTATCTATATCTATTATCTATCTCAGAAGTAGCCGTGTAAAGAACCTTGAAGCTGTTGCTAGCAATGAACTTTTTACGAGAGTTTTTGAAACAAATGTTAAGGAGGTTTTTCATTTTTTCCATAATAGTAGCGTGAGGTAGGTTTGTAAACATATCCGCAAAATCTGCTGAATATAGTTTAACATTTTCTGAATCAAAACTTGCAAGTTCTTGTATTTTGTTTGAGTTATTAATAGACCAGTATGTCTTAATCGTTTTAGAATTGCTAGCTGCATTATTTGCATAATTAATAAAATGAGTTTTTAGGTGAGAAAATATGCAACAAAGTTATAGTGCTAGTAAATTAACACTATTATTGTATGCACCAGTAATAATCTGGATTTAATTGGGTCTTTATGAAGCTTTTGTAGAGAACAAATAATTGGCAAATCACCTACTGTTTCAATTTTTAATTTATTTGTAATTTGGAAATGTTGGAGTTCTTGAATGACTGACATTATGTTGGTGTAGTTTAGGTTAATATGGGTATTACTTTTATTAACATTCTTTAATATTTTTGCTTCATTATCATATACAACACCCATTTCTTTCATCAAGTTGATTATGTAGAATTTTTTGCAAATAATGTCGTAATTATTGCTTGCTTTATCTAAGGAGCAAATTATAAAGTCATTTTGAATATCGCGAATTGCACGAAAAGGTATGTCATCTTTTTTCCAAATGTTGTAACTATTTAGCAATGGTTTTATTTAATTTCGGTATTGTAAATTGAAGAAATCTCTTAACTCTAGTATTTTTTCTTGCTGCACCCTATAGAATCGTCTTATTTGATTAACTTCTTTCAACAGTAATTTGATATGTATTATATATATATATATATATATATATATATATATATATATATCATCTCTACTATATTCCAAGCTTGGTCTAAACTTTGTGCCTTTTTTAGTATTTCTTTAAATTGTTTGTTCTCTATAATATCCGTGTTTCCTGTGATTATATGTTCATGAACAGGATCTATGAAGCGATTATATTTATGATGTCGTGTGTTACAAATGCAATCTTTACTTTATTTCTTTGCAGTTTTCTAAATTGGTGTTTTTTAAGAAATGTATTGCAATTAAATATGATACTTGAAATTGGTCGCTTATAGGTGAAAACGACTCTGAAGGGTATGATGCTTATATTTGAACTATTTTCAATTACTTCTTTGACTATAATGTTGTTGAATATCTTGTTGAATTTAATACGGTCGAAAAAGTTACCTTTGTATTCCATGTCTATATATTTGAATGTATTTTTGGATTGTTGATTAGTGTTTCCTTTTCTGCTGTATTTGATATGTGCCAACAAACATAATATCATAAGCTTCCTTTTTTTTTCTAAGAACGTGGAGCTAAGATTAACAAGTGTCTTTTAAACTTTAATTTTTTAATCCTATTATATACATCTGATGTTTTTACGTTTTCTTCACTGGTAATATAGTGTAGAAAATTGCCAATATTGTAGAGCGATTTTGCTTCTCTTTTTGTTTCCTCTATTTATTCTTTCTTTTATAATTTGGAGTGAATTAAAAGGATGATTAGTCTTGTAGTTAAGCGGATTACTAATATTAGATATATTACCATAACCTTTTATGTTATCGTTTAATCCAAATGGATAAGCACTATTAAGGAGTTTGATTCTCGGACATTTGAGGCTCAGATGTTTTGTTTCCCAAGTTTAAGCATCAGCAAGTCAAATGAGTCGATGCATGCGCTATTAACAGCTGCAATGTGGATAGGTCATGTATGTCCTTGCTTCAGAACCTAGAACACTGAGCTCTGAGCATCACAATAGGTGTATTTTCGACGGTGTCGCGGATTATGGAGCATACTCATTCACTATTCAGTGGAATTAAAAAAAAACTGCAAAGAAGGAGGTAGTTGCAGAGAGCGATGCCCGGGAAATATGCAGGACTACGAACGGCAGTCTAAATGCACTTCGCCAGCTCAGCCTTCTTAGCGTTCTCTTCTTGTTCTTTTCCTTCCTCATTCATTTCGTGAGGCATCATGCGCGGTCGACCTCACTCCGTTGAAAGGAAATGTCCAAGCAATCGTATGTGAAGAAGATAAGTGGAAGCCAGGGGTGTGCATTTAGCCGTTAGCGATTTAAAGAATTAACGGCATTTTCGTTAAGATATGGCTCAATGACTCAACGGCAGTTGTCAGAAAATTAAGGAAATTTTTGACGGACTGTTTTCTCAATAAGTTTATCACTTTTCCTTTTACTCTTTGCTAGTACTGTAGGCCTCATCCTCCCGAATAGTACTGCTCATGAAAAACTATTTAAATCAGCAGAAATAAACAAAATCTATCCGTTCTAGCACAGCCTTAAGAGCCTGTTCAAATTTCGCGACGGGAGCAACGGGATTTGCTTGGCCTACCAATGGCTTCCGTCGTTCCCGTCGCGAAATATGTATGAACAGGCTCTGGCGAGAGGATATTCGTATTTATTTTGTCTTCTATGGCGCATTTGAATTCTTAGAAGTAGTGCATTTAGGAGATAAATAAGTTCTTCGCCGAACCGCCAAGCATGTCAACGAATTCACGAGGATATTTGTCTGATCCCTAGTAAGATCTGCCTATCCCCACTCGGCGCTTCTTGCCACCTGAAACAGTCCACATAGGCGGAGGGAATGTTTTCGGCCACTGGACGTATTTGCGAAAAACACTAACAGCAATTTTTTTGAAAAACTACTGTTTCTGAACGTTAACATTCCACTTATTGGCTTTCAATTGCATTTTCATTATGTCCTTGTACAAATAGGCTCGGACGGGGTCACCTTCACAGCCATACAATGTCGCTCCTAATTCGTGAACAATCGACGCTTTGCGACAGCTTTTTCCGTCGTAAACCGTCGCACTCGTAGAACTTTGCTCATAACGATCCTCTTGAAATAAAACTTACACCAAACGATTCCACTCGTCAGCGGAAATCCACTTTAATGTGAAAATTTAATTTTGTTAAAAAGTGACCAAGTTGTAGACAGCTCTCCTTGGGGCGGTCATTAATTGTTTTGCGACCTCTCCGAAGCCCACGCTGGTGTTTCCTCAGGAATTTCAACAATTGTATTTTTATCGTCAAATTCGTCTTCTGCATGCTATGGCCGTCAGAATGATAGCAAGTTCCACAAAAATAGCTGAAACTGGATTTGTTCTGCAGCAAGCACGAGAAACTTTTTCTTCACTTTTGGCCTTCATTTCGGCAGCCAGCGATCTCTCTCATATGAAGCTGACCTAAGTAATGTATGTACGTGCGTTCTCTTACTTTTGCCACAAGAAGCCTCACAACTTCTACAAATGTTCAGGTCTTATAGCTTTAAATCTGTGCTTTTCTCTGTTCAGCAAGTGATTTCTGTACATTTAACGAACAATAACTTCTAAAGGAATATAGTTGCGGAGCTAGGCTTGCTTCCATCTATTCTCTACGTCGGCGGCTTCAAGGCGCTGGTCGCAGAAAAATTCACTTCCCTCTTAGTCTCTGTTTTCAAGCATCTTAATTTAGACAAAAAATCCAGGTTTTTTCTTGTTTTCAGCGTTTACACAGTAGCTCTAGCTCTATTTGGAAAACGGTTATGCTGACGATGCTAAACACAACGAGAGCTTCCGATCGATGTAACATGATAGAAATTTGAGGGGATCGACATTTTGCCGCTTTCGTCTCTGCTGAGTTCTGAGATCGCTGCGACTTGACCCGACCAGCGCTCTATGGCCCGGCCGACGTTCGCGCATGGGTGTGAGCCCCAGTGGTACTGCGCCCTGGCGAGGGGGTGAAAGGACGTCGCGGAGCCACATTTTCTCGGAAATCTGTAGCGCTACCTTCTTATATAGGTTTCAGATATACGACTTCTAACATTTTGTGAACATTTGTTCAAATTAAGATTTGGCAGCAACTGAGACTCACCAAGAAGCATTTTGATCAGCTACTCAACTATTCAGTGATCCGAAAGCTTCCGTCGTTTTACATCTAATTTCAGATGGTCATAGCCTCCTTGATTGTTAACCGTTTTAGGCGTGTATTTAAGAGCAGTTATATTTTCTATATCATTGCCATGAATCTCACTGGTAACTTCTAACTGCACGCAGCTGAGCAGTAAGAGCTGTTTCAATATATACAATTTTCAGCTCAAACTGAACACGTTTAAAATCAAATTGACACTCTTCTAAGCTAGGTTAAGACTTCTGAAATCAAACTGAGCGTCTTCCAAATCGAAACGAGCTTGTTACATGTCAAACTACAAACTCTTAAAAATGGTGAGAATAATCATTTTTCTAGGAAAATTTGCCATAAATTTCTTTGCAATTTCTAGTCTATTTGTATGAAATGAGTGTAATAATTTTATAAAATTTTCGTTTTTGAAAAAAATACAAATTAAATTTTGTTTTAAAGTGCAACAAGGCAGCAGTCATTCGGTGCATTTAAAGCCAAGATTGCGCACTTGAAAAGCGCGTCGCGATTTTTTCGATTGTCATGTCAATGCTGCTTAAATGAAGCACCAAAGTGAGGACATGTGCGTTACTTACAGCTGTTCTCGTTGCATCATGTTCAGGTGTGAAACTCCACGCAAACAGCAATTTTGCTATCAATCTAATAAAAATCGCGACTTCTTGTACGAGTGCATGGCACTACCTTTTCTTTTGGCATAAAAAAACTGCCACCCACCTGCTCTTTAAAACAAGCTGTAAACCATCAGTTTTCCACAAAAAGTGAGAATTCTATAAAATTTTAAACAAGGTATCCACTAAACGATTAAGTGGATTAAAACTTCAAAGAGATCATACTGAAATTTTCATTAAAGACAAAATTATTCTAACCTTTTTGGAAGATATTTATTTTGATGTAGAAGAAGCTCATTTCGACTCGGAAAAGTTCCTTTGATTTCAAAAGTGTTATGCTAGCTTGGACGCGTGGAGCGCTGTCGGAGGAGGCGTCGGCTGTCGCCTGCACCCGACACCAGGTTCGTGGTTCGGATTTCCCGCCCAGGCCAACCAAGCCTTCCATCCCTCCGAGGTCGGCGAATTGGTGTCAGACTTGTCTGGGAAGGATAAAGCGCTGACTTTTACATCGGCTGGCCACCGCAAGTCATTGTATGGCCAAATACGCATTCATGTCGCCTCCACGACATTCCATAGAAGTAGAATGCGTGGCGCATCCCAAAGAGGATTGAATAAGGCCGTCCTTTCTCGTTTATCCTTTATGCTAGCTTAGAGGAGTGTCCAACTCGAAGTGTGCCCAATTGGACGTGAAAACGCCATATCTTCACACACTGCTGTACACGATTCGGTTTCTCCTATGTGTTCCTTCTCAGAATTTCGAAAAACCTACGCTGTGTAAGCAACATGTGTGGAGTTGCATAAAGTCAGCGAAAACCTATTCCAAATTCTATAAGTTTTACACGATTCAGTTTAATACTGTATTGCTTGAAGTTTGCGCTCAATTTTGAAGTCTTCTATTTGGAGCCTACCTAAGAAGGTAGCGCTACAGATTACCGAGAAAATGTGGCTCAGCGCTGTCCTTTCACCTCCTCGCCAGGGCGCAGTACCACTGGGGCTCGCACCCAGGCGCGAGCGTCGGCCGAGCCATAGAGCGCTGGTCGGGTCAAGTCGTAGCGATCTCAGATCTAAGCAGAGACGAAGGCAGCAAAATATCGATCCTCTCAATTTTCGATAATTTTAGATCGATAGAGAGCTCTCGTTGTGTTTAAATCGGCAGCACAACGTTTTCCAAGTAAAGCTAGAGATGCCGAGTAAACGCTGAAAACAAGGGAAAACCTGGATTTTTTGTCTAAATTAAGATGCTTGAAAGCAGAGAATAAGAGGGAAGTGAATTTTTCTACGACCAGCGCCTTGAAGCCGCCGACGCAGGGAATAGATGGAAGCAAGCTTAGCTCCGTAACTATATTCTCTAAGAAGTTATAGTTCGTTAACTGTACAGAAATGACTTGCTGAACCGAGAAAGGCAAGGATTTAAAGCAATAAAACCTGGACATTTGTAGAAGTTGTGAGGGTTCTTGTGGCAAAAGTGAGAGAACGCACGTACATACATTACTTAGGTCAGTTCCATATGAGAGAGATCGCTGGCTGCCGAAATGAAGGCCAAAAGTGAAGAAAAAGTTTCTCGTGTTTGCTGCAGAACAAATCTAGTTTCAGCTATTTTTGTGGAACTTGCTATCATTCTGACGGCATAGCATGCAGAAGACGAAGACGAATTTGACGATAAAAATACAATTGTTAAAATTCCTGATGAAACACCAGCGTGGACTTCGGAGAGGTCGTAAAGCAATTAATGACCGCTCCAAGGAGAGCTGTCTACAACTGGTCACTTTATAACAAAATTAACTTTTTCACATTCCAGTGGATTCGGACTGAAGCGTGGAATCGTATGGTGTAAGTTTTGTTTTAGGAGAGTCGGTATGAACGAAGTTGTGCGAGTGCGACGGTTTGCGACGGAAAAATCGGTCGCAAAGAGTCGATTGTTCACGAATACATAGCGGTATTGGATACAACGTTTTGTATTGTACGACCTTAAAAGATCTATGCAACACTCATGCCATACAAAAAGTACGTTCGTCCGCTTCTTGAATATGCCTTTTCCTGTTTTTGTTCCTATAGACGTAAGGAATGTTGCAGCATTAGCTAAGGTTCAAAACAGCTTCACGAGGAAACTTTTCCTTAGATCGAGAAGATCTGGGTTTCGTACAGTCCCTGCAAGTTCTGAGCGGAATGCGCAGCTGGTTCTGGAATCACTAAACTCTCGTAGGAGGCAATTTGACCTTCTCATGCTATACAAAATAATACGCGGTGTTGTTCAGAAGGGTATTGCGGAACCAGCCTTACAATGAGACCTACGAGACACCTAGTGGCGTTCCGCAAGGAACTTGCCTAAGTCTGCCGATGTTTCAACTCTCACTAATGATATGCCAAACAGCTTACCTGACGAGTTCATTGTACTATTTATGCTGGTGATTCTAAATCATACTCCATGAACAAATATAAAATTCTCCAGCAGTCGATAGGTCCCATAATGGCGTGGTCCACAGAATGGCTGCCGAGACGTCTCATTTAAAAAACCGCAATTATGCTTATTCGACAACATCAACCTAAAAATTGCTACTTCCACTTTGGTAGTTAAAAACTTCAAATAACAAGCTCTATACGTGACTTGGGTGTTGTTTACTCTAATAAGCTAACGTTTGGTCAATATGTATATCGAAAAAATAATTGCTGCTGCTCATGCTAAATCGAACTGGAAACTACATACATGCCTCCCAAACGAACCGTAGCAACATTATTTAGGCTTCTTTACTCTACATAAGGCCTCCAGTAGGGTGTTGCACACCTTTATGGTCACCAGTAAAGCAAAGCACTATTAGTCAGACAGAAGGCGTTCAGAAAAGATTTACACAACAAGTGTTCGTCAGAGTTGGATTATTCTATGTTTCGTACAATCGAAGATTGACTCGGCTTGGTGCTGGCTGCATCATTATCGCTCAGACGAATAGTGTATGATCAAAATCTTGTTCATAAAATTGTCGGTGATCACGTAGGCGTTGATAAAAATGATTTCTTCACTTTTTCGTCATCATTTGGGGTCACTAGAGGACATGGTCTTCGTATTCAACCTCAAAACGCCATTCTGAAGTACATCAAGAATCCTTTATGACCCGAGTTGTTAAAACATGGAACGAGCTACCTCCAACACTAACTCACTGTCTTCCGAAGGGATTCAACTGCAAGTTAGAAACGTTGTTAAA
Source organism: Heligmosomoides polygyrus bakeri (assembly GCA_947359475.1). Taxonomy (NCBI): domain Eukaryota; kingdom Metazoa; phylum Nematoda; class Chromadorea; order Rhabditida; family Heligmosomidae; genus Heligmosomoides; species Heligmosomoides polygyrus. The sequence goes on along the minus strand of OX375869.1, from coordinate 48,953,099 downwards.
GCAAAAAGGCATTTTCTGCCATTGACTGCAGCCTTTTCAGGGATTAGTGAATCAGTAAAAAGGAGAATTTTGCATTTCAAGTGATTCATCGGAAACAAATGCTAAAGACTCAAAAAGTGAATCAATAGAATAAAGAAATTCTCATGAAACGATCTTATTTGTAATAACCAATCTATTCCATAATGTCTTGTGAAAATACTGCATACTGCATGGTATGCAGTATTTTATGGTATACTGCATCGCGCTTTGGCTAGTAAATAATCTCCTTCTTCCTCTTCTTCTTCTTCTGCAAACGAACCGCAGAATCGCTAGGAAAGAGCAATTCTCGCTTTATGCAAACCAAGGAAGAAGTCACTTCAGCTATCTTCAAAAAGCCAACGTTAGGTGTAATCCTTTGTGCTAAATGATTTTATATCACTTTTTGACTCTTTTTGTTTCTGTTTTGCTTTCGCCAACCTTAAAAATGCCAACTTTTGCTGCACTTTTCTGCTCAATCTATTTGTCTCTTTTGGCTCAATTCCGCTATGGAAGTACACATTTGTCTGCTGTTCTATTCCAAGGACAGAGAGTGCAATGTCGGCCCAGCCCTCCATGTCGCGATGGGTCGGGACGCAGGGTACCATTTGAGCGAGTTTTTGGTCCTTGTCAGTCGACTGCAATCCATGAACTACAGCTGCGTGGGTAGCACCAGCATTAGTTCGACAGATCGAGACTAGCCTGCTGTAGATCGGCTTCCACATTGTCCAGCAGCATGTCCAAATTTAACTCCAGAGGTGCCTTCGCGAGGGAATGGCTGTCATACTTGGACTTTCTGAACAAACAGTGGGCTGCGAGTATAACGGCAATACTTCCTTTGTGAGCCCACTGCATTTTGAGTCCTCTGCACACTTTTGCGGCAACGCGGCAGCATAGGGCAGAGACGAGGAGGATGTCGCTGATTGCCGCCTTATATAGAATCTATCTCCTTTGAGAAGTGACAGACTTGGGGATACCACGCCACTGCAGATTTGGGGTTCAGAAGGCATGAATTGCAAAGTCAAACTGCCAGCCAGGAAGCAGATTGAAGTGAATGTTGCGAATGGTCTATCGAGAATTCATTTCGCGTTCGTTGTTCACGGTGGTGTGAAAATTTTTCTAGACTGAGTACACTCTCAAATATCCGAGAACTTGTCATCAACCCAATAGAAGCTTCGTGGATCACTGCTGCTAAGACGGGGGTCCTGTAACCAGGGTTCAGCACAGCAGCGTTTTCAGCACTGAAATTCCTCTTTAAGCTGTTCCTGCTGGCATGCAGGGGAGCATTCCTGGGCGTGGGAACGAGCACCGTTTATATGAGGTGGAAGTTCCGACGACAAGCCCATATTCTTGTGGAAACACATGATTAACATCAGCAGACCGGGGTCCAGCTACAAATCGAACTTCTTTCCAACAAAAGGCTGTGACTGTTGATCTTCTCCATCAATGACTGCGAAGTTTAGGTGTTTCTCGTCGACTCACAGCAACGAACTCATTCCAATGGCATTACGGGAGAAGAGCCGAAGAGCGACTTGGAGCTCGTATTCACCGCTGATGGCGAAAAACAGAGGTTCGCCGACTACCTGAGCTGCCCCCGAATGCTGTCTTCACACCCTCGCTGCCAACAACGGTCGGGTTCTTTTCAGAATGTACGCCTCGCACCTGATCTCCACTCTTCTGGCGCATCAGCTGGTCTTGCAAATGATTGGCTCCATACTGTGTCCTTGTGAGCAGCCTCCGAAGGCACTTGAGAAGATCCTCACCGCTTCCGAATTTCTGTGCGGTTCCTGTGAAGTTCCGGAAGACGTTCGTGTAATGCTGCACTACTCACTAGACGCCAGCTTTCAGGTGCGGCCGATACGCATTCGCTGCATTAATAGGATCGCATAACTCAACAGCGATTTGACTGTAGTCCTTCTTATTGAGCCTACGCACACTGCTAACGCGTACCAGATTTTAGGTAAACCACAGAGAATATACACTGAACCCATTCGTTAATTTGAGGCAACTTCAATTTGTTCTACTTACCTACTATTATTAGGTTGAAGTATAAGATCATAGCGTTTTCTTTGAAGAGATTTTTATTTTTCTTTGCTTCTTGTTTGACGAACTGTTTGTATTTGCTAAAAAACGTTTCTTCTACTCTACAATGCAGTGTCACTTGTTTTTAGAATAATTCCGATTTTTTAGTTTCAGGCTTAGAGATGGAATACCCAGGGAGCGAAAATCAGCATTTTCGACACCTGTTCTTCTTCGCATTTCGTATCACCTTGAGCCACCCACTCCTTTTTTTGTCCCATAATAACGTAAGCACCATTTCTCATCTCATCCAAGCTATGACTCGCAACAAGAAAACCTTGTTTATGGCCGCGTATTGCTCGATGATGTTGTGGAGCAATTTGAAGGCTTTGTTCTTGTCGATTTCGGTCAGGTGGTGGAACACTTAGGCTTAAATTTTTCGGCAAATCCCGTCGAGTGGAGATGGTTAAAAGGAAAAGCTGTTTTTGATCGCAGTTCATTTAGTCTTAGCTATTTCACGACTTCTTTGGCGGCCATTTTCCTCCAAAAGTGCGCTGAGACGCTCTTCATCATATTGCGAAGGTCTTCCGCTACGAAGGCTGGTGTCGAGGTCGTCGTTCTTGAACTTCACAAAGACCATTTCCGTGTTGCAGAGTCGCCTGTGACACCTGCTCCGTGCACCTCGCAAATATCCCGGGCTGCTTCGGCTGCTTTTTGAGACGACGAAATATGAAGAAGAGCAGATGTTGAAAACGATAATTTTTGCCTTCGGGTTATTTCCATTTCTAAGCCTAAAAAAACTGGATTATTCTTAAAAAACAAAAAACATTTTTTATAGTACAGAAAAGTGCTTTCTAGTAAATACAAATCGTTGTCAAGCAAAAAACATAAATAAATCAACAAATCAATAAAGATTCGACTACATCAAACTCCACTACTATGATAACGAGGATATAAAAAATCAAGTCGTTTAAATAAAGTCTTCGATGGAAACGCTACGAACTTATTCGTCAACCTAATACAAGCCCCACGTGAGGCACATACATGCATGAATGTAAAATGCACATTGAGGGATCGAGTTTATCAAGTTCCTTCAAGTAACGTCGTCGTCGTCATAAGTAATTCGGGTTTCTTCCACTTTTTAACGTTTCAGAGGGTGACCTGATTGCAAGCCGCAACTGATCTCGAGCCACTGCACCTCACTTCGCTTTCAGGTTGCACAGGAGTTCGAGTCTCGTCGAAGTCTTTCCGCAGTTCTCGGTCGAGCAATCGGTATTGCTCGGCCGAACCTCTTCAAGCAACTCGTGTCCTCAGCTCTCATCAAGATGCACTCGCTCTTCATAGCCGCAACGAGCAAGACGTGAGAGCCGTCCACGTACTGCCGCTTCGCGTCGATAGTTGTGCTCACTCGTAACAAACCCTTTGCAGTCCAACCGACCTTCGCAGACTGAGCAGCTGCCACTGCAGAATGGTGGCCTTGCTGCGGTCGGCGGAGGTGAGAATTGCCGAGAAGCGAATCGCGGCAGCAGCGCGGGATCACCGAGAGGAGGTACTTTTCATGAGTCGCGGCTCACCGATTACACACTGAGCGGACAGTTCAGAAGTTCGAGTTCATGCTGGTCGAGTCAGACGGGGAGAAGCTCTACAAATTGGTTTCTGACGCCGAGATTAGCAGCACCATTGCTGGTGAGTTTCCTTGTTGATGAGATCAAGGAGGCTCCGTAGAAGCGATGGCAATGCCGCCAAGGCATTGCTTGCACATAGTCGAAGCTGCGAACCCATTTTTCAGCGTACCAGAAACAACGGCCGACCGGACTGAATAGGCCAGTGGGCGAGAGACCGAACCCATTCAAAAGCGAGATAACTGAGGAGAAAAATGAGGATTCCGAGGTCAGCCAGCGTCCTTCTGCATACTGTTCTGGTCCTCGAATAATGGTGGATTTTAATTATCGCGTGTCAACCGATAGCGCGTGGACCACAGTCGCAGGAGACGTACTCGCGTGCTCAGGGAATTGATTCAACTTCGCGTCACTCTCAAGCCATCGAAACCTTCCTGCGATGTCGTTGAATTGTTTTTGTTTGGGGAGGGTAAAAGGCTGACCTGGCGACCGACTGAAAGTTTATAGTCAGTGGAAGATAAAGGATAAAGCTCTGTGTTAGTCAGCCACTTTGAGGATGCGCCACGCATCCCACAAAACGGTAATGAAAGCTACGATGGTGAGAAACCTTGCAGCACAATTTTTCATTATTTATGGACATAGAACCAGGGGTTCCCTCCAAATCATCTACGTCTACATTTTCAGCCGGATCGCGACACTCTCCAACTTCTTGCGTATCGCCAAATCTGTCTCGTACCTATTCAGACTGTTCTGTCCCTAGAAAACGTCACCGCCATTCTACCTCAGATCATCGATTCCGTGAAGAGGCTCATCCTTGCTACGCCGGATTTAACAATACGGCACCTCGCTGTAGAAATTATAGATCTAACGCTTCCTCAGCAGCCACTGAAGGTCTCGTGACAGATTGTTATTCGTTTTTGTCGAAGAGATATGCGGTTTCTCTACTGATGAATAAAAATTACTTATGCGCAACATTTCCACGGCGTAGCAGAGGAGTGATACACGCGCAGTCAGTGTTGTACTTCCAGGCTGTTCTGATCATTGGCTGGCCAGCACCAGATATTTTCACGAGAGTCGTCGTGACTTGTATATTACGTTCCAGACTCATAGTTTGCACACTCCGATAGCGAACAGCTCGCCCGTGTCTGAACACCGAGAATGGATTTCGCGTTTTTCTTCTTTCCTGTGAAAATGCTAGAACGATTAGCATGGAAACTTGTGTTGAAAAAAGCTTTTTCGTGGACCCATAAAGCAGATCTGCCGGTATGTTGAGAGTGAGGTAATGCCTTCACCTTCGCCCGGTGAAGAGAACCACATCTAGTCTTACCCACTTGGTATTTGTATTGTGTTCGTTACGGCCGAATGAATATTTGTATTTGTAAAAAAAACCATGGCCGCTGTCGAATGCAAAACGACACTCAAAAAAGCTTCACGAATCTTTTTCGGCTCGTGTTCTTAAAAATTGTGATGAACTTCCTGTACAGATTCTCAATTCTTGCGATGACGTTCAACTACAAGTCAAAAACTTTCTTAAACAGAAGGAACATTTGAGAAATTAACTGCAAATCAGTTTAAAAAAGAATAAACGATATCTTGATGGAGCACCTTGTTCAGTGAGTGAGCTGCCGAGTCGCTTTAAAAAAGCACTTTTCGCAATTACGCAATTCATGAAGAAGTTTTTTTGCGTTGTGATCAACTGATTTTGTGTCAGTTTCGGCTCAATAAATGTTCTATACCCTATGTTCTATACACTTATTAAATCACCTCCAATGTCCGTCTGGTTGCACGCAGCATCTTCCGGCTTCGAAGAGCTCCATCATAGTCAACGTGGTCTTCTATGGACTAACAAGTTGTAAGCAGTTTCGCTCGGTGTGTCCGAGGGGTCTTCGGTTGAGTTTCTAACCGGCAATCTTAAGGCGCAGCGTTAGTTTGCAGCAGCCAGTACGACCATCTCTGCTGTACTGCGGTTTGAGAGTTACTCAGCTGGTAGAAAAGGTGTTGCGATCGGCGGCCCCGCAGGCAGAGGCAAGCCCTGCACACGAAGCCCCCTCTCGCCCCACGGAACACCCGAGGATCGCCAAGGGGACACCCGAACCCGTGGGGGGACGAGGCATTAAGTTCCTAGCCCTGGCCCTGCGTATTGGTCGTATTGACACGTAGTGGTGATGACTCCAGCGAGGACTCACGTTCCTCACCGTCCTCTGGCTCGCCCCTCCAGCCGTCTCCTCCTTGCGAACAAGGGAGGAACCCGGGACCCCTGGAGGGCAAGGCACAACCCCGACGACAAGACGATATGCCGAGAAGACTGGCCAAGAAGACGGACAACGGGACGTATTGACAGTGACTCACCCTCCTCCTCCGTCCTCACAGAACACCGGGTAGTTGTAGCAGTTTATCGCGGCTACGAATAGAATACAGGAAGAATAGTAGAGGATGGGAATAGTAGGAGGTCCTCCGGGGTCGGGAGGCTGAATTAGTTTCCGAGGCCGCGAGGGTGAGCGCAGTGCTCACCAGACCTCGCGGCCTCTCTCCCTCTGCCGCTTCCGTCCTGCGTGCGTAGTGGGGAGCAGCGTCGAGGCCTCACGGCGGTCATCCGGGATGGGGGACGACGGACGAGGTCGGCAGACCTCGTCGCGGGAGCACAGGACGTCGAGTGCGACGCGCGCCCGTCGAGAGGAGGCGGCGCGCGCCGATCGATGGTGAGTCACCTGTTTTCCCATGCTCCCAGGCCGATCGATGGCGCCTCATCGGCAAGCCGCCGTGAGAAACAGCGCGCCCGGGCCAGCCACGGACCGAGGAGCGATCGCGGTCGCGACACTCCCGGTCCACGAAGAGTGACTGGCTGGACGTAATCCCCATGGGGGAGTAGCGCCGTTGGCTGCCTCCTGCTAGGGCCTATTGCCTTTTTGTGGCGGTAGCAGCAACCGGAGAGAGACGCGTGAGGAACTGTTGACCAGCTACTACCCAACGTCACGGCCCCAGCAGCGAAAGATTGGGGTGACCATCTGGAGGACCTCTTTGACAACAGAGAGAATAAAACAAACACAGTTAAAATTCTACCTCTACCTGGAATGCCTCTCGGTAAGATTCATACGGACGGAGGCTGCTAACCTACTATAACCATATGTAAACGAATATATACATCAGATAAATAAGAACTACGACTAGGTGCTAAATGAGATCTTGACTGAATTAACTAGTAACTAAACTACACTATACAAATGCTCCCAATGGAGCTGCCTCCTGATCTACTAACAATATAAAGTTTGGGGAGGCAAACGTATTGGCGGAACAGGATAAAGCATAGCAAGTTAATGACTAGAGACTGCATCGTAGTGACCATTGAAAAATTCAGCAAATCGCTCCGACTGGAGCTAGAGGTGAGAGCAATGAAAATACAAACCATTTGCAAGTTAACACGTATTGACTAGACATCAACTACGACCACTGCAAGCAACACATGTGGGGAACATGGGGCTCAATATACCTGAGACGCAGGGGGGCTCGGGGAAGGGAAGTGCTTTCGGCCTAGAAGGCGTACTAGCACACTTCATTTCGCCTCCGCGTCTCCGTGCGGAGCACTGCTGAGCGCAATCGTCGTGGCATCATCACCATACGTCGGAGGCCATCCTGCACCATACGACTGGAACAAACTGGTAAAAGACGTAATGATCTTAAAAGGTAAAAAGACTTGAGCCATATGTTCCATCGAGTCGCTGCTGGTTCCCGTACAGTGGTCGGGGTGTCGTTGCTGTAGTCGCTGTCGTATTGGCTGTTACTTAACTGCAATAACAAGGATAACCCGTAGTGAGTAAGGTCATAAATGATAAATGTTCTTAGAGGTGGCTAGCAGCTCCGGAGCTGGGTCTATGTTGATCGCTGGCACGAGCTTGATGGTGTTGACGAGTGCGCGGCGCGGTCTGAAACACATAGAAGTTGGAACACCTGGAATTACTCACCTGTGGCCACGTCCTCGTTGCTCGTGCGCTGTTCGTCCCATAGCTCGGTCTGGGCGCCGCTAGCCCTCTTCTGTTATGGAACGTACTGCCTGAATGTAATGTTTGCGCCCACTTCTTACGTGACTGCGTCGTTGCCGTCCTCGTCCTACTCCTCAGAGGAGGCCTCCCGGCCAGCGGAAGATGGAGACGAAGGCGCCGGAGAAGAAGGAGGCGAACGACGTTGAAGCGGCTGCTGTCGCGACGAAGAAGTGGCGTCTGGACTTTCCGATGCTGCGGCGTTCTGGTGGAGTCGCTGTACCTGTAGCATCTGGTCCATTTCTTGGATGAGGAGGTGCTCCTGGGTGGCGGTGAGCATGAAGGCATTTGTGTAGTTGTCGCGCCACCATCGTAATGACTCAATGTACGTATTGGGGTTGAACGGTTCCGGCATATTGCACAGCGACTCGTAGACGTATTGAGCGTCTGCTTCACTGGCTGAAGTGATCCTGTGAAGCATCTGATGGGCTTCAAGGACGTACCTTAATCGAGTCGCGTGCTCTAGAACCGCTGAGGCATACCGTAATGACTCTGTGAGAAGCTCATCTGAAACCCGGAATGTGTGTAGGATGCGGCGGAAGTTTTCTCCGCCGAACGTAGTGAGTTGGTCTCGATGAGCTGAGATGGTCGTAATGCTATCGGTTAGTTCGTCAATCCAACCTGCGAGCCTAGCGTAGCCGTATTGTAGTGGGCCTCTACGGCCAAGGGGCACGGCTAGATTGCGTATAGATTGGGTTGACGACTGGGAGATGTTATGGAGGGAGCGGAGGAGATATACAGCACGTAATGCTGCTTCCTATCCCTCTTCCGCACCTTGCGGAGTGAGTTCTGTAGGCAGAGCCTGCATGGTGTTAATCTGCCTGAGTAACGTATTGTTTGTCGTTACGTAGTCGAACGCAGTACTTGAGGCCAGATCCTGAACTGTGCGCGAGATCTTCGGATTGAGGTTCTCGTATTGCATGAGGAAGAAATAGAATGTAAACGCGTAGTGGAGGTAACAAACGACGGAGGAACCGAAACCGAACTCGATGACGGAAATTGCGAAGAATCATCATCTACGACATTGTGAGAACTAGACCTCTGACATCTTGTTGTGCTCGTAGATTCCGCCTTCCTCGTCCTCGTCTGCCACCGCGGCGTCCTCTTTGGCGGTCATTGTTGTTGCCTCGGCTGGCGTGCTGTTCCATGTGATCCTGGTTTGTAGCATAAGTAACGTATCTGGAAATGAACTACGTTAGAACTAAGAGAGAGAGGGATTAAGACTGTTGTAGAGCCGAGGCGTTGTGATTTCGCAATACAGTCAGCTGACTGAACGCAGACTGACCGAGGACCCGGCGACGGGTGGAAGGGCTGCGGTATTGAGGAAGGGGATATGACAACTAATGATAAAGTAACCTAGATAGCATATAGAAGGCTGGACTAAAGAGCGAGGTAATAACTAATACTAAAGAAAAGTAGCCAACTTATCGCGTGGTGATGTTCTTCGCCCGACGAGGCGGTTGAATTCTGGTGGGCTTCTTCGGTTCCTTCTTATGCGTCGTCTGGATTTCGGTGTCGGCAGTGATCTCTAGCGGAATGAGCTGGTTTGTAGAACGGTCCAGGAGCTTCTGCTTGCCAGTCTTCAGCTTAACGGACCGTACCGCTCCATCTGCCGACTCGTTGACCTGGACAATGAGTCCAAGCGGCCAGTTGGACCTTGTCGTATTGTCAGTCTGCATGAGGACTACATCGCCGACCTTTGGTCGGTTGCCAGACTCTTGCTTCTTCGCAATGCGAAGTTGGTTGCGGTCTGCAAGCGCCTGGAGGTAGTCCTTGTGCCAGAGTTCCCAGAACGTTTCTAGGGAATCTCTGAGCAGAGCGTAGTGAGAGACAAGAGTTTCTTGTGATTCCGTACTGATGAATGGATCGTATTGAGTTACAGGTGCTTTAGGACTATCGAGGAAGCCTAGACTGAATTGCGGATTGATGAGGTCTATTGGTCTTAAGATGCGTGCGTTTTCTGCCGTATTGCCCGTCATTGGTGTTATTGGACGGGTGTTCAGGGTTGCTTCTATTTCGGAGAGCAGGGTTTGTAGGTTCCATAGATCTAGTGTCTTACGCTGCACAGTTTTCTTGAGTGCAGTTTTGACGGAACCAACGAGTCGCTCATAGAAGCCTCCCTTCCAGGGGGACAAGGGCGTAATGAATCGCCATTTAAGGCCTGCTGACGTACTGAATTCCTGGACTGCCTTATCTTCGGCAAGTTTCTTTAGTTCGTTGACCAGGATCGTCCTTCCTAGCTTGAAGGTGGGCGCATTGTCACTCATAATGAGGTCTGGTGATCCGCGCCTTGAGATGAACCTTCTAAAGGCTAGGAGGAATTGGATTGTCGAGTTGTCTGCCACCATTTCTAAATGGATGGCACGTGTTGTCATACAAGTAAAGAGACATACCCATATTTTGCGATCCTGGCCATTCTCCGCTCGGATGACTAGCGGTCCGAAGTAGTCCAGTCCAGTATAGCCAAACGGTCGATTCCTCGTAACTCGTTCTGCAGGCAGGTCCGGTGTTGGTGGATAGGCGTACGCCCGACCCTGTTGTCGTTTGCAGATAACACACGCTGAAATCACACTCTTGGCAATCCTCATGATTCTAGGCACTAGATAGTGTCGACGGACGGCTGAAATGAGATGTTGCAACCCTGCATGATGTAGCTTCAGGTGGTAGAAGCTGACTATCATGCGAGTAACAGGATGAAGTGGAAGAAGCAAAATAGGATTGTTAACCGTTGCCGGATTTGTTGCGTTACCCATCCTAGTGTTACTCCGGTAGAGGCCGTCTTCGTCAATTTGCACCTGAAATCGCCTTATAGTCTTTGATTGCAGCTGCCCTGCTCCTTCGCGGTAATGCTCGCGGATTATGAGCAGTTCTGCTGCTTTCCAATCGTTCGTAGTGACTTGTGGAGACGTACTGAATTGACTGAGAAGGCTATCCTTGTCCGTTTGGCGGTCTACGTGCCTTTGTGACGCCAGAATGCGAAGTTTGGCGAGAAATTTGATCACGTAGGCCGTAACCCGGACAAGTTTTGGGTAAGAGTTGGTGCGCCTGAAGGGGACAAAGGATACGTAGTCCTGGATCGTAGTGGAGTTTACGGACTTGAACTCTACTTCTGCTTCTGGAGATGGCGTGAGTGCAGAAGTGAAGTCCATTGACGCGTTTGGCCAGCTTGACGGTGGGTCGAGGATATAACTGGGGCCATGCCACCACATGTGGCCGTTGATTTCAGAGGCCGTAAGGCCTCGAGTGGCACAGTCCGCTGGGTTCGCGTCCGTATTGACGTAATAGAAGCGACTGGGTACCTGCTGTGCTGACAATTCGTCGAGGACATCGCGAATGATCTTAACGCGGTTAGCGACGAAGGTCTTTAGCGACTTTTTCGAGTGTATCCAATATAACGCTATCTGGGAGTCCGATAGCAAGCGTACTGAATGGATTGGAACTGTGAGTTCCTTACGAAGGAACCGGACCATTTTAGTCGCTAGCACAGCTGCAAGCAGTTCCAGTCGCGGGATTGTAGTCCCTTCTGGCGCTGCCAACTTAGCCTTGGCGTAAATGAGATGGCTGTACGGTTTTCCGTGCGCCGGTCTGCATACCAAGTATGCTGCGGCTGCATAGACGCGCTTAGATGCGTCGGAAAACACGACAAGGTCGTATTGGCAATCCGTATTGCAGGCAACGTAACGCGGGACTGTTCCCACGAAACCTTTGATGCCTGTGATGATGTCTGTCCATTTGCGCGATGTTTCTGCGTCAAATGGTGTGTCCCACTCCATCTTTTTTAGCCAAAGATCCTGAATGAAGGTCTTGGCGGTGACGAAAAGAGGAGTGAGCAGACCCAGGGGGTCGAAAGTGGACGCAAGCACCTTAAGAGCGGTGCGTTTCGTATTGGCAGGTTTATGACACTTTGTGTGAACCTGAATTGTGTCGAGAAGTGGATTCCACCTGATACCAAGGAGCTTCACCGAGCTGCCCGATGTCGATTTCATGCGATCTTGTTTCGAAATGTCTTGCATGACAGCCTCGTTGTTGGACATGAATTCTCTGAGGTTCATGCCCATTCCAGCAAATGTGTCCTTGCATTGTTTGCGTTTTGACATTCCTTCCTCAGCGCTGTGGGCGCCGATAAGAAGGTTGTCTACATACGTATTGGCGAGAATCTCGTTTCTGAGGCTGTTGTCCTTGTGGCGCTCGAGGGCGTATTTGATCGACATGCTGAGCAGAAATGGTGAAGCATTGATGCCGAATGGTATCCGGGTGAACCGCAGGATGCGGATGTTATCTCTGCTCGGAGGCATTGATGGGTCCTTGAGCCAGAGAAACCGCGTGGCATCCCTTTGGTTCTCCTGTAGGCGGATCTGGTGAAACGCCTTCTCGACGTCTGCCGTAATGAGTATTGGGGTTAGTCGTGCACGGAGCAGAGTACCGCATAGATCAGGTAGCATCGTGGGTCCCTGGTGGATACAGTCATTCAGACTGGGGACACCTTTCATGTGACTCGAAGCGTCGAACACGATGCGTACCTTCGTAGTGCTGCTGTCATCTTTGACGACAGCCTGATGCGGAATGTAATACACCGGAGTTCCACTGGGGAGGTCTTTGGTAACCTCCTCAATGATTCCGGCTTGCAGTTGCTGGTCAAAGGTCTTGCAGTACTCGCTCCATAGCTTCGGCTTGACATGAAGTTTCCTATATTGGCTTTCAAGCCTACGTAGTGCAAGAGGTTTGTTATCTGGAAGAAAGGGGTGGTTCGGCTTCCACGGGAACTGGACGTGTATCATCCCTTTGATAACCTTAACAGTATCATAGTACTGCTGGATGATTTCCGTGTTGACGGTGTCCCGATCATCGTCCAGTTCTGCCGAATCCAGCGCGAACAGCTTGCGGACTATGTCGTCCGTTTCCCGTTCGCTCCCGTGTTGCCGTATTGGATCCGTAGTGACCTGGGTAACCGCCGTATTGGGGCCCGAAAGAACCGGGCCTAACTTAGTCTGGGACTGGACTAAGCCAGATGGGAGTTTGCGGTTGTGGTTAAGATCTAACACACTCCAGTAGTAGTCCATCCCGATGAGGATGTCTACATCTGCCATGCCTTTGGTAGGCGGCTTCTTGGAGTGCGCTTTAAGGCGAACTCCCGTGTTCTCTGGAACAGCTGTTATGTAGGTGCGAGTCCAGAGTTTGAGTTTGACGGGAGTCCCCGTTGCTGGGTTCTGCAACACGATCTTCACTTGGTAGGATCGTTCGGTGTGCTCGTGGCCACCGAACGTAATAGCCGTAATGTCGCGAGGATTTTTCAGTTGTAGGCCGAGTGACTCGGCTGTTTCTTTTGAAATGAAGCTGTGCTGGCTGCCGCTATCCAAAAAGATAGTAAGCAGCTGGTCAGCTTTCGTATTGAAATTGTGTGTGAGCGCTTCAACGACCATGAGGCGAGGTGCGCGCGTTGCTGATGAGGACCTGCAAGCGACTGTTTTGTCGCTGCTTTGTGGAGCGACTGTCAGGTGCACATTTGTGCGGAGCTCCGCGTCAGGCTCTTCGCGCGCCTCGAACTCAGTGTCGCTTGCCTCACTTACGTCCCTAGAGGACGTAACGTAATGGTGGGACCGCATTGTATCCGTAGTGACTGGTGGGTTTCTGAATCCCACCCTAGGATGAGGCGAGTGTGGGCGTCTGTGACGAGTGTCCCGTCCCGGAGAACGACTCCTGTCCGATCTGCTGTTGGAACGCGATCGGCTTCTATAGGTGCTTCGCGATTCGGAACTGTATGAACGTCGGTTGGGAGACCTGGTCTTCCTGTACCGGCGGTCGTATTGTGATTCCGAACGCTCTGCACGCCTGTGGCTGCGTTGGCCGCTCTGCCTAAGGCATAGCGCTTTGTGGTGGCCGCGCCGGCATAGCTGACACGGCGGCGCGTTGCAGAAGCGGCTAGAGTGCCCAGGCTGGAGGCATTGGTAGCAGAGCTGTTGTTGTTCGGCGAGCAGTCTCCTTTCGTGTGCCGTGGGGACTTCTCTGCAGAAATGTGCTGCATGTTTCCCTCGTACGCAGAATGGACATCGCTCGTCATGCCCTCTGCCGCTCCTAGGTGAGCGGTGACGCCTCTCCGTATTTTGGCGCGTGATGGACTCGCGCCTCGTATTGTCGTGAATTGGTGAGCGGTCCCTATGTTGTATGGTGGATGAGTATGCGGGGGCGAAGGGAATGGGATCAGCGTCCTCCATTGCTTCAAGCTGATCGATAACCTGGTCGAGGGCGGTTATCAAGTCATCGACTGACCATTGTTCTCCCTTCTTTTTGCGTTCGCATACTTTTTCCCTTGTACGTAGTGGAAACTTGCTTCGTATTATTTTCATGAGTCCAGTATGTCCTGCTTGTTCGCCTACTTGAGCAAGTTGCGACCAGAGCGCTTTGATGTTACATAGCATAATGCGCTGAGCCATTGGTGGCTCTGACGATGGAGTCGCATTTTCAAGTTGCTCATATAGGCGACTGCGGAGCAATTCTGGACGATGGTACGTATTGCGTAGTAGATCGATTGCATTTTGGTAGTTGCGTTCCGAAAACTGGACAGGTGCAATGAGCTTCAGCGCGTCCCCTTTGAGCTTGCTCTTAAGATATAGGAACTTGGTGATAGTGGGCACGGTCGTGTTGTTATGAGCGGCCACTGAGAAAAGTTCCCAAAACTCGGGGAACGCTGCCATGTCACCTGAGAAGTCTGGAAGCTCGAAGGTGGGCAGCTTCACAAACTGTTGGTGGAACGCACTACCATCGTATTGCGCGGGATTCGTATTGTATCCTGGTTGCACAGGCTGTGGAAGGGGTCCACTCGGAGGCCCGTGCTGGTTTACGTATTGTTGCGAAGTGGTCATAGCCGGAGCACGACTCACGCTTCGCTTCGGCAGCTCGGGGGAGTGAGCATGATTTTCGCCTGAAGCGGACCGGTCCATGGCGTTATTGTCCGCTGTGCTGGGTGGACTGTTGCCGATGGGCCTGTGCCAGTCCGTGCTCCTATTGTTCGGAGTTGGATTACCGTTCTGTGGAACGGACGTAGTGGGAGCTAACACAACGGATTGGAGTCTCTCGACTAGTCTGTGGGCTTCGTTGACAATGTCTTCATACCCATGCTCTTTCCAGTGGGTCGAGAACTCGTCCATTATGTCAGGTTCACCTTCTGCGGAGCTCTGCTCCGCCGCATATTCCTGAGCTCTCTCCCAACGTTCGTCCAACTTGGTGAGAAGGTCCCTCAAGTTGAGGGCAGAGTTGACCATTGCGGTCCTTTGCTCTGGCGATAGGCGTAAGTCCGTACCTGCGCTCTCGCACGCGTCCAATGTGTCTCCAAACTTGTCCCAAACATCCCGGTTACGGCGATGGAGTTCCTTGGCGGCCTTGGTGATGAGTGCCTTGATCGACCCTGCGGCTGACATGGTATCCCTCAGTACGCACTACCCTGTAACACGATCTAGAATATTTCAAACGGGGCCTCCGTAAGGGAGGCACCCAGCGACGTGTTACGGCGACGAACGGAAAGCGATATGGAAGAGGGGAAGCGTAGTGAAGGCCTAACCGACCACCGGAGGACAGATAAGGAAGAATGAAGGAAGGAGGAGATGAGTGTAACGTAGAACCCGACCCGCTAAGGGGCAACGCTGCGAAGCGAATGAGCGGGAAGCGAGAGGAAGAGTGGACAGAGACGTAGACGGATAGACTGTACCGGGCCGTACCAGTCGGTGCTGGTGAGGAGAAGGATGAGTCACCTTGCACTTTGGATGGGTGAGTGGAGGGGGAGGGAGGGGCAGTGAAGAAGAGAAACCCGAAACCCAGGAGAGAGGAGACAGCTAGAGGAAGCCAGTGAAGGCCGGTGGAGGGACGGCGCTGGGACGTGTCCATAGTACGCATGATGGAATATCGATTGGCAACAGGGCTAGGAAAGGGCAACCGTAGTGTCGTATTGAGTGGCTGGAGTGGAACGCGGGCACCCGTGCACAAGTACGGGGCTAAACACGTGCCAGCGCTGAAGACGTACTGTACTGGCCAAGAGGGAAGCCTAAGCAGGACAGAACCACACTACCTCAGCGGATGGCCAGTCCGCATGGTATAGGATATGAGCGCGCTCCCTATATGCGGCCGGAGGATTACCGTTCCGGCACTTACAGAATTTGGCGGTCTAGACCTCACTGTCCTGGCACCTTGCGGTGCTGACTTTAGCCGCCGTCTGGCGATCCAGTGAGACCTCGCGTTAGCTTCCTAGGCGCTGCGCAACCCAGAGGGACACCCGACGGCTCAGTTGGCTGGTTGCCACAGTCCAGCCGGACTTCCTCGTCGGGGCCAATGGGTGCGCCCAAACCTAGCGCGTTTTTGCCCCAACCCGCGAAAAGACCCCAACCACACGGTTACCTACTCCCTAGCTGGAACAAGGGCAAGGCTCACCTCGCACAGGGGCGTGGTAGGGCCGTTTTTACAGTCAGCCTGCACCCGGCTGACCAACGGGTCCGCTCGCCAACGCCCGATGCACCATGTTGCGATCGGCGGCCCCGCAGGCAGAGGCAAGCCCTGCACACGAAGCCCCCTCTCGCCCCACGGAACACCCGAGGATCGCCAAGGGGACACCCGAACCCGTGGGGGGACGAGGCCTTAAGTTCCTAGCCCTGGCCCTGCGTATTGGTCGTATTGACACGTAGTGGTGATGACTCCAGCGAGGACTCACGTTCCTCACCGTCCTCTGGCTCGCCCCTCCAGCCGTCTCCTCCTTGCGAACAAGGGAGGAACCCGGGACCCCTGGAGGGCAAGGCACAACCCCGACGACAAGACGATATGCCGAGAAGACTGGCCAAGAAGACGGACAACGGGACGTATTGACAGTGACTCACCCTCCTCCTCCGTCCTCACAGAACACCGGGTAGTTGTAGCAGTTTATCGCGGCTACGAATAGAATACAGGAAGAATAGTAGAGGATGGGAATAGTAGGAGGTCCTCCGGGGTCGGCAGGCTGAATTAGTTTCCGAGGCCGCGAGGGTGAGCGCAGTGCTCACCAGACCTCGCGGCCTCTCTCCCTCTGCCGCTTCCGTCCTGCGTGCGTAGTGGGGAGCAGCGTCGAGGCCTCACGGCGGCCATCCGGGATGGGGGACGACGGACGAGGTCGGCAGACCTCGTCGCGGGAGCACAGGACGTCGAGTGCGACGCGCGCCCGTCGAGAGGAGGCGGCGCGCGCCGATCGATGGTGAGTCACCTGTTTTCCCATGCTCCCAGGCCGATCGATGGCGCCTCATCGGCAAGCCGCCGTGAGAAACAGCGCGCCCGGGCCAGCCACGGACCGAGGAGCGATCGCGGTCGCGACAAAAGGTGACTGCACCTTGTAATGTTTCTGCTGATCTGTGTAGCCCCCGGAGAAGACTAAATGAGTTAAATGAGACAACCTCTGCATATCAGACCCAAAAAGATGCCTTTATGTGGAAAAGCTTAAGAAGCCATTGCTCTAAGAACTTCCGTCACCGTGTGAGGAATTTGAAGCAGCGGTATGAATTTCGATGCTTGCTTAAGGACCGTCTTACCAGGGATTGACCCTAGCAGTTGGTCCGGCCTACAAAAACGACCACAACAACTGGAGTCCCTCGACTTAGGTAGTTGAAGTCAAAAATCTGAAACTCTGAAAATAGTGCTGGGTGAAATTTCAAAGGCGGTTCAGAGCAAGACCTTTTGGCGTAGTCTGTAAAGTATGTGCTTCATGAGCGAAGGGTTAGGATTTCGGCTCTAGAACAGTGGGCCCAGTATTATGCTCTCCAAAGTGTGAGAAGACAGAACTGCTTTTCGTGAAAACGTTCCAAATAACAACGATGAAGGCCAAGTAGATAACGATAAAGTAGAGAACTCTCATAATGAACATTGGTAATGTCGCAACTTGCCTTTTACTATTAGGTTGGCGGGGAGGTACTGACGGTTTTAACTGGAGCACTTCAAACGACCATAACTTTCTTCATCTTCGCCGGACTCAGTCGAGATAAACACCACTCCAATCAGCACACTTTTTCCAACGCGATACTGGTTGAGTGGCTCTACTGGCAAAGCAACTGGCTGGTCATGATGCGACAAATTCTAGAAAGTCTGCCTTTGAGTGGTCCTGATTTGCGAAGGTTCTACCAGCGAGGGAGTTCTGTAAGCGCTTGAGAAGGAGGTAGTCGGTTGGCGCAAGGTCTGGTGAGTATAGTAGGTGAGGCAGAATTTCAACTCCTAGTTCTTTTAATTTTCGAGCGGTGATTTGAGAAAAGTGGGCAGGCGTTATCGTGCAGAAGAATGGAACCGTTTCTACTGATCAGCGTAGGCTGCAGCTCATGCAATTTTAGGGACATCTCGTCGACTTCGTCACAGTGGACTCTGCTGTGATGGTCCAGCCTGAACATTGTAGTGAATCATGCGAGCGGCGGCCACACCACTGTTACCACCGCCTTTTCTGATGGGATTTCGGCTTTGCGAGGTGCCTACGTACTTACGGTGCTTAAGTAACTTTAACGGAGAATTGTAAGCTTATCAAGCGATATGGTGAGCGATAAGCCGCGTCATCTGAGCTTTGAGGGAGCGAAAACGCGGCTTATCGCTCACCATATCGCTTGACAAGTTTACAATCCTCCGTTAAAGTTACGTAAGTCGTTGATGAATCCGGCCCCTGGAGTGCTGTAGGTCTGCCGCTTCGGGTGCACAGGTTGGAATCTCCAGAGCGAATTCCTCGAACCACCGTTGCACGGTTTTTTCTCCAACACTATTCGGCCCCCACGCATGACTGGTTTGCCGGGCTGCTTCGACGGCGGACTGGCCCAGCTTGAAATTGAAGCAAAGTATCGATTGGAATCACTCTTTCGACATACTTTAGTTAGTCTCCGAATAAACACAATTGCTGTGTGTAGGTGAAACATAACGCACTACAGCTCCCTGCCCTACTGATGATCCTCGGGTAGATGCCTG
Organism: Heligmosomoides polygyrus bakeri; assembly: GCA_947359475.1. NCBI lineage: Eukaryota > Metazoa > Nematoda > Chromadorea > Rhabditida > Heligmosomidae > Heligmosomoides > Heligmosomoides polygyrus. The sequence goes on along the minus strand of OX375869.1, from coordinate 48,934,468 downwards.
TAGTACCACTATACCACTATACTCCATTGCAGTAATGAATCCTGTATAGGGCTAAGAGGTGAAACAGGATATCATCTGCACATTCCTTGAATAAAACAGCATGCAAGCTTACTTATAAATTATTCCGTCAGTGTGCTATAAAGCACTTCTCGGCTGACACGAGTCGGTGGTTCACCAGTTTATTCCTCGATCGCAGCCGGTCGCGGCTGATACAGAGCATCAAAGGCAGCAATAAGGGGGAGCTTACAGCGTCACGGTGATCACGACACTCCGCGTTACAGAACAAAAGAAAGCGAAATGAAACAAATTAGCTAGAACTAAAGAACCGCCAGTTATAGGGGAACAACAACTAGATAAAGTAAATCAGAAAAGCAACACATGACTACTGAAGAGTATAAAAAGCAAACTACAAAATGTATCACGATACGGCCTCTGTGCTGCAAGCTGTCCATCCTTGTCGTCGTTGTCCATCTTCGCTGGCCATTGAGGAGTGGATGCGGCTCGATGGCAGAGATGTGCCTGCAGTGCTCTCCCGCGACAACCAGGCAGACGAAGTTCGACGAAGGGGAATATCGTGCGGTAAGCCGGAGGTCGATGAATAATGAAGATGTACAGATGAAACGGCAGCCGACGGTAGACTAGCAAGGACTGCGAGCAGCAGAGGCGAGAATATTGAGGCAGGACGGAGTATGGAACCGACGGTAGGCAGAAGGGGAGGATGGGCGAGGGCGGTGGCAGGTGAAGGAGAAGAGACGACGGACCGAAAGAATTCGATGAGGAAGATATGTCGCTGTACTTCACAGGTAGGCGAGCTAGTTGTGGCGTCGTTTCAGAGACGTGCCGCCACGAACGCAATACAGTATTATGGTCGCCACGACAAATGGAACAAGTCATCTGACAGTTCTTGCCGTGGTCGGGACGGAGACATTGGCGACAGAGACGAAGTTCAGATGCGCGCATGGCGCGGGAGACAGGGTCGGGGTATCAATGGCATCGAGCAGTATGATGCGCATCGACGTTTTCTCCAGCAATGCAAAAGACGCAGTTTGACTTAAGAGTCGAGCGATCTAGCAGCATGCTGACCTGTAAGTTGCCCAGCTGTAATGATGCAATGTTCGTCGAGGTTCAAATGGGCACTTTCCAGTTGTCTCATCGAACTAATCAGTACTGTTATCTCCCCTTCTGTGGAAGTTGCTGTGACAGTTCCATTTTCACTATGCACACACAAGTAGGGGATGGATTTCGGCAAGAGGTAGTCGCTGGTGTTGCGTAGTTGCTGCGCTAACTCGCTGTATGAACAGCGACTATACCTTTGTCCTTGGAAAAAATTTCGAATTTCGAATGATCGAATAATATTCGATTTTCAAAATTTCGAATTTCGAATGATCGAATAAAACTCGATTTTCAAAATTTCGAATTTCGAATGATCGAATAATATTTGATTTTCAAAATTTCGAATTTCGAATGATCGAATAATATTCGATTTTCAAAATTTCGATTTTCGAATGATCGAATAATATTCGATTTTCAAAATTTCGAATTTCGAATGATCGAATAATATTCGATTTTCATAATTTCGAATTTCGAATGATCGAATAATATTCGATTTTCAAAATTTCGAATTTCGAATGATCGAATAATATTCGATTTTCATAATTTCGAATTTCGAATGATCGAATAATATTCGATTTTCAAAATTTCGAATTTCGAATGATCGAATAATATTCGATTTTCAAAAAGTCGAATTTCGAATAATCGAATTTCGAATAATCAAATGAACACTATTATTTACTGTCGTCACCCAGTGGTTGACATTTAATTATTTTTATTATCCACTGGGAAGGAAATGGATGGCTGCTCCATCCATTTCCTTTACGAGACCAAAGGACAATAACAGCGGTATAATGGCTATGAAGCACGCTTTGCTACCCTAAGAATTCGTGCACCGAGAAGAGAGAAACACCTTGGGTAGGCAGAGCTAGATTGTTATAGGTCTTTCTCTATAGGTTGCTATCTTTCCTTATGTTATAGCGAAGCTTCCAGGTGGTAAAAGAATGATTATCATGGGCGGAGAAATGACACAAAGGCGATCTGGTGCAAAAAGGGCGCACTGGAGCCTCATGAATGGCATTCAGTCTGTGTTCTAGCTCCGTTGAAGAGAAACGGACCCGCAGTCCATGGTTGGAATCTAATCTGACAAGACACTACGACTTGGACAGTGTTATAGCGAAAATGGGGATGGCTCGCTTTCATAGGAAACGGAGTATGACTGGCTCTTGTACTCCATAGCCATTGCTCTTCCTCTCTTCTTCAACGTCTTTACTGGCAGAAAGCAGGAGCTTTCTAGGCTCCTGAAAGTTCTACCTCCCTACCGCAGCCCCTTCGGCTCTAATCGTTCCCTTGTTGTAACTGGGGTAGAAATACAAAACGAAGATTCTCCCGTAGTACACTGAAGGTAAAGATATCTGTGTACAGGCATAACCCTAATCACTTGCGATTCACGTGAATGGCCACAGCACGCTCGACGGCTGTTCACAAGGAAGCAGGTACGCAGCGGAGGGCCGCGCTTGCAGCGGCAGCCTCGCGTCGACTCACAAGGGAGGTGAATGAACCTCCCGTGGGAATCTTATAAGTGACCTATAGAGCGCTGTGGGGGATTGTCCGAGAGGCATCCCAGTGGTTTTCAACTGAATGCAGCTAAGGGACATTTTATTTAACGAATTTACCGAATTTACCTTTTTAACGCGAAAATTTTTCGTTAAAAAGTGGTCGTTAAAAATTTACCGAAAAAATTTAACGCATACCCCTGCTGCACAACGCCTCCCCACCACTCTCTGCTAATAGAAGGTTTTTGTCTTGTACTCCCACAACTCCGGAGGTCGAAAGCAAGTTTCTCCCAAGCTTCGTCTAGAGGGCTAATTGAGGTGCTGATCACAAATCTAGTAAGCGTTTTCGCATGATCGCATGATTCCACATTTTCGCGATGGTCAAGTTTATCAGTGTGAGTACATAGAAACGCTTTCTTCACCTATGTGATCAGACTTGCTTTCCAGTCTTTGACTTTGGGGTGGAAAACTATGCACGAAAAATGGATAATTTAGAAAAAAGAAATGACAGATTCGTGGCAGCAGCCTAAATAATTTCCTAAGGCGAGGAAAGGACGAAATCAGTGGTCATGACAACCCGATCTTTACTCACGATCACACACAATGAAATATCGTAAGCGGCCAAATTGTCGAAATTGGATACCATATTCGTGCTCAGGATCCAAAATAACAGTACAGGCGATGTTTGGGCGAAAAAATCGACCTCCACTCGACTTTTGGAGTCACAATAATACAACACGGCCGGTTATTCTGCACCTTTTCTTGCACATACTCACCGTCGCCTATTGTGGTCGACGGCAACACCGAAACCGTTTGCCAGTTTCGTGATCAGAACCTCAGGCAACCCTCAGGACAATATTTGTACGAAATTTTATTATCTACTTACGAAGTCATGGGGATTAATACAAGTACCTACGTTTGCAAAGCCTCCCCCCTGTCAGTGCGGGAGAGTGGCTGAGGAAGAATAGGCTGCAAGAAGACCAATACTACGGAGTGGGTCAAAAATGATACATTTTATAAGAGATGGTAAAATTAGTAAAATTTACAAGAGAAACGTTCTCTATAGGAACCCGAAGACTGATCAGCACATCCCAGAGATGGACTGAAGCAACACATTTCGATCATGTTCGTAAATGAGGTTAAAATGAGAATATGTTCTACATTTACCAAAACGCACAGCAGTCCGTAAACACCTCTCCTAGATTCGAACCTGGACCTCTCCCCGCTATCCACGCCCCGACTGCAGTGAATGACTCACTTGACCTAATAAATTGTCAGATTTCTAACATCTAACTGTAATTAAAGCTCTATAGCATCTGCATGTTAATTTCTGAGTATTTCAAGGCCATTCAAGGCGTCACTTTCGCCTTATCAGCCAGCACTAAAGTGCTACAGTTTTTTGTAATTTTTACCTACCCAGATGCCCGCAGGACATTTGAGGACCACTACGGTGCTTCTTAGACACACACTTATAACAGGCAACAGGTCATTTTGGAAATCTCCACTTGAAGTTCATTGACTTCTCTTGTAGATTACGTACACACAATTCGGCGCACTTTGAGCGACGCGCGAAACTCAAACATCGTTTTTTATCATAAGGTCAGACTCCCCTGGTTTTCGAAGAAGAGTGCCACTAACTTGTTAAGAGATTGATAAAGAATATTCGAATATTCGACTATTCGAATATTCGATATTCGAAGCCTTCGAATATTCGAATAATCGAATAATTCGAATATTGGACTTTCTCGAATATTCGAATAATCGAATAATTCGAATATTGGACTTTCTCGAATATTCGAATAATCGAATAATTCGAATATTGCACTTTCTCGAATATTCGAATAATCGAATAATTCGAATATTGGACTTTATCGAATATTCGAATAATCGAATAATTCGAATATTGGACTTTTTTCGAATAGTCGAATATTCGAATATTCGAAATTCGAATTTATTCGAAATTCGACTATTCGAAATTCGAAAAGGACAAAGGTATAACAGCGACATGTCGGACGGATCCCTGAAATGTCGCATGCGCAAAAGTGAGTGTTCTCGCAAGTGCGGAAGTTACTCCGTGCTTGATGCTGTTCTCTGCATTTTTTTCGCGAATACGAAGTCCTGTGGGAGGACCAATGTTTCGATCGCGGCTTGCGCAAATGTTCTGTAGGGCATCCACGGTTTTCGGAGTGATATTACTGTGAAGTCAGTCTCCAAATGACCGCTTTGTGTATGCATCAAAGAAAGGAGTCCGTTTTGTTCGGTGTTATAGTTTTTTATTGAAACGTCAAGATTTACTGTTGGATTCCATTCCGGGCACCCAAAAATTTCGTACCCGTCCGGTGATATTGGTACATGTATTACGCGATAGTAGGTGCAAGCGCGTATCGGAATTGCACAAAGAAGCCGCTGCACTGAATGGAGCACTCTGAGTAGCCAGGGTACACCATTAAATTTGGAAATGGTGTCGTTTGGGACCATGCTTTCGCAGGTGGTGCCAACACAGGAACTCATTTCTCTACAGCGCACTACGTACTCAACTCGGTGTTGCGTATCCCTTGCCCAAAAAATGAGACTTTTGAGCAACGAAGCTGTTGGTTCGTAGGCCTACGAAAGATTTGATGTGTCCCACGCTTGTATTTGCATGATGCAATTGAATACACTGACTGGATAGCACGCTGTTAAATAACAGTTCATTTTGGTAATGATGTTTGCAAACACTGCGATCTGTACAAACCAGTTCTATGGATTGACGTGTGCATCCGTCTTGACAGGAAGTACAACAAGGAACGGACTTAACGTCATGATTACGCCTAGAGTCACGGGATTGACCAAGGAGTGAAGGTGTCTAAGGAGAACTGAGTTCTACTATGATTTGCTTTCGAACGTGAAGTTCTATAGATGTGGTGTCCGGTGTAGAGCGTTGCCGAGATTTTCGTTTAGTGCCGAAAGCGATCCAACTGATGAGTAGCGCTGTGAGTCCGAAAAGGTAAGCGATAACCGAAATTGATATAATCGCCCCGGTGGGCCAACATTGGGGGTTGGCGATGAGTCGCTTAGATAGGAAGCCGGAGCTGTACTTGGAGAAGGGAGTTGACTGACATGATCGAGATTCAATGTTAGTGTTGGAGCGTAAGACCGTTTGAAACCTTTGAGGAATTGGTAAGCCTGGCATTTTGTATTGCTTGACCTCGTTGGGGTAGTTGAACTCTCGGCACATTCTGCCCAAACATAGCTCAAACAGAGATGACATTGGTTCTCGGTTACTATTCCGTTGGAGCAAGTTATTGATTTTTGAAATGACTGTGCTGACACTGATCGCTGAGCTAGCAGCAGGATTGACAGTATGTATGGCAATATGTTGATGTGGCTCCCTCTAAGGTTCATTGTTCTTTCCTGAGTTTCGAGGCTCTCATCTTCGCCGCTATCAGCATGCAGCCGTCGCAGAATGTCATTTCGCGCTTTTGTTTTGGCTTTGCGCTGCAGGCTCTGTCGGGAAAAGTGCACTGACGGAGACGCGCTTGGGGATGTCGACTGCGGCGAATGGGATTCTTGATCTGTAGCTCTGATTTCCATAAGGTAAAGCTTACTTAATTGCGAGCCGAGTTAGCCTAGTGGTTAGTAGTGTAGTTTTTTTTTCGGCACGCCATGCTCTGCAAAAATTGCAAAAATGGCAACGGTTCCAGCGTCAGGCCCAGGTTGACAGGCCGGCTGATGGAGAAACCTCGTCACAAAACCATGATCACAAGTCGCAATAGAATCAGTGTAAAGGCTAGGACATCACCCGGAAGTGGCGCACAGAACCCCCGCCCGAGTTCTGTGGTCAGTATGCGAGGGCTACCGAGAGCCGAACGACCTCGGCTAAAGAAGCTAGTTCGACTGGGGACTCTGAATGTGGGAACGCTGACCGGAATATCTAGGAAAGTGGCTGACCTGATGAAGCGCAGAAGGATACAAGTCCTGTGTCTGCAGGAAACGCGATGGAAAGGGCGAAAGCCAGGGAGATCGGAGAAGGGGTCAAGCTGTACTACAACGGAGAGGACACCAAGAGGAACGGGGTAGGGATAGCTGTCGCGGAGTCTCTCAAGGATTCAGCAGCGGCTGTCCAAAGAATAAACGACCGCATCATGTCACTGCGGCTGGACACGAAGGAGGTTACTGGACCATCATGTCTGTCTACGCTCCGCAGACCGGATGCTCCGAGCACGACGAGGATGACTTCTACCTCACACTCGAGTAAGCCATAAGGTCCGTACCAGAAGGCGACTACCTCTCCATAGCAGGGGACATGAACGAGCATGTGGGGAGTGGCAGAAGAGGAGTGGAAAGGGTTCATGGAGGTAAAGGGATCGGCCTGATAAACCCGGATGGAGAACGAATTCTGGATCTGGCTATCGCCCACAACCTGGCTATCTCTAGCACCTCCTTCGCGAAGAGGGAGAGCCAGAAGGTGATCTATGCTAGCGGAGGAAGAAAGACGGAAGTCGACCACATCCTGGTTCGAAGGGCTGCCCTGAAATAGTCCGGGATGTGAAGGTCATTCCGGGAAAAGACGTGGCATCACAGCATTGACCCTTGGTAGCCGACCATAGCATACTTCTACGCACCAGGCCCAAAGTGAGGACGGAACCCAGGATCCGATGGTGGAGACTGCGGGGTTCAGAGCGGGACGAGCTACGAAGGGCAGTGCTCGAAGCAGGCCTTCCAGATCCAGCTGGTCCCGTGAATGAGACCTAGAGGAGGGTAGCCCAAACAATCCTGAGATGTGCCAAGGAAACCCTGGGAGAAACGAAGGGAGGAACCAGAGGGGATAAATCGGCATGGTTCTGGAACGAAGAGGTGCAGGCTGCGGTGAAGAGGAAGAAGGAGGCCTACAAGCTGTGGCAGAAGACGAGGGCACCCGAGCATCTCACAGCCTCCAAGGCGCGTCATAGAGCTAGCCTCAACATTCGAGTAGTGAAGACTGTGAAGAGTGCTGACGGTAGGGTGTTACGGAAGCCGGTCAAGGTCAGAGAGAGATGGGAGGAGTACTTCAAGGAACTCCTGAGGGAGGAGTTCCCTCGTCGGGAGGCCGAGGAAGAACAACCAACGGAAGGACCCATCCCACCCTGGACGCAAGAAGAGGTTCGCGAGGCCATAGGGAAGATGAAACTCGGAAAGGCAGCAGGGCCTGACGGTGTGCCAGTAGACTTGGAAGGTGCTTGGGGACCTCGGAATCAACTGGCTGACGCAGTTCCTCAGCAGAATCACGAAAGAAGGTAAGATGCCGGATGACTGGAGGAACAGCACCATAGTCCCATCTTCAAGCAGAAGGGAGACGCTTCCGAATGCTCCAACTACCGAGGGATCAAACTGATCTCACACACGATGAAGATCTACGAACGACTGGTCGACTCAAGGCTGATGGAGATGGTACCCATCTCCCAGGTGCAGTGGTGCTTCATGCCTGAAATGTCCACCACAGACGCCATCTTCATCGCTCGTCAGGTGATGGAGAAATATCGGGAGAAACGAAAACCCTGCTACCTGGCATTCCTGGACCTGGAGAAGGCCTACGACAGGCTAGCTCGGACCGTAATCTGGAATGCCTTTCGAGGTCCCGGAACGTCTGATCACGGTCATAAGGAACATGTACGAGGGCTCGAAAGCGGTGATACGAACTCCACACGGGGTGACAAGGAAAGTGGACATCACAGTGGGGGTACACCAAGGGTCGGCTCTGAGCCCGTTCCTTTTCCTGCTGACGCTTGACTCTATAGTGCACCACCTTGAGGAAGGCCCTCTCAAAACGATCCTCTGCGCGGACGGCATCGCCTTAGTAGCCGACAACCAGGAGGAGCTGGAGGAGAAGGTGCAGCTGTGGCAGAGAGCCCTCGCAGACAACGGCCTACGGCTGAACGTGAAGAAGACGAAGTTCATCAGCTCTTAGCAGTGCGCTGGATCGATCCTAGACTTCCAAGGAAAAACGATGAAGAAGGTGGAAGAATTCCGCTACCTCGGAAGTGACCTATCCAAGGAAGGAAGTGTGGAACAGGCGGTTAGGGGACGGATAAACGCAGCCTGGCTCAAGTGGAGGGAGTCCACAGGGGTCCTCTGCGACCGTAGATGCTCCAGGATGCTCAAAGGCAAGCTCTATAGAACAGCTGTGAGACCTGCCCTCCTCTACGGCAATGAGTGCTGGGCCCTGGGTAAGGCGCAGCAGCGGCAACTGCACGCGGCGGAGATTAGGATGCTGAAGTGGGCATGTGGATGGACCCGTCGGGACAGGGTGCGAAACGAGGATGTTAGGGCAGTGATGAAGACAGCCCCGATCCAGCTGAAGATGAGAGAGCAGCGCCTGAGGTGGTATGGACACATCCTCAGAAGACCAGAGGATCATCCCACAAGGTTGGCCCTAGATTTCGAGGCACCCGGAAAGCGTTCGAGAGGAGCCCCAAGGAAAAGATGGAAGGCCGTCATCAAGAGAGATCTCGCCGAAGTCGGCGCCACGGCAGATGACGCCCTTGATAGGATGAGGTGGCGACAGATCGCAAGATCAGCGGACCCTGCGACTGCGCGGGACTAAACGCTCAGAGGAGAAGAAGAAAGCTTACTTAATGGCCTCTGTATTGGAAAGTTTTTATAAGGGAGTTTCACTTTGGCTGACCGAATCTTTCCGTCGGCACTAGGAACGAGCTCGGTGATTCGTTCTACCGCCCAGTGTCCTCTAGGTATGAGGTCATGTTCTACGAGAACGATCTCGCCTTCATCAGGAATCGGACAGGCATTAACTCGTCTATCTCTGAAACGGAATTTGTGTGTATCTCTCAGAATGGTCAATACTCCATGCTCCACACCAGGGATGTGCGGAAATTTTTCTGGAGAAAGCGGAAGACGAAAGACGGAACGGAAACGCTCAAAAATGGCCGGAAACCGGAATACGAAACGCGGAAACGGAAATGCCGCATGTTTGTCATTTCTTCAAAAGTGCATCAGAAACGGCGTCAGAAGCGGCTTCTTTTGCACTTTTTCTTGCTCAGAACTTTGCGAGCAGCAAAATCATCCACAGATTAATGTTCATCCTCATCATAACATAGCATACCGAAGAATGAGTTCATCATATTGTTGTGATAATATAACATGGGTCCTTTTAGCTATGGCTGGAGCAATAAAGGAAAACAAATTCAGGGTTTTTATCCCACTATTTCAGCATGTGGTCCCTCCGCGGTATCCATATCTATTCCTGCGACTGTTTTTGCTGACTTTTGTGATGCTGCAATTTTCTGAACTCTAACCGAATTAGCCCGTTGAGGTTACTTACAGACTCACATAAAAAATGACTCGGGTGAAGTATAAAACTGGAGAAGCCACCTAGATCATTTTCCGACCAGGAAAGAAACTCCTCTCAACATTACTGGAAACCTGTGGCAACATGGACGACATGGAGACTGCACAGATATCTGCATACTCAACATTAGCAGTTACATTACAGTCACCAAAGCTAGTACTCAGAATTCATTCTGGGATCTAGCAATAAGATGATAACTAGATGACTGGTTAGTCATGGTGGTCCACACTTCCACAGGAATATTCTGTGCCAGCCTGGAACCCCACGCCCAAGGTGATACAGCTGGACAGTTCCTAGATGGTTCTCGAAGCAATAGTTTTGTGTCAGAATTCATTAAGTCACCATAGTCAGTCAAAATAACAGCTCATGGTAGATATTCATGATGCTTCATTAGAAAATGAACCGCATAACTCCATATGGATGAACATCACATCTAACGAAAAAAAAAGAAATTTACACCTTCGATCGGGAACACTGATGTAATCTTGGGGCAGATAACCTCATGGCACAACCTTCACTGAACCCTTTGTTTCATGACACTGCGCTATATGCTTACAAAGTTTTTGTAGCTATTTGTAACTAACGGATTAAGAATTTTATGATCATTCAAATGTTGGGTGCACTTTCTTAGCATACAATGCATACATAGCTTTTGCTGGCCCATTAATTTTGCCCTGCACCCAGCCCTTCCTATTTTTGAGTACCTTTTTTTGGTAGTCTAACCAATTCCAAGAATATAAATACGAGAATTGTCGAACAGTATTTCTCTCACAATTATATGAAGAAGAACCCTTTTTAATTGATAAGCTGATTGTGTTCAAGAGAAAACTAGTGTGGAACAGTGCTCATTTCCGTTTCCGCCTTCCGGACCAAAAACAGGCGGAACACGGAACGGAACGTAAGAGTCCAAAATGGCCGGAAACCGGAATTCGGAACACGGAAACGGAAATTCCGCACATCCCTGCTCCACACGTCCCAGAACTTATGAGCTATTCGATCTGAGAACTTGAGCGCCTCCTTGGCTTGACGAAGGCTTTGCAAACAGTCTGATCGTGGTATGAGTCGTCGTCTTTTTCGATTTTTCATCTACGGAAGGCAAGGAGAAGCTTATGTTTCCTTGAAGGAAATCAACTGTATTTTCGAATGGCCTGGTTCTTCGCTTCGATCCATGGGTAACGGCGCATTAAAGGTGTGCAAAGTGGTAGCGATTGGGCTCTTCGACATACTGTGCAATGCTTTAAGATTTGTCGTAGTACTTTTGATGGGCGTGACAACCAAAACAATTGCCTGGCTAAGGCAAGAAGTTGGTTTCTTCCGCAGTGAGCGTTGTTCCTGTGGAGGTCGAAAAGGACGAGGCGCATTAATTCGGATTTCGGCGCAATGTGTATGGGATTTTTCGTATCATAAAGCAAATTTGCATTGTTTAAACGAGACGAACATCGAATTATTTGATCTTGGTATCTCACTATGTTCTTGTCCTGATGTCGAGATTTCAGTTTATTCAGATTTAGTTGGCTGTGTTCCAGTTGGAAGATTATCTTCTCAGCAACGTTCATGTCTTCAGCAGTGATTTGAGAGTCTGGATCAAATTTGTGTACTACCTAAGGTTTAATTGGTTTATCGGCTGATATGTTCACTCTGTCTACCACACCACCACACGGCGAAGGAATTACCCGACTAACGCCGTAACGCGCAGAGCCTTTGAAAAACTGCTGTGGCGACGTAGATCGATTATCTGGTCAAAGTGTTTCTCCGTGTCAGATTTCAAGCTCATTTCTGGGGCTCAAATGATTTCCTCTTCCTCGGCATATCGAGAGATGTAACCTCTATTAAGTTCAAATTAGTTAGAATGTTCTTGCCTGCGAGTAGCCTTGCGCGCCGTTGACCCAGTCTGTGGGTGGAAGTTGGCTGTTGGTAACTCCGCAAGTCCCAATGTCAGCGGGATTGTTTTCACTTGGGGAGTGTAATAGGTTAACCTCATAACGAAGAGCAGTGAGCCTGTGAATCATGGTTTTTATGCGCTCTCTTTGATTTACTACAGACAGAGGAAGCTTTCTCGCGGTGCTTATCCATTTTAGTGCTGTCAAGCTATCGCTGACGATTGATCCATTTTACACCTACTGGAACCGCATTAGAAATCGATTCCGCGAGCCTTAGGGCTAACGGTAAAGCTAAAAGTTCAAGTCGCGGTTTGGACAATGTTCGTTTCTCAGTAGCTAATTTCGTTTTTCCGCTTAGAAGATTCGAAATTGATTCCGCATTGTGTTCCATGAATACACATACTGTCATGGCCGTGCCATTTGCATCAGCGGAAATCCACAACTGATTCTACTCTTCCTCGTTATGCCATGGATTTTGAGACAGATCACGTGGTATTTCAATAAAAGCATTGTCAATTTCCTTTAAAATGAAGTTCCATTCCTCAATCACTTGTGGATGAAGGGATGAGTTCCACGCTTTTGCAGTACCAAGAATGGAACGTAGTAGACATTTCTGTTCAATTAGAAGTGGAGCGCCAAACCCGATAGAATCGTATATTGAGTGGTGCTGACGTAGCGTGTCTCTTTCCACTCTGACACCTTTACTTGTGCCTGTTGTAAATGAGAACTTGCCCGAGGATGGGTCGTAGTTCACGCCAAGTGGCTTCATAGAGCCGCAGGTGCTCGATCATCTTCACATATTTGAGAGTTAACCTGACTGAAATTGCTGATGTACGACCTAAGGTTCATGCCGATTTCATGGAGCATTTTTTTTGATTCACTGTATTTTTGGATTGCTTCCATTTCTGTGGAAGCAGTCATTAAAATATTGTTTACATAAAGATACCGCTGAATTTCGTTAGCCAGTGGGGAGTCAACATTTCTAAGGTAGCAAATTACCATGTTTAAGATACTAGAGAAGGTTGTTGTCCCAAAAGAAACTCTTTTCCAGCGATATTCTACAAGGTTGGAAGCAATCGGAGGTTTGCCTGAATCGTTAAGCCATAAGAAACGACAGAGGTCTCTATGAGATCCTTGTAAGCGTACCTGGGTGAACGCTGCTTGAATGTCTGCGATCAAAATGATCGGAGGCTCTCGGCTTGCTACCAAAATATCGTGAATCTTGCTTACGAAGGTCGCCCCAGTGAACAAAATGTCACTAAGGGACAGCTTTCCCCGTTGATGGGAGGATGAACACAGTGCGGAGGGGAGTCGCTTTGTGTTCTCGCCAGACCCCTGAATGGGGCATGTAGTACGTCCCAACGGAGTCTGAAACAGGTTCATGAACTTCTTATATGACGTCATCCTGAAGGTATTGCTTGATGATTTTAGCATACCATTTCTTTTGTTCTGGGAAGGAATTCAGGTGCTTGACTTGGGCTATCAGGCGCTTGATAGCCAAGTTCCGGTTATTGCTTAATTCCGTTATGTTCTCTTTTAAAGGAAAAGGTGCGGTTACGCACTCTTTTTCGAAATGGATAGACTGGGTGTATTTGACTCTGTATGCTTAACTGCATTCTTCGTCAACGCCTTCTGTTTTTGTGATTCCTAAGCTTTCAAGTTCGAACATCGTTTTAATCATTTCCAAATCTGATTTGGAGTCTGAAACAATGGTACTATACGAGAGGTCGTAGTGGTCCGGAATAAGTCTGTTCGTTCATTTCTCCCCGTCCATACGCGTCTAATCCAAATATTGTCTTAGCGACTCGTAACCTGGATGGCATAGGCAATGATGCAGTGTCTTCGAGGACAAATGAAGTATACAGATAAATGCCTATCAAAATTTGAGGAGTTCGAATTTCTCCCCGAACGCGGCAGTTGGATAAATATATGTTGTTTTGCTCCATGAACTTGACATCTTTGTCAACGAGTAATACCGATAAACCCCGTAACGAGGGTGGGTTTGGTCCTTAACGAGAACCTTAGTTCTCCTCCGTGAGCACTGCGCACATCCAAGACAACCCTGTGAGATATAAAGGTTTCCGTTAGTCCTCCAATTCCGGACAGAGAACACTGATTGGACTGGAGAAAGCGGAGTGCTAGTCGTTCGATGGAATATTCGTCGATTAAGCTTGTTTGAGCACCCGTGTCGAAAAAGAATAGCGCCTTCTCGTAAACCTCACTCTTGTAATTCGAGTCTCATCTCTCTGCGGTCATCAGCACAATTTGCTCGTGGTCTTGGGAATTTTCTTTCCCCACACCGATTGCGTTAGATGCATTGCTGTTGGATAGGATAGCATTAGGGGTTGCTGCAGCAGCTGTAACCGGCTTCGTGACCTCTGATGGAATCGACTTCTGCTCTACGACAGGTTGTATAAACAGTGGAGTTTCAGACGATGAATGTTGCACTGCTACTCCAGTGTGAGCGTTACTATGAGCCATTTTGGCACGGCGCTGAACAGATGGTGACTGTTGCATTACTATGGCCGTTTGCACGCACAGTGAACTGTCGTGAAGTCTGCCACACCAAGGACAGTTCGAGCGTGAGCACTCGTTGCTTTTGTGGTCACTGGAGAAGCATTTCCAGCACTAATTGTTCTCTATCACTATCCTTCGACGATCACTCACATCTACTACCAATTGGCATTAGAACGTTTTATGGTTTGTCTTGCCACCAGGGGTGTGCGCTGACTTGCCGCCGGTAAATTTTTTACCGCATATTTTAACGCCGAAATCTGCCGGTAAATTCCGGTAAATTCGGTAAATCCGTTAATTTTTTTAAATTTCAATGTTCGTTTTAAAAATATGGTTTTAAGGGGCGGTGATATAAAAAAGCGAAAACCATACAATCACTTTCAGTAAACCATAACAACTTCATTTTGTCACGCATATGCCATTCTAAAACAGACAACGCCCTAAAAGCAACGAATATCCTACAACAAACAAAACAAGCAGAAGCGCAACAAGACACAAGTATAAGGCCTATGGTATACTCCCGTCCGCTGCCGCGACGCGGGAGTGCACAGCGACGCGATGGCTCGCGATGCGCGTCGCAAGCCGTCGCCGTCGCTGAGGCTGACATAGTTCACGCAGTTCTGCAGACGGAGACTTTTGCAGAATTTTAGCGAATCAGCTGATTCAGTGCATTTTTTCCGGATTTCTTGTTTTCTCAGCCTTTTCGTTCGTGATTTCGCGTTTTTTCCCGTTTTATCGCCTTCTGCACAATCGGCACAAAAGAGGGGGAAAACGGCCTAGAAAAACATCTCATCCGAAAAGCAGCCGCTCATTTGGCACATTTCTGTGCCGGACATGTCAGCAGAACCTCCACGTGACTTGTCCAGCACAGAAATGTGGATTTCTGTGCCGTCAAGGAGGCTCACAGGCGAAAACAATGCGAGAATCGGCACAAAAGAGGGGAAAAACAGCCTAGAAAAACATCTCATCCGAAAAGCAGCCGTTCATTTGGCACTTTTCTGTGCCGGACATGTCAGCAGAACCTCCACGTGACTTGTCCAGCACAAAAATGTGGATTTCTGTGCCGTCAAGGAGGCTCACAGGCGAAAACAATGCGAGAATCGGCACAAAAGAGGGGGAAAACGGCCTAGAAAAACATCTCATCCGAAAAGCAGCCGTTCATTTGGCATATTTCTGTGCCGGACATGTCAGCAGAACCTCCACGTGACTTGTCCAGCACAGAAATGTGGATTTCTGTGCCGTCAAGGAGGCTCACAGGCGAAAACAATGCGAGAATCGGCACAAAAGAGGGGAAAAACAGCCTAGAAAAACATCTCATCCGAAAAGCAGCCGTTCAAGCCGTCGAAAAAAACCAAAATGACTCTAGCCACGACGAAATCTCTACGAGAAGAACAACAGAGACATCACATGACCACCCAACATCACCAGACGTGTGTTGAAATTGCTGTGGTATGGTCACGAACCAAGGAAGTGTCGAAATAAGTGAGTGGAAGTGCATAGAATAGGGCATGACAAGCGCTCCCCCCTCCGCGACCATCGCAGCCCGTCGCACAGGAGTATGTTTCACTTCCGCGACGCGGACGTATAACACCCCTCTGCGACGCATCGCGGGAGCGATGACGCGTCAACTGACAACCGCGCCCCACTGCGCCGCCCGCCACTGCAGCGAAGGCGCGCC
Source organism: Heligmosomoides polygyrus bakeri (assembly GCA_947359475.1). Classification (NCBI taxonomy): domain Eukaryota; kingdom Metazoa; phylum Nematoda; class Chromadorea; order Rhabditida; family Heligmosomidae; genus Heligmosomoides; species Heligmosomoides polygyrus. The sequence continues at coordinate 48,918,466 of OX375869.1, read as the reverse complement.
GTGGACAGTTGACCCGCGCCCATCGCTGGAGCGACGCGGGAGTATACCATAGGCCTAAAGATCTGTATTGTGGATGCTCTAGAAAGGACGAAAGCTTAGATGAAGCTCTACAAAAACATTTTTTGAACATCCGACATTCGATCGAATATGCTTTGGAGCAAAACCGGACACCTCAGAAAAAAGAACATGATGGCGATTTTCTTTCCTTTCTTATACAGGAAAATAGCTTAAGAGACCACCAAAAGATTGGGTAGAGTAGTAGAGTAGAATCCGGTGCCTTACATCCTGGACTAGATTATGGGAACAACAAGAACGTATCTTGAACTCATTCCTCTGGCGGTCGTCTAAGGCCTATGTTATACTTCGGCGACGCGTCGGCGAAGTATAACATAGGCCTAATCTGTGAGCTTCTATATCTCAAAATTGTTGTGTGAATCTCAGCGGGAGGTACTGTCGCAGGGGAGCGCGCTTCTAACACTGGAGTGCACCATCTCCGCCTGGTGATGTCGTCATGGATGTTTTAATGAGGTTGAGGACCACGAACGCTAATAGAAAGTTATCGGAGAAGATAGAAGCAATCACTTCTAAACTAAGATCGGTAGTATATTTTCTTCTCCATTCGATAGATAAAAACATGATTTTGCATATATAGTAAGAGCCGTTAAGTTTTCCTGTAAATCTGGGAATTGGAAATTCGTTAAGTGAATTCATCGCGAGAATGCCAGTAAATCCGTTAAACCGGCAAATCGTTAACCGTTAAACGCACACCCCTGCTTGCCACAAAAGACGCTTGACTTCGGCTTGCTGGAAGGGTTCGTACGCCGCTCTTCTTTCTGCTCATACCTCTTGTTGCCTAGCCAAATATACTTTGAACGTGCAATCACTTTTTCAAGTAGGTCTAACGTTTGACCTAGGGTGCATGTGTCATTCTTGTTTTCCTTGAGATACTCCTCAACAATGTTTTGCGGGAGCTTCTTGAGGAGGTTCTCGATCCACATCGGACAATGCACCTCAATTACATTGTAGCCAGAGAAGACCATTTCGTGTATTAATGATCGAATTTCGTCAAACGCGGTTTCACATGAAGAGATGTTACTTTCTGCTGGTCGAAGTTCGGTGAGGCGTTGTATAACACGCGCTAGCACGTTGCTCACGTTACCGTGCTTCTTTTTGATTGTATTTACCATCCACTGATAATGTTGTGGCACAATTTTGATACCCTTTATGGTGACTGCATCCTGTCCCGTCAAACTTTCTTCGAGCAGGATCAGTTTTTCTGTGTCACTGAGTAATTGAGTTTCATGAACCATTGTTTCGAAAATGGCCCAATACTCTATGAAGTCGGTCTTGCCATCAAACTTTGGAATTGAAATGTTGGGAGGCTTTAAGGAATGAGTCTTGAGCGCATCTGTGTTTGCGGTGACTTTCATGTTGCCGACCGTTGCTATCTGATCAGCTGTTTCCACCGAGGTCTCGCTGTTATGTAAATATTTTTCTAAGTTTTGCAGTGTGCTGGGAACGTCTTTGGAGTCAGCAATCTTGGCATTTCCTGAGAACCTCAGTGAGCGATGCGGGGTCCTATTCTAGCGTATGACCTGTTTGTTTCGGCTGCTGTGGTGCAGAAATGCTAGGCAACATGGCGGATAGCGCTGCAAGCTCATGTTGGACTTCCACATATCACGTTTTGAGAGCGGAAAGCATTGCATCTGCCCCTTAGAGGGTTGCATCATATGAGAGCTCAGATTCAATTGCTTGAAATTCCTCCAAGAACTCTTTCTTGTGGGATTTTTTCGTGTCTGCGTACTCCCTTTCAATTACTCTAAGCACTTCTAGCACATCGTTTCTAGATAAATCAAGGAGCGCAATGGCATTTTTGATTGAGCCGGACATCTCTATACAGTATTTGTATTTGTCTGTTACATCGTCCGGGTACTGCGTCACTCCTGTGAAAGGTCGGAATGTGGTTAATTGCGCTTCAAGATGATGGCAAGCTCGCTTCAGAGTCGCTTTGCGAAAGTAGAGCGACATGGTGGCACCAATGTGCTATAAAACACTTGTAGTTGGTACAATCAGAAATGACTGACTCAGAAATGTGATAGGCTAAGAATGCGTGATCACGACCTAGCTATTTACTTCGACCTGTGGGGAAGAAATACGTAGAGGGGAAAATTTTCGTGTAATTCGTGAGGCCGATGCACCAGTGTGCTATAAAGCACTAAAGCTGACACGACTCGGTGGTTCACCAGTTTATTCCTCGATCGCAGCCGGTCGCGGCTGATACAGAGCATCAAAGGCAGCGATAAGGGGCAGAGCTTACAGTCGTGAAACATAAATTATTCCGTCAGATAAAGCGAGAAGTTCCGTATTAGACGTTATCTGCAGGGTGCGTAAAAGTATTGACGCACTAAACGTAAGCGTTAGAAACGACAACACATTATAAAATTTAATCAGTTTATATACAAAATGTAAACAATGAGCTAGCGAACAGAACGGTATCACTTGTATTTTATATGGGCTTCTTTGCTGCAAATGCAGGGGCGAAGACGACGAGGAAAGGAATCGACGGTGCGCCGCAAGTAGTCCACGTCGACTTCGTTCATGCTTTGACCAGATCATCCTTCACTGACTTTATACTTTTGTGGGAAGTAGCACAAGCTTTGCTCTCCAAAACTTCCCATATAGAGTAATTCAGTGGGTTCAAATCCAGTCTATAGAGAGGTCATTCCTCTTCCGAAATGTAGTCCTTCAAGTTGGCGCGGCACCAGTCCTGAACACTCCTCGCTGCGCAGGAGTCTAATCCTACTGGAAGAAATACGGCCTACTTTCAAGGTGGGATTTGAGCCAAAAAACCATTGCTTCTTTAGGACGTCAATACAGATAGTTCTACTGGTTTATCTTCACTTCTGTATCCACGAAAACGAGAGGCGCTTGTGATGAATGCACAAACCATGATACTGGCCGGATGCGGCTTCCTTGCAGCGAGCCTTCCGCCGGAACTAGCACTTTGGAGGTCCTCGAAGAGTATTTAACACTCTTACATGGTGAATGCACAAAAGTATCAAGTCACTGAAGGTCAAAGCATGGAACGAAATCGACGTGGACAACTTGCGGCGCACCATCGATGCCTTTCTTCGTCGTCTTCGCCCCTGCATTCGCAGCAGAGAAGCCCATATAAAAACAAGTGATGCTATTCTGTTTGCTAGATCATTGTTGACATTTTGGATATAAACATGTTAAATTTTATAATGTGTTGTCATTTCTAACGTTTACGTTTAGTGCGTCAATACTTTTTACGCACCCTGTAAAATTGTGAAGATGAACATTCATTCGGTAATAAACGAACGAAAAGCTGTTGCACAAAACCCGCCAGAACTCTCTGGCCGGCCTAAGATCCCAATGCATCGTTAGTGGGAAATCTCACAGCATCCGTCTACCGTTAGACAAGAGCACTGGCCCTCAAGATTGCCATTCTGAACACGCGTAGACGCAATATTAAGCTCCAATTTTGCAGATGTGGTCCAGAAACTCATCTTCATCAGACCATGGGGCTATCTCACCCTTCCTCAGGCCAGATTTATCAACGACTTACAGCAATCTAACGGCGAAAATACTGCCGAAATCTCTGATAGCGCGGCTTATCAACAAGCGATATGGTGAAATGTTGAAGCCGCGCTATCAAGGAGTTCGGCAGTAATTTCGTCGTAAGGCCCCTTTATACTTCATCGCAGCGCGACGCGACGCCACGTATTGTGCCCACATTGATCGAGCGATGTGATCGGTCAATTTGGCCACTATACATGCCGTCACGTCGCTCGGCGTCGGAAGTATAAACGGGGCCTTATATTGCTGTAAGCCGTTGATGAATCCGGCCCTGGTCTCTGAAGGAAGGACACCAGTGATGTGCCTAATGGCTTGAAGGAAGTTATTGATTTGAAACGTTCATAACGGAGGATAACCACAGGTGTTTTTCGAGTTCTTTTCTCCTTCCTAGTGCTACTGCGCTTGCGATTGGATATAGCAGAGCGTTATCGAACGTTTCAATTACCGAGTTACTCACCCATTTCCCAGAATGTAGTCATCCTGATCACCAGAACAGGCCTTGTAAAAGGCTCCTGTTAACCAGCTTGATGCTCTATCCCTCGCTGAACACGCTGGTGTCTTTTAACGCCTTTGCAACAATGCGGGTTTTTTCGCCTGTACGTCGCACGCGCTATTGTTACTGAAAAACATATTTGTGGATAAAATTAAACTAAACCCACAGCACCTGTTAATTATTTAATGTAGAGGAATGGAAGTAGAAAGAATTGCTCCAAGAAAAAAAATCGATGCGTTTTCATCTAGCATCGTGTCAAGTTGTTAGATCGGCTAACCACTGACAGACACCATTGCCCGGAATTTTCGGGAAGGGGCTAAGGACTAGGAGAGACCAAACTCACGGTACTATGAAGGTAAGAAGACACCACCGGATGGATTTAGTGGTGTTCCCTACTAATGCCTAGATGAGAAAAAATCTAAGGTTGCATCGAGATGCGCATTACTGAAATTCATCAGCTCTCCATCTACTTGGCCTTGATCCGCACTATCAGGAACACTTTTCACGAGAAGCAGTTCTGTGTTGTTACAGCATGAAGGGCAAAACAATGTAAAACGGCTTCACCGTCTAGGGACTGAAACCTCAACACCTCGCTCACAAAGCATCTGCCCACTATACGTTTGTCCTTGGGGAAAACTTCGAGTTTCGAATGGTCGAATATCATTCGAGTTTTCAAAAGGTCGAGATTCGAATAATCGAATTTTGAATAGTCTAATATTCGAAAAATCAAATGAACCCTCTTATTTATTGTGGTCACTCAATAATTGGCATTTACTTATTTTTTATCACCCACTGTCAACTACGTTCGACAGAGCGGCAGATACGAAGGCTTCAAATTATCATTACTTCTCTACCATTTGGTAATTTGCGAAAGGGGATCGGTAATTATCAATTGTGGTGGATCGATTTTGATCAATGGATCTCCCGTCCCGTGGCCGACGTACTCTACTCCACGTTAAATCAGGGCTAATGGAGTGGAGAGTGGCGAGTCCAGTGAGTGATAAGTGCTACTGAGGCTGAGCGCGATTCAACTATGCTCGAAAGGCCCCTGTTATGCACCGCTCACAGTCGACGGTTTGTATCTAGTCCGATAACACCCTTATCGTTAGTCTTGAATAGTGCAATAGCGAAAATGGGTTGGACCCGCTTTCGCAAAGCCCTTCAACGGAGCCAGAACTCAGACTGAACCCTCTTCGTAAGACCTCAATATGTCTTTTCTGCAGCAGATCCCCTTTGTTTCATCACTCCGTCCGTGCTAACATTTCTTTTACAATTTGGAAGCTTGGCGTAACTCAGAGAAGGAAGCAACCTATGGAGCAAAAAGTATATAGTGCTTCCCACAGAAGACGGTTCTCTTTTGTCGGTGTATGAATTCTTAAAGAAGCAAGTGGTGTTTCTTTGTAATTACCCTTTGTCATTTGTACTTTGCGCCGCCTAAGGAAATTCTTCGCCACATTATAGCGCGAGTGGTTCAAGTTTCTTGTACATCATGGATTGGAAAATGTTGTAAGCATCTTTCCCGAGATGTGACCTAACTATCATTCGGTTCAACCTCCGTGTGTGTAAAGATTATACATTGGATCCGATTGAATCATTTTCGGATATCCGATTCGGATATCCCGATCCGAATCATCCAATTATGCGGCCACTACAAAATTACCCTTATCCGAATCATCCAAAACTCCGGGGTCCGCGAAATTGTCATTATCCGAATCATCCAATTATCCGGTCCCTGGTGGATTCGGATAAAATCGGATAAATTCTGGTAACCCGTTGAATTTCCTCGCTCCATTTTGAAGTCGTGCACCCTGGACAAAAGCACATTCCAAACGAATTTTGCAGGCGGGCACGCTGCTGAGTCATTGGTTTACGCGAATTGCTGTGAAATAGTTTCGCTGTGACGTTGAATACATTTAGCGCGCTGCTGTCGATCTTGGCATCTCTTCCTTCAAGTACCATGTTGCGCTGCCGGGAAATAGCAAGGACGGGGACTGAGGGAGAGAAGGGATTAATCACGCCCTCTGATCGGAACTTCGCTATTTCACATTGTATAGCATTCGGCGCAAATTGGGTCAAGGGGTCGCCATATAGAACAGTTCTCTACCGCACTTTGTGGTGCATGAAATTAAAAATGTTATTCAACACTTATGTGTCCACCATTTGATGAACTGTGTTAGACCATTTCTGATGTAATACGCAATTCATGTGCCTTCTTGGGAAGGAGAAAAAGGAAGGAGGAAAAATTGACCCATGGTGATCCCCCCGAACCAATATGCGTCACTTGATAATGGCACTTTGGAAAGCCCGGATCTTAGAATAATTCATATTGGAATCAGGGATGTGAGAAATTTTTTTAGAAAAGCGGAAGACGAAATACGGAACGAAAAAGCTTCAAAATGTGTGGAAATCGGAATGCGAAACATCGCCGAAATGGAAATGACTCAAAACTCTTTAGTTCGTCTAATAGTTCATAATTATACATATATCCATAATGGTAGTAATAACTGAGATGCCGTTAACGACTATGTTAGCGGGCAAGGCAGCATGCGACTCTTTTTCAGCAACATATAACAATATATAACAATAAAAAATCCTTGTATTCGTATTTTTGCCAAGACGATTTTTTGAACATTACTAGTGTAACAAATCGAAGTTTGTGCAAGATCTCTCTGTAAACAGGAAGAAAGTATTTTGAAAGCAAGGAACCTAGCTGACGAGTAAGATGCCAGAGATTTCGCCACTCATAGCACTTAACTGGTCTTATTCAATGCCCCAGATCTGTCCCAATTAGGAGGAGGCAGATTTAAGGTTACAGTTGCGTTCAGCACCCACGAGACGACACCCACGCTCTGGGTACCAATGCATCATTTGGCAGTAGCTGAAGCTCTGAAACAAACTCAGAGGAGGGAATTGGAGGGGCAAGACACCGCGTGCCCTCCTCCGACCGAGATAGGTCTAATGTCCCCTATACGCGCATTGTTAGCAGTCCAAGAGTGCTTATAGAACATCGATCTAGATTTGGTGCTCCAGGCCAGGCCTAAGATTACTAGGAAAAAAGAAAAGCATGCTACGGATAAGGGATTTGACTCAAACACTCATGGAACCTTTGTGGAGCTACGCTACTCGATAGTACATCGTTTCAAGAAAAGAAAAAAGAATCCAATTTGGTTACTGTTTCGAAATCAGAGTGCACCACCGGTTTGAAAGCAACACAATCACAAATGTCGCGACCAGGGGTGTGCGTAAATGAAATCCGAAATTTCGTAAATCGTAAATCGTAATTACGACAAAATCGCCGTAAATCGTAAATCGTAAACCGTAAATCGTAACTAGACTGGAGATTCAAAGTTGGTCTCAGAGAAAACGATCATCGCATTGCGCCACCATGTCTGCAAGAGATGTTGTTTTTGTGCTTCGTAGCAAGCAAACACCTTCGCCCTTTTTTATACAGGTTGAATCATGGCTTTCAATGAAGAAAATGCTTGCTTATTGGTTAACCTAGTTAATAAGAAAATCACAAGTGACCACATAAAATATTTAGCTATCACAAAAAGGTTTTATAGCATGTAGTTTCACACTTTTGTCCTGATATTCGACTATCCTATCTTTTTGACATTTTGTCACCGCTAAATTAAGTGAACAGCTAGCTGTGACTCCCAGACAGATGTCATGTCAAAGCTGATTTCCTGATAAAAATTAAAGGGCAAGTGCTGCAAAAAGCATAAAACCAGACGATACTTGGCACTACTAGCCACGCTGAACCAAAATTAAAGAGAGTGCGCATGAAGAAAATGAAAAATTGGCAATCTTCAATGTTCTGGATAAGCTTTGGTACTATAATAAAAGTGCGGCTGAAAGATGTACTACAATCTATTATATATTGATCTATAAATACAGAGTGCCCACGAAAATGTCACTTCTTTAGATCACTTTAAAGGCAGAAAGACAAAACTCTTCTGATGATAGCCTACAAGGCCTTGAACCATATGAGGCTTTGGCGCTAAGAGACTCGGGGGTGGGGGAGGTCACTATGTAGGGCAGCCCTACACAACATTTTGTGTTGTACGAAGCAAAAAATTTTATGCAAGGCCTATGTTATACTACGGCGAAGAGTCGGCGAAGTATAACATAGGCGTTACAGTATAACGAAGTATAAAGGATAAAGGACGACGTTACTCAATCCCTTCTGGGATGCGCCAGCGCATTCTACTTCTACGGGATGTCGTGGAGGCGACATGAATGCGTATTTGGCCATACAATGACTTGCGGTGGCCAGCCGATGAACAACTCAGCGCTTTATCCTTCCCAGACACGTCTGGTAGCAATTCACCGACCCCGGAGGGATGGAAGGCTTGGTTAGCCTGGGCGGGAAATCCGAACCAGGAACCTGGTATCGGGTGCACGCGACAGTCGCGCCTCCTCCGACTGCGCTACACGCGCCCATAACGAAGTATTTAGGCTAATTTGGATTTAATATGCGTTCCTATCAAGGCGGTTAACCACCTCAATACAAGGTGACCCCTGAGCCGTTTTGCGCAGAGGCTTTGATAAAAAATAAAAATTAAATAGATTTGCAACTTTTCGATTGAAACGGTACCTCAAACCGCCTCATAGCATTGAACCGCATCAGAGAATCATGAATTACGCAAGAGTTGGCGTCTCTCACCTAATAAAGATGTTTTTGTATAATTTTAGTAGCTCCGAATAAAAGTATAAAACGGAAAAATGATTTAATAACTATTCTTGTTCCCTTTCTTCAAATGGTCACATCTTCGACACTCGAGATGCACCATGCAGGACTCACTTTCCTACATTTGACCTTGATGGTACTTTAATGCCGTTTCAGCGTTCGTCATGCATTTTCTCGCACAATTCAAAGACATGTTAGTCCTTTACAATACCGCCCGCGTCGCGCGGTCAAAAAGACGGTTTACGACGGAAAAATCCGTCGCAAACGGTCGCATGCTCATAACTCCTTTAATTTTGAGTTGTTGCAGAAGCAGTTGGTACCATTCGATTCGTCTCCTCGAGATCTACAAAACTATGTATAAAGCTTTACCAGGCCACCTCGTTTTCGCCGTGGGTGGCCTAAAAAAATAATCGCAGCAGGCTTTTGCGATTGGAGCACCTTATTTTCCAGGACGTGCATGTGACGTGCAGTGTTTTCGGAGTATCTCAAGCATGGCGTGCGTTGTCAGTGCTTCGTCATGCCTGGAATGTTTCGAGAGTGCGCCGTGCACAATGCATATAGGATCGAACCTATCAATCGAATGGACGCAAGCATGCCCACTGGGTTTCTATCTTCACTTAATGGAAAATGTAAAGCCTTCAAGTCTATCTTGCACCGTTTGGAGAATTTTATGAGAAATTTCCGGCCGTCCTACTTAGGATTTGCTCCTCTCAGTCCGACGAGCCTTTGGAGTGTGCCGTACACAATGCATGTAGGATCGAACCTATCAATCGAATAATCGAATGAGTTCGACAACTGGTAGAGTGAGCGTTTGGGGAGTTCTATCATAAACTTCCAGCCGCTCTACTAAAGGAATTGCTCTAAGGCTGTCCAGCTAGCCTTTGAAGTGCGCCGTGAACAATGTATATAGAGTCGAACCTTCCAATCGAGGGGGGGGGGACCGCTTGCAAATTGCACGCGAGGGCGTGTTCGAAGCGCAATAACTCTTTCAAGTTCAAATCGTTTCGACTGCAACTCGTGGCTCTTGTAGGCAGTAAAACGGTCTAGTAGTAAGCTAGAGTAGAAGGGTGTAGCTTACGAAGAGGCAATGCTACAGGGGTGCGAACAAGCAGGTGAAGCTTGTGTGACGCATTTTTTCCGATTTCGGTGGACCACTGTGGGAAGACCCGGCGAGCAAACGGTCTTGAAATGCGTGTGCAAATAGAGCGCTTAAGGTGCTTTACGACGACCTTGTCAGAGCTCCTCAGCTTTCTGAACTGCCTTAGCCTCACCTGCCAGTTTAAACCGGCGGAAGATAGCGGTTAGAGTTTCTTGCGCTCTTACTCGCCCAGGTTTGACTGTTCGACACTAGCAGTGGTACCGTTCTGTTCAGCGTGAAAAGCGCTATCGAATGGTATCAATTTCGACCGATTCTGGGAACATCGGTTTTTTGACAATTTCGCATCAAAGGCGAGGCTGCTTCAAAGGCGCGGCAGAAGGACGATGACGTCATCGAAACTCGATATCATCGAATTGGACCATGCCTGACACCGTTCGATAGAACTTTTCATGCTGAATTGAATGGTGTTATTGGGTGTAGGGAAAACTGTAATATGGGCTAATAGGAACATCGACCGTTGTTGTGCTAAATTGCACGCGCGGGCGTGTTCTGAGCACGAAAACTCTGTCATATATTAACCTTTCCGGTTACAGCTTGTCAATTTTGTAGGCAGTAAAATGTTCTAGTAGCGCACTGAAATACAGCAATGTAGCTTATGACTGGACAAAGTTACAGCAGTGCGAAAATGCATGTTAGCCTTGGGCGACACGATTTTTTCCAATTTCAGTCGACCCGTGCGCGAAGACGCAGGGAGCTAATGGCCTACAAATGTGCACTTGAGCAGAAGACTTTAGATGCTTTAAGATGACGTGCTTACAGCTCCTAGCTGTTTAAACTGCCTTAGCCACAGCTGCCATTTTAGGGCGGCGGAGTTTTAGCGTTGACGTTTCCTGCGCCATTATTCCCCAGGTTTGAGTGTTCGACAATCGCAGTGGTATCGTTCTGTTTACCATGGAAAGCACTATCGAAAGGTACCAATTTCGACCGATTTTGGAAACATCGATTTTTTTACAATTTCCCATCGAGGACGAGGCGCTCCACGCCGAGCCTGCGCGGACGTTGACGTCATAGAAAATCCATATTTTCGATATTGGCCAAATTTTCTCGTCCAGAATCATCTAGGGGTTATTTGGGGCGCTGATTACGAGCCCGACGTCCGTTTTTGAAATTCCGCCGATTTCGGTAGGTCTTGGATTTTCTTCTGGATAATTGGGGGTGGCCGGATAAGGATCACCGATTTTGCTCAAACTTCGTATAGGGGCGGGGATTTATTCGGGGTGCCGAACACGATGCCGAAGTTCATTCGGACGATTACGGCAGGAGACCGCCCATACCGATAACTGAGGGTGATCGGTGGTCCTGACTTAGGCCACCCACGGCGGCCACCCACGGCGAAAACGAGGTGGCCTGGTAAAGCTTTATACATAGTTTTGTAGATCTCGAGGAGACGAATCGAATGGTACCAACTGCTTCTGCAACAACTGAAAATTAAAGGAGTTATGAGCATGCGACCGTTTGCGACGGATTTTTCCGTCGCAAACCGTCTTTTTGACGCGCGCGACGCGGGCGGTATTGTATCCGTTGTAAAAAAATCTGGCAACAAATTACCTAGAGATGGTTGAAAGAGATCTTTGTTGATCCAGGCGAGGAATCGAATTCTACCTTGCTCGAGCACATTTCTGCAGCATCACTCATCTAGACTCCAAAAAGCTGATAAAGCAAGACCATGAAATACTCCACACACAGATTCTGAGGGCCTGCGGGAGGGGTCTAGTGTCAAAAATTATTCTAGGTATACTCAAACTGGAGGGCGCTAGATTTGAGTGTGTGGTGATCAGAGATCACATTTACGAAAATTTACGATTTACGACCCAAAATGTCGTAAATCGTAAATCGTAAAAAAATCCGTCAAAATCACCGTAAATCGTAAAATCGTAAATCGTAAATCGTAATTACGCACACCCCTGGTCGCGACTAGGGGTGTGCGTCAATGAAATCCGAAATTTCGTAAAACGTAAATCGTAATTACGAAAAAATCGTCGTAAATCGTAAACCGTAAATCGTAAGAGGTGCCTGACTCATAGTGCATCTGAATACCTGATTTTCTTTTATTATAATAAGGCTAATCGAAGGAAAATATTTTTATTGTGTCGTTTTCAGTTCGAGCTGGACACATTTCTAATTAAGCTGGAAGCCACTAAAATCAATTAACATCTTTCAGATCGAGCTGGACAAGTTTGAGGACAATCAAAAGAAACTACTTGTTCAGAACGCTATCTACAAGGACACCTATGCACGGTGCACAAACAAAAACTTGGACGACCAAAAAATGTGCATCATAATGGCTAGCCTTTAGCTTGCATATAAGAGTATGGCTTTGAAGAAACAACCTCTACAAGCCAGAGTCAAAACCAATAAAAATGATTCCATTCAAAACCAGAAAATCATTTCATCACTGATCAACTCAACGTAAACAGCATTTACACAAGAAATCCAACAAGCATCGCCTACTGAGTGAGCACATGGCACATTTCTATCGTATGGCACATCTGAAGTTCTAAGCCTATCCACATTCTGAATTGTACCAAAGGGTATTTTTGCAGCAGACGAGAAGGAATTGTGAGACAATTAAAAAAGTATGATCACTTTTTCTTTTTAGACACTCATTATAGTCTGATTTTTAAACTTTAGATTACAAAAAGGAGCATCGTATGCGACATTCTTTAGAAGTAGAGTAGAGAAGAAGAGAATTGTTTAAGCTGAAAAGTGTTCAACTGGTTCGTAGGTGCAAGGTGCATTTTAAACATATGGAAGACCCATGCTAGAGAAGTCGGAGGAGGAACGACTGTCACGCGATTCAGAGTAGAAGTTCTTGATTCGGATCCTACCACGGCCAACCAACTTTTTCATACTTCCTCGGTCGGTGACTTGGTACGGGGCTTGTCTGGGAAGGATAAAACACTGACCTTTACGTTGTTAAAAGATGTTTTGTTGCGATCAAAACTCTTGTGCCAGGCGGGACTCGAACCCGCATCCGCTGCTTTCCGGGCAGCGATGTTCGCCTTACACCACCGGCGCTGTTTGACCACACGTAACATCTCTGCCCGAAAAGCAGCGGATGCGGGTTCGGGTCCCGCCTAGCGCAAGAGTTTTGATAGCAACAAAACATCCTGTAACAACATATAGCCTCTTTACCAGCCGCTCCAGGCTTAAGCAAATGTGGTAAAACTGACCTTTACATCGACTGGCCGCCGCAAGTCATTCTATAGGTTAACCCATACTCAAACGAACTCCACGATATCCCATAGAGGTAGAATGAGTGGTCTCAGACAGGAAACAAACTAACGCAGTGCTTTACCCTTCAGCGTTCTTTGAAGGCTTTTACAACTTCTGGAATGAAAGAACGTCGTTTGACGATACCTAACAAATACTTTCAGTATTTACTTCGTCCACATGTTTGCTTGTACTTGTTAGATTTCGGAAAGTCCAAATTATCACGCCACTGCAAAAGTGTCAAAACCACTTCACTTCTTTCTTGACAAAATCAAAAGTTTTGGTCAGGTTGCACCTTGTTTGCAAATATATTCCGCAGCATAACGTGCTGTGATAATGAGATCGAAATATGAGTGTTTTATTTTTCCAGCAGCTTAGCTGTTATTCCACAATTCGCCTGCAATCAAGTCCAATATTCCTTGATGGCTTTGCTTCACTTCCACTCGCATTGGAAAGAGCAGTTTAAAAATATGCTGAAAAAGTCACAAGTTGAGTAGGCGGTGGTTGCAGCCCAGAATATGATTCAGTAGGCGATCATATTCCTTCCGGTACAAGGCGAATTTGCATATTTTTCTGTGGACTGGAATGTAGTGTTCTCAGGCAATTGCAATGTGAAAAGTTCTGGAGTGCAACCAAAAAAGGGCTAGCCCAGTTTCATCGCCAGGATTTTATAATTTTAATCATTTATTGTCATTGCTTCTTCTCTAGTATAGCTCTGATACTAAGTTGGCAGCCCTTGAAGAGGTGAAAAGAGGGGTAGGCAGATGAGTCGAGCTCGAGCGGCCTAAACACAAAGCTGCGTTTTTCTATTACAGTGCCACAGCAGAACATAGAAGAGTAGATAGGAAACAGCAATGAGCTATGGGAGGAGACTTTACAAGTACATCGTTATAACCCTAAATATATCACGTTATGTGGACGCTGCCATCTCTGCACCCAAGATCAGATTTACGAAAATTTACGATTTACGACCCAAAATGTCGTAAATCGTAAATCGTAAAAAATTTGTCAAAAATCACCGTAAATCGTAAAATCGTAAATCGTAAATCGTAATTACGCACACCCCTGGTCGCGACCGCGATCGCTCCTCGGTCCGTGGCTGGCCCGGGCGCGCTGTTTCACACGGCGGCTTGCCGATGAGGCGCCATCGATCGGCCTGGAAGCATGGGAAAACAGGTGACTCACCATCGATCGGCGCGCGCCGCCTCCTCTCGACGGGCGCGCGTCGCATTCGACGTCCTGTGCTCCCGCGACGAGGTCTGCCGACCTCGTCCGTCGTCCACCATCCCGGATGGCCGCCGTGAGGCCTCGACGCTGCTTCCCACTACGCACACAGGACGGAAGCGGCACCAGGAGAGAGGCCGCGAGGTCTGGTGAGCACTGCGCTCACCCTCGCGGGCTCGGAAACTAATTCAGCCTACCGACCCCGGAAGACCTTCTACTACTCCCATCTCTACTATTCGTTCTGTATTCTATTCGTATTCGTGATGAACTGCTACAACTACCCGGTGTACTGTGAGGACGGAGGAGGAGGGTGAGTCGCTGTCAATACGTCCCGTTGCCTGTCTTCTTGGCCAGTCTTCTCGGCATATCGTCTTGTCGTCGGGGTTGTGCCTTGCCCTCCAGGGGTCGCGGGTTCCTCCCTTGTCCGCAAGGAGGAGACGGCTGGATGGGCGAGCCAGGGGACGGTGAGGAACGTGAGTCCTCGCTGGAGTCATTACCACTACGTGTCAATACGATCAATACGCCGGCCCAGGGCTAGGAACTTAAGGCCTCGTCCCCCCACGGGTTCGGGTGTCCCCTTGGCGATCCTCGGGTGTTCCGTGGGGCGAGAGGGGGCTTCGTGTGCAGGGCTTGCCTCTGCCTGCGGGGCCGCCGATCGCAACAACAAACGCATAATTAATCTCTTTCTTCAACCTTTCGCTTTTGTTCAAGAGGTGTATGAACGCAGAGCAAAGCAATGATTGAGTGATGAGTCACCATTTCCGTTCCGTCTTCCTGGTCAAAAGAGAGAGGAACACGGAACGGAACGGAAGGGCTGAAAATGGCCGAAAACCGGAATTCGGAACACGGAAGCGGAAATTCTGCACATCCCTGTCTGGAATGATCCAGCTCTTTAATGTTTCCTTCCTTGACGAATAGTGGGAGTCTTTCGATACATGCACTGTTGTTGTTGTTAAAGGAAGTGCTCCTCTTTAAGGACGGTAGTATTCTGATAAACTGCATTTTGCGTCAATAAGTAGGATATCCGAAATTCGCGGTCCTCAAAATTGCCGTTATCCGAATAATCCAAAAATCCCGGGTCCGCAAAATCGACCTTATCCAATCATCCAAAAATCCGGGGACCGCAAAATCGCCCTTATCCGAATCATCCAATTATCCGAAGATTTTCGATTGGATCCAATGTATACTACAAACCCAAGCAGTGTAGTTGAAACATGCAAACAGTCGTCAATGAGGCTTCATCGTGTTCGGTACTCTGAAAGAACAGTTTCTTACTAAAAGGACCATTAGTTGGGGCGTTAGCTGTGAAAAGGAGCTGATGGGTAATGTTGCATACTTCAATTGTCGAGATTCCTAGGATCTATCAGCGGAGATTTACTTTGTTGAATGCCTTGAATTTGGACTATACTAGAAATTTCTATGAACGCTTGCAAGTTAAAACGCTGGTTCACGACTATATTTCTAGTCATACAAAAGCACTGAAAAAATGGATCTTTGAGTAGAATAACTAGGTCGTATGATAATGTCGAAATTTTCTGTTTTCTGATTTTCTGTTTTCTGGCGTTTTTGGCTTTTCTGTTTTCTGATAAAGCGATTTTCTGTTTTCTGGGAAAATTTTAAAAATTTCCGCCCATCACTGATGCTGATCTACTCTTTTCAATAATATTTCTACCTTTAAGGTCGCCTAATATTTTTTAAAATTTTCCCGAATACCCAAAGGCACTGTGCGGGTTATCTGTCGGATAGGAGCTGCATCACCTGGATCGATCTCATGCACCACTAGGTCGGTCTGCGTTAATTCCTCATCACAAGTAGCGAAAACGTCTAAGAGCCGAAGTATACATTCTCTGGCTCCATCATCCAATGGAGCATGCTGTTCGAATAGTGAAATCAAAAGGGTGTTTCGCATTTGATCCTTACTGTCCAGCTTTGTAGTGGCCTCTTTGACATCCTTCATTTTAGCTGAGCACCATTTATCGTTCGATCATTTTCCTATTAATTCCCCGGGTTGCAGTGCTACCGCTTTATTTGAATCATTCATCACTTAAATTTTAGCTAGACCTCGTTGGACATTTTTATAATCCATTTGAAATATAACTGTTATTTAACCACAGCAAATGTTTCTCTTTGTTTGATCGTCTCGCAATAGCCACTACTTTAGACGCTTCTGGGAGGATGTGTGTCTTTTTCACTACTATTGCTTCTGCTTCGCCTACTTCTGCTTCTGTATCCCAACCAGGGCCCGTCAGATGAATCCCAAACGCGTTTGTTCCTAGGATCACTAGTTCATCATCTGCTTCATCTACGTGGAAAGCTACTGTCCTCGTAATCCCTCTCAACGTTACATCCATCTTCACCGTGTCTAAGAAATTCATCTGGTTCCCTAATGCATCTCTTATTGTTGTGCCGTCTATTGCAGTGATGGACTCCACAAAATTGTCCACATCGATGCCCATTGCATTTGCCCTTTCGAATATACTTAGTGAAATTACAGATGTCTCTGCACCAGTGTCAAGTAACGCCGTCAGTTTCATGCGCATCAAAACTACGTCTTCGTTATATTTTAACCCGAATAATCTCATATTGCCTTCATTCCTTTTTGCCGTTTTCTTACTTCTCAGCCACCCTCCTAGTTTTGTAAAGAATGTGATTATTCTTCTGGCATCATTACCATTCCGCGCATTTCCTTCGCCGGGACTTGATGGCTGAAGCGTCCTCTTTTTACAGTTTCGAGCGAAATGCCACGGTTGATCGGAAATGTAGCAGTTCCTTGTTTAAATTCGATCCTTTCCCTGAGTTGGCGATGATCAACCTGGTTGGGACTTCCATATATAGTACCTACACTGGTTGCTCGCCTGTCAGTTGGGAACCTTCCACCTCGGCTTCTAGTTTCATCTGCCGTGGGTGCCTGCCGCCAACTCTGTGTTAGTTCCGAGGACCTTGATCTTCGCATATTCATTTTAACACTCCGCTCTAGACACAAAGCAGCTGCCTTCACCTCCACATAAACTTTTCCTTTTTCTCTTCTATTTCATTTTTTTCGTTTTTTCCTTGGCCTTGGAGTCCATCGTCGGTGCTTTTGGTAAACAGCTTCCAGTATACCGGTCCATGGGCGAGACCCAAAAGCTCTGAAGGTGCCTCTCGCCATGAATATCTCGCCGAACAAAGGTTGGTAACGGGTCACCAGGCCTCACCCAGAGTCGCTGCTTGGCAGGGTTAAGGTAGAAGACGTACTTCTCATCTTGCGTGACTGTTGAGTCCAGGTTGCTCGGGGTTGGGAATTGGGCGAGATTTGCGCGACACAGGTCGAATCGTCAGACAGAGGTTTCGGCATGAGACAGAGTGGGGTTTTGGCATGCTTCTGGAAAGGGCGAAAGTGGTCACTTCTCAGGTGGCCTTCAGTAAATAGCATACAAGCATACAAATATGATAATCACAAAACCAGACTCCAGACACGAGATATATGGAAAGTCTCATTACTTTTGCCCCCGCCCCTATTACTATAACTTCATACTACTACTACACTCATATTATTCTCGTTTTTATCTTGAACGAAATCACGGACTATGTGTTCCAGACGTGACACCCTGATTAGGGTGACTGCAAAGAACAAGAAGGGAAAAGAAAAGAATTCCGTGTAACTTTTAAGAGCACAGTGTTAAAGACGTCCTTAACCAGACTGATGTGAGAGCACTCCATTATGAATATTAGCGATGCACTACCTTAGCAAAGTCAAAGATAACTGAGACTTTTCTGACCCTTATCAACTTTTGTACCAAAAACTGGGTAAGGTTCACCTGTATCACCTGTATCACCTGTCGTCCCGTTGATCATCGACTTGCTCGAGCGGGCGCCAGCAGCGTCTCCATTCGTCCCTGTCGCGTGCCAGAGTGCTCCAATGGATCCTCCTTGCTCGAGGGACACGAAGAGCGTCATATCGGTCGTTCAGGGTTTTCACGAAGAAGTCCGACCAACGCGTTGGTGGGCGTCCCGGTGTTCTCTTGACATCCCGCGGAATCCAGTCGGTAACGGCTCTCGTCCAGCGGGTGTCTGCGAAGCGCATTACGTGGCCGGCCCACTATACCTTTGTCCTTGGGAAAAAATTTCGAATTTCGAATGATCGAATATTATTCGATTCTCAAAATTTCGAATTTCGAATGATCGAATAATATTCGATTTTCAAAATTTCGAATAATCGAATTTCGAATTGTCGAATATTCGAATAATCAATTGAACGCCTTACTTATTGTGGTCACCCAATGATTGACATTTACTTATTTTTTTTATTACCCGCTGTAAACTGCGTTCGACAGAGCGGCATATACGAAGGCTTCAGATTGCTATTACTCTTGTACCAGTTGGTTAACACGTTGACGACCGTGTGGCCTGATGTCAGGCCACACCCTTACGGCCGCATGGGACCGTGTGACATGATGTCAGGCCACAGCTCTATAATTTATTTTTCTAGTTTTATTCAGATCTTTACAAGGAACTTTTTTGTGTTATGTGCACCTCATCTTTAGACATTGCTGTAAAAAGCGTAATCCCTAAAAACAATTTTCGGTTACTGATTTATTGAGCTTTTCGTCAAGTAATGGCTTCAATTAACAGTTCGTTATTGAAAAATAATCGATAATAATCGATCGGCCTAACGCAGTTGAACACATCATCATGAAAGCCGGACTCCGTCGCAAAATTCCACCAAGCAGGGGCTTCAAAATCGCTCTTCCAAACTTCCTCATCCTCATTTTCTGCTTCGGATTCTATTACTTCACTTCTTGAGCCATCATCATCGTCAGCTGGTAGTGCAAGGATATCGGCCTCAGCATCAACGTCGTCCTGGACCACCTCGTCATCCTCATCATCGCTTTCCACCAAGAGACGACTTTTGCGGTCGCGTTCGACCGTGCGACATGATGTCATCCCACGCTGTCGGCGTTGCAAAAAATCGAATGGTCCCATGCGCCAGACACGCGAAAAAGGCGCGATCGTCAACGTGTTAATTGCGAAAAGGATCGGAGGACCGAACCGAGGCTGTGGAAGTCGGTGTCCAGGCTCAGATGCCCCCGAAGGCTGCGCCGCGAAGGCTGCTCCATCCATTTCCTTCACGAGACCAAAAGACGGTGACAAAGCTATCATGGAGCACCCTTGCCTCCCTAAGAATTCGTGCCCCGAGAAGAGAGAAACACCTTGGATAGACAGAGCTAGATTGTTATAGATTTTGCTCCATAGGTTACTGTCTTTCCTTAGGTTATACCGAAGCTTCTAGGTGGTAAAAGAATGGCTAGCACGGACGAAGAATAACACAGAGGCGATCTGGTGCGGAAAAGGCACATTGGAGGCTCATGAATGGTTCAGTCTGTGTTCTAGCTCCGTTGAAGAGCTTCGCTTCACTTGTAAGCAAACGGACCCGAAGTCCATGGTTGTAACCTAATCTGATAAGACACTACGACTTGGGTAGTGTTATTGCGAAAATGTGGATGACTCGCTTTCATAGGAAACGGAGTATTACTGGCTCTTTTACTCCATAGCGCTTGCTTGCTCTTACTCTGCTTGCTCGTACTCTCTTCTTTAATGTCTTTGCTGGCAGAAAGCAGGAGCTTCCCAAGCTCCAGAATGTGCTATCTCCCTACCGAGGCTCCTTCCGGCTTTAATCGTTCCGTCGTTGTACTTGGGGTAGAAATACAAAACTGAGATCCTCCCGTAGTATACCGAAGACAAAAGCGTCATTGAACAGCCATAACCCGATTCATTTGTTATTCACCGACTCACGTGAATGGCCGCAGGACGCTCAATGGCGTTCGAAGAAAGCAGGGACGCAGCGGAGCTCCGCGTTTGTCCCGCTTACCTCGCGTCGACTAACAAGGGAAGTGTCTGAAGCGTATGTCTGAACGGGAAGAGCGAGTCATATAGGGAGAATCCCCACCCCTCAATTAGTATAAAAATGTGTTTATTTTTTGCCAAGTCGCTAAACCCAAGGAGTAGGGGGTTGTTGTGGTTCAAATGTAATCGGCGCCTCACGAGTTCGGCGGTCTTGTATGCCCGCGATGCCTCTGCCGCAAGCGGGTCGTAGCGCAGTGGATAGAGACGTTGCTTCATGCGAGGGAGATCGAGGGTACCAATTCTCCTGCGCTGTTGCACTTTTGCATTTCAAGTCATTGTTGAGATTTGATGGATTCTGACGTCTATACCATTTCAGAGGTTTTCTGCTAATTTTTCCAGCTGCATGCAGTGGTAATAATGATGTATAAACGTTCAACATCAGTGATACACAGGTGCATGAAGAAGAAGCACTGGTCACAATACGGACGGCGTATAAAGGCTACAGGCTCCTCACAGTTTGTTTCCCTAGATAGACCGATGACCTCGGGAAAAAAACATCCTGCTCGGATTTTCAAAAACCATCGCAAGTAGTTTCAATGAAGAAACGAGGTCCGTGGATCCCGCAAACTGGCGTTAACGGCCATCGATACCTTCTTTCCCTCATCTTTGCCTGTCAACTGGAAATCAGAGTCTGCTGAAGGTTTTCTAGAACCTAACACCAACAATGTCCGCCGATGCTGGAGTGGTGATCCACCTGCTTACGCTGAAGTGTGGCCCACCTTTAATCAAGGAACCTTCGAGGGAAGAAATCAAGCTGGCCGAACGGATGGCCAGCATACTCAAGGACTTCGAAGCACGTCAACTTGAAGTTGACGAAGACGAACAGCTGGATGTGGTGGAAGACGAAGCTTGAGATCCGCTAGATGAACTGATAGACGTGGAGAGGCAAGTAAGCAGTGGTCATATGATAACGTTTTTGGGTGGAATGATTTCACTCCCACATCATTGTGCACGATCCTGCTTTTGACCTGCAAAACCGGGGCAACATCCTTAAAATAAATGTCGAAGCTGCGAGTAGCAGAAGGAGAGAGGATTTGTTATAATGACATTGAAGGTGGTGCCGCTGGTACACCTGTGAGCCTGTAGCTTTTATACGCTTCCCAATTGTGACCACAGCTTCTGTTTCATGCACTTTGGGCCTGTGCATCACTGGTGTTGAACGTTTATACATCGTTGAGTAGCTTTCTCATTGCCTTGTGGTAAAAAACCGGTCAGTAATAAACAAGTGGCAAGAAATTTCTTCTCGGCGTACAACTGGGAAATTAGGCAAAAACATCTGAAAATGGTATAGATTTCAGAATCGTTCAACTCTTAACCAAACATATGAAATGCAAAAACGCAGCAGAGCAAGAGAATCGAACCCCCGACCTCCCACCCATGAAACAACGCCTCTATCCACTGCGCCCCGAGCCACTTGCCGGGCATACAATACCCACAAATTCTATTGTAACAGACTCCCTACTCCTTGTGTTTAACGACTTGTCAAAAATAAACCCATTTTTACACTAATTGAGGGGTGGGGATTCTCCCTATATGACTCGCTCTCCCCTTTCAGACATGCGCTCCAGGCCCTTCCCTTGTCAGATTGCATACACACAACTCGGCCACTTTGAATGACGCGCGAAACAAACCATCGTTCCTATCAAAGGTCACAATTCCCTGGTTTTCGAAGAGGAATGCCATTAACTTGTTAAGAGATTGATGAAGAATATTCGATATTCGATTATTCGAAATTCGAAGCCTTCGAATATTCGAATAAACGAATAATTCGAATATTGGATTTTCTCGAATATTCGAATAAACGAATAATTCGAATATTGGACTTTCTCGAATATTAGAATAAACGAATAATTCGAATATTGGACTTTCTTCGAATAGTCGAATATTCGAAATTCGACTATTCGAAATTCGAAAAGGACAAAGGTATACGGCCCACCTAATTTTCGACAACTTGGCCCAGGCGACAGCGTCTCTGATCTTCGAACGTCGGCGAAGCTCGGAACTCCGGAAGCCTTCTCTCACTTGCGTGAGTCACTTATGAGTCGTGTCACTCCGAGCATCGCCCTCTCGATTCCACGCTGCGCGACGCCGATCGCGTGTTCATCCTGCTTTCGTATAGCCCCGGTCTCTGAGGCGTATGTTAGGGCAGGAAGAACGGTAGAGTCGAATAGGTGAGCACGGATCGGACGTTCTTCGTTTTCTTCACGACTTCTTCGACGCTCTTGAAAGCTCCCCAAGCCGCTCGTTTCCTCCTGCTCAGCTCTGGTGCTAGGTCGTTGGCCATGTTGACTTCGCGACCCAGATACACGTAGCTGGAGCATTCGGAGATGTTCGTTCCGTTGAGCGAGAATGGGGCATCAGAAACCCATCCGTTCTTCATGAACATCGTCTTCGTAAGATTCAGCTGCAGTCCAACGTTCCCACATACACGATCGAAGTCGGCCAGCATTCGCTCCGCCTGGCTGATGCTCGGTGTTATGAGCACGATGTCGTCAGCGAAACGAAGATGGTGCAGCTGCTGCCCGTCGACCTTCACTCCCATGTTTTCCCATTCTATAATAGTTCGCGCATGACGCTTTCGAGGGTGGCGCTGAAGAGCTTCGGGAATATGGTATCCCCTTGCCGGTAAGGGGATAAGGTAAGGGTAAGGTTCAGGGTTAGAAAAGCAACTTCGGCCCTGCAGGAAGCGATTATTGAGGCTAACCTGCCAACAATTTTTAATTTTCAAACGAGAGATGGAGATTAATCCAACCCACAGTCATTTTAGGACAAGCGGTTTTACTTGCAAGCGTTTATTTAAATTTTTACTACATACTAATTCAATGCAGTCAGTAAGTAAAATTAAATCTTGACTCCCTAGGAGTCTCTACATTTAGACGTGCTCTCCTGAGCAACCGTGGATATGATTATTTTCCAAAATTGCTGGTTGTTTTTCAATCCTTCTCAGATTTTAATACAAAATTAGCAAGAGCGGAAAAGTTTCATTCACCTTTGACTTGGCTAATGTATGTAGTGATACACTGGTGATACATGAAATATTTACGTAATAAATAATAATAACGTGACTATGATGGAGAGGATATGCTTGATCCACATTCTACAGCGTCTACGCATTCAAGAAAGCACTTTTCCCAGAAACTATTGTCCTGAAACCCTTCCAGTCGTCATCTCGTGTTGCTCCGTTCTACCAAGCCATTACACAAGTATGTCAATATGCATCTATTTTTCACAGAGACGCTCGTAGTACTGCGATCATTGACGTATTCGTCAGGCGCTAGCTGTACAAGGGAGCTGATGAGTAATGTTGCCTACTTCAAATGTTGAGACTCCTAGGACGCGTAGGTCAGGATTTACTATTTACTGACTGTATTGAATTTGGAAGTAGAAAGTAAAAGTGGAGACTCAAATAAACGCTTTCAACCAAAACTGCTTGTTGACGACCACAGCTTTTAGTCATACAAAAGCAGATGCTACTGGAGCAATGGGTCTTTGGACAGAATAATAGCTTCGCTGGTAATTTCGAAATTTTCTGTTTTCCGGCGTTTTTTGCTTTCCTGCTTTCTGTTTCCTGACGAGCGTAACTTTGTTTTCTGGAAAAATTTTCAAAATTACCGCCCATCCTTAGCCTGCGCTTATTTGGCGTCGACTCAGATTGCGTACACACAATTTGGCGCACTTTGAACGACGCGCGGGAACTCAAGCATCGTTTTTTTATCACAAGATCACACTTCCCTTGTTTCCGAGGAAGAGTGCCACTAACTTGCTCAGAGATTGACGAGGAATATCCGAATTTTCAATATTCGAAGTCTTCGAGTAATCGAATATTGGCCCCTTTCGAGCATTCGGAGAAACGAACAATTCGAATATTGGACTTTCTCGACTATTCGAATAATTCGAATATTCGACTTTTTTCGAATAGTAGAATATTCGAAATTCGTCTGTTCTAAATTCGAAAAGGACAAAGGCATGCTGCCACCCGAGTTTGGTCGTTGGATGCTTCAACCTACCTCGGATGGGCACCTGTTCCTTGAAAGCAGCGACCACATGCTAAGCCAGATGGGTGGATGTCTGTGCATAACTGCCTCATTGCACATTTTAAGCAAATGAAAGTGCGTCTCTGTGCATCAGTGCAACCCCGCGTGATTTCAGGCTTATGGTTGAATCTATGTAAGGTACGACCTTGGACCAGTTCGCCACCCCTTAGAAAATATGAGTCCTCGCGGATTTCTGGGATACGACGTCATTCGATTTTGAATATTCGAAGATTTTGCGGAAGTAAAACCACAATAGTCTCCAGCACCACGCAGACCAGACTAATCATGTCTCGCTCGGTGCGGTTTGTAAATATCTTCTCCACAAGTAGTTGTCCAACTCCTAGGTTGGAGAGCGGGCGGTCGGCAATGAGAAGGATCAATCACGCAAAGCCAACGCATCAGCCTAAGGGCCTGTTCATACTTCGTGACAGCAGCGACAAGAGCGCAGCGCGCGGAAGTATGAACAGGGGACAGCAGCGACTAGAGCGACAAGAGCGGCTGGCGCGACAACGCCGGAGCCCGAGTATGAACACTTTTCGGCGGCGGCGCGCTCGGTTTTAATCGATATGCAGGTCTTGCACGGGCGACAGGTCGCTCTTGTTGCGAAGTCTGAACAGGCCCTAACCGACTGGGAGGCTGTGCTGTGCGCTTCCAACAGCTTTGACTACGATTACATCTCAAACGACATTCAACGAATTATGTCGCGGACGTCTCTCGGGCACAATTACAACCTTCGAGCTCCTTCAACTTTCACGAATTTGATGTGACGAAAATGCATGTGCCCGAGGAGCATTGCATGGGTCATCTCGCTCCAACCCTCTCTGCTACGCTTAGTGGTTGAAGAAGCGCGCTAGTCGTCCTAGCACTATACTGACGTCACCACTCGCTTCCAGCTAACTTCCAAGTTTCGAGCCACCGCAGGCATTTTGGAGCCTGTAGTTAAAGGCTTGCGGATCTATTCAGGCAACACTCATCAAGCAAACAACAGATTTACCAAAATGCACAACAACAAATCAAAGATTCTTGGGGATGATTCCGTCTCTCTGAGCCAGTCTCAACAAGGCGTCATCGGACTCTCCCTGACGACGCAGGGCACCGCAAATGGCGTAGCGCGTGGCCTTTCCAGCAACCTGTCAGAAAAGAATTTCTTAGCACGGGTGGTGATCCTCGTTTACACTTCGGTTAAGCACTAACCATGCGCCCAGTGATTGGGTCAACATCAACGATGTCGATCTGAATCGAGGAGTGGTCCTTAGGGCCGATTAGGCGGTTTGACGATGAGCTGAAATGACCACATCTTAATTGAAAGTAAATCATTTATGAAAGCCTTCACTAACTGTAATTGAGGTAAAGCCATTTCGACAGCTCACCATTTGCGAGGAACGTAGAGCTCTACAGTCTCACCAGCGTCGTTTTGCATGGTTACCTAGAACAAAGTGAATATCTACATCGGACAAAATGGAAGAAGCGACACAAGAGTGAACGACATACGATATGCACAGTGGCAGTTACCACACAAGACTTACGTGAATTATTAAGATAGCCTTTATTTACAAAAAATGTACAATAATATATAGTAGAATCAAACACCATCTCAATAAATTATAGGAGAAAAATGCCTCAAACGGCCGATCACATCAGATTATTGTGGCAAACCAGTTGCAAATACTACAAGTAAAGAAACGTTAGACGTTGCACACAGTGACACTGCTGTCAGTCATCTCCCAAGGCTCGCCCCTGACCCCAGAAGTGTCTGCCTCCTGCAGCAGCACCTCCCCGGCGTTGGTTTACCCGTTCAGCACCAAAGCCGTGAACACCGCCTTCCTCGTTAGGCAAATAATTGTATAGGAATTGTGGTGTCCGCAAGAAAGAAGTACCACCATGTTGAAGCGGATAATCGAAGGCAAGGAAATAGTACGTATGGCCAACAAGAATGCCTAGCAGCTCGTTCATTCCACCGCCTCGAAGAACAGCGTTGAAAGCACATAGTATCCATGGAAGATACATTGCCTAGAAAATGAACATAAGGTGCAGGAGGTATTATAATCTATAGCAAATTAATTCTTCACTAAAAACCATTGAGCTGCGCCTTCGGAAAGTGCAGCAAAGACGGCAGCCGCCGCAACACTAGGCGGTTTTGCCAGTTGAAAACCGTAGGCTAAGTTTATACTAATAGTAAGTAGGGTGTTACCTTGTGATGTTGCGTCATAAGAACGCACTAAGACAAAATATCCCGAAGAGAAACTGAGCCTCGACCCCAATGAGAACCTTGCAAGCTGAACGCTGATAGGGTGATTGACGATAACATCGCCTTTAAGTCCAAACCAGTGATTCAATTATAAAAACTAGCACAAAATTATCTTTTCCTCACTAATTACGTGGTACCATTGGGAAAAAGCTTAGAGGCGTCATTTAGCATGACTGCAACGAGTATCCGCACATATCACAACGTTCCAACGAAAAAAATCCCACCTTGCCCAGTGCCACACAAAAGCAGCTCACGATAATCTTCTGAAGCTCTCTCAACAAGTGCAACATGCTCATCCTTGCTTATGCGTGAACCAGCTTTTGGAGCTGTTTCCCACCGCTTGGTCAGGTTACGCTTCTACTACACAGCAGTCGATCACACCCCCGGTAAAAAGCCTTATACCAGTTCTCAAACTCCATTCTGCATATTCCCCATTAAAACACCTAAATATTAAACAGAGGTATCATCCTAAATGCTAATACTGTGCAACGGCGCTCTTTACATCATCAATTGAAAACAGAGTTGGCGACACTTATTCGTGTGGGGACACTAACAAGGTAGGCCCATGAACTTCCCCCAAAGGTTCTCAACGTGACTAATATGGTCTTGTAGAGCATCGGACGAGGATCACAGAACTGTGCTTCGTTTTTGCTACGGGCCACTGGGTGGTCCAAAAATAGCAAAAAATGGAATCGCTTCAGGGCGGGCTGATAAGGCAAAAGTAACACTTGGAATGGCCCTGTCGTGCTCAGAACTTGACCTACAAAAGGTTTGAAGCTCAAATTAAATTTTGATTATAGTAATACGATAATTTCCTACGTCTCCTAGACGAAGCTGCACTGTACATTCAAGTGATTCATTCGCAATGGTGCCGGCAGCGACTGAATGGCCGAGTGGATAGCGAGGCGGACCTACGAGAGGAGGGTCGAGGGTTCGACTCCGTGGTTGGGTTTCTGCGTCGCTATTTGGGCTGTCATTGGTTTTGCAAATGAAGAGTACATTTCGGCTTCCGTAGGGCACCCTCTTCGCTTCCTAACCTCGCTTTCAACCTGTTATCATATGTGGAAGAAGCTGGTTTTGTCACGTGGAGTGATGTCGCGCGTCCATTAAACCACGCTTATCTCGCAAAGGAAGGTTCCGTTAGAGGCAATCCCTTTATGACCTCTTTGGAAGGTTCTCAATCAGTTTTGGAAGTGTTTCTCGCTGTCACTTCATTTGCGAACACGATCGACATGTACTGACTTGACCCATCATCAAGACATGTTCATTGTCCTTCGGATTTCCTTATGGATCTTTTTTATTATTCTTTATTTTTTACTCTTCTCGAAGCTTTCACCATTTCAGCTATCTGTTACCAAGTACAGTTTATTCACTTCGCGCGGTTGGTCGCCTTGGTGTGTATTTCTTCCTCACCACTCTCGCATACACTAACGGGAGACGGGTCAGAGCATTGCAGATAGGAGCGCTTGCACGCACTCCCTTAACTCTAGAGGTCGAAAAAATTCGTCCCAAATTCATCTGTAGGGTCATTTGGGATGGAGATCGCCAATCTGGCAACCAATTTCGATGAAGCGATAGATTACAGGTTACGGTGGGCATGTGTAAGTAAAGGGGTGTGCACAGAATAACCGGCACTGCTGCCTTTTACACCTCCAAAGGTTGAGGAGAGGTCGAAAGGAAAAATTTCGCCCAAACACCGTCTATGGTGGTAATTTGGGGTGCTGATCACGGAAATGAAATCCATTTTTAAAATTTCGGTATACTACGGTAGGTTACAGTAGATATGGTTGACTATGTCTTCTACGTTAGTGGTTGTGACCTCGCCACCCTTATTCACCGCTACCCAATAAGCCAAAATGTACTCTTCTTTTGTAAAAACGGGTACAGACCACCTAGCAAATCCGCCAACCTTCCGGAATCGAACCCTCGTCCCCCTTTTCGGTCATCCAGTCGCTCCCACCATCGATGCGAATGAATCACTTGAATGTACAGTGCAGCTTCGTCTAGGAAACGTCGTAAATTATCATATTGCTATAAGCAAACTTTAACTTGAGATTCAAACCTTTTATAAGTTAAGTTCAGAGCACGACAGGGACATTCCAGGTGTCACTTTTGCCTTGTCAGCCCGCCCTGAGGTGATACCATTTCTTGCCATTTTTGGACTACCCAGTGGCACGTAGTAAAAACGAAGCATAGTTCTGTGATCCTCGTCTGATGCTCTGCAAGACCATATAGGTCGCGTTGAGAATCTTTGGGGGCAAGTTCATGAGCCTCCTTTGTAAGACGAATATAAAATGGGTGACGACTCTCCTTACACTTATTTAGAATTTGTTTAGATTCGGAGGAGTCGCACACAAGCAAAACAAGTTCGATATGAAGGCCAACGACAAAAAGGTGGAGAGAGTGATCGTTTTCTGTAATCGTAGGCACTATCTGGTCTCCGACGGGGCAGACATAACTCCAACGCCGCGCGAACCCCCCTGGCGTCGCGCACGGTGCGCGACCAAACTGGACGAGTTGTCGCGGTCCGATGCTTCCGACGGCTAAAAACGCTTCCTACAGGGTCATGCGGCACGCCTTCGCCTTATTTCAACGTCTCTTGGAGATGGTATATGAGTGTGGTTTCAACAGGACTTGTGGATGTGGATGTTTCTACCGTCAGTATTTGCCATCTACGACTTCTTCGGTCAATTTTTAGTCGTGATTATGGTTATACTACGGAAAAAGGTCACGATCACCCATTCTCGGATCAATTGTCCTACTGCAGACTGTTGCCTACAACAATCTGTGGGATCTTAAGTTCCTTGCTAGAAATGTGGTCTGGGAGCTTAAACACTGGGAACATTTCGTGCTCCGCGGCTAACCACGCGTCAACGAGCGCACGTCCGACGTCGCGTTGGAGTTAGGTCCTGGAGCCGGTCTCCGAGCAACTCACCCCCACGACGTCGTCATTTTGAAGACCGGCTGTTCTACGGCTAGATCATATTGGAAAACTGGAAGTTCTCCGAAAGAAGAGCCGAAATAGGTAAACTTTCAGGGACTATAAGGATACAACACGGCGCAATTTATCCCTTTTGTACGGGATTTCGTGTAGGCAATTTGAATGTGTAAATGGCCTATACAGTTGCTTCCCCGGACAGCCTATTGTCCAAGTGTGTTTTATCACTCCAAGACTAGTCTGCTACTAATCCACCAAGACTAAGTGGATGATAGGTTTGCTTGGCTTGAGCGGGAAGTCCTAAGAACCTTGAATCGGGTGCACGCGACATCCGCCGCCTCCTGCGACTGCGCTGGCACTCGCCTTATTCGGAAAGCATATTGGAGAAAAGGAAGGAAAAACAGACCCGTGCTGCTAGCTCAGTTTTCCAAGCCTGTAGTAAGGAGCACCCAATATATTGAATATCCACAGCTATGCTTCTGCCACTTACTTTGAATGTCGTCCCGAACCAAAACGAGACGATTGTGTCTTTATTTAGTTGACACCAGACGTATAGAACGCTGAGAACCATTGGCTCCAGAAGGAAGTATACCCCGGCCGCCATGCAAATTCCCTAAATGTGAATAGTAGCTCGAATAGGTTTGCTACGATTTCAAACAAGCGAAACAAAAGGGTGGATAGTGAACTAACTGTGCACACTAGCCAGTTAAATATTAACATGTAGAGATAGTCCGCTGGTCGACCCGAGAACACTCCAGTTTCTAGGTTTTTCGAGTAGTTGTACAAAAAGTAGAGCATTAGAAGCCAGTGGAAGCCGGTTTGTGGCGAAACTGGGTAGAAAAGGAGGGCCGTTAAAGGCCGCCAGAACTGAAATTGAATGGTTGAGAACCCTTGC
This sequence comes from Heligmosomoides polygyrus bakeri, assembly GCA_947359475.1. Classification (NCBI taxonomy): domain Eukaryota; kingdom Metazoa; phylum Nematoda; class Chromadorea; order Rhabditida; family Heligmosomidae; genus Heligmosomoides; species Heligmosomoides polygyrus. The sequence goes on along the minus strand of OX375869.1, from coordinate 48,888,089 downwards.
ACGAGGAAATAATCGCCAAATAAAAATAAAAAAAAATCAAGTGAAATACTTCACCCCTAGATTATCAGGCAACGTATTTACAAAAGCTGCGATAGAATGTGATGGTCAACAGGAACGAATTTAGAAGTCTTACTAAAACTACTCACATGAAATCGGTACACAACCAGGTCCCAATCCAAGTACATCCATACTGGATGGATCAAACCAAATCTTCCAAGTAGAGGTAAGATGACAGATATAGCGAACCAATATCTGGTAACGATGGGCACGCTTCTGAACCACGTACCCAAATCACTCATCTGAAAAAGTAGACTACGGAAAAAAAAAACTTCAACCTTAGTAGCACCTAAAATCGGAAACCTGCACAGTCGACAAATAACAAACACGAACAAAAAAGTGAAAAAGCAATAAAAAACATGAACTGAATATTGCATAACTCGCTCTACACACGAAATTCAGTCTGAACTCCGCGTACTGGAAAAACTATCAATCTCTAAGAATCGTACTCCATCCTCGTCATCTGTGCATTCTTTTTTGAACTCAAACAGGAGACAGTACTAAGAATGCAGAAATCACTTACGAGCACATAACAGGAGCATACATCTCTGGCGGTAAGTAGTACTGGAAGCAAAGCAAAAGTGTGACGGGGGTTTCTGCTATACTTGTGCTTTTTTAAAAATTTTCGAATGAACGAATAATTGAATAATCCCATTTTTTTCGGTTATTCGAATTTCCGAATAATCGAATAACCCCATTTTTCGAAAATTCGAATGAGCGAATAATCGAATAACACCATTTTTCTAGTTATTCGAATTTCCGAATAATCGAATAACCCCATTTTTCGTTTATTCGAATTTCCGAATAATCGAATAACCCCATTTTTTGGTTATTCGAATTTCCGAATAATCGAATAACCCCATTTTTTGGTTATTCGAATTTCCGAATAATCGAATAACCCCATTTTTTGGTTATTCGAAATTCCGAATAATCGAATATTCGAAAAGATCGAATAATCGAATGAACTTTATTATAACATAATACACCCGGTGCAAAATAGGTTCCCCTGGTTTGTCCATTGGTACCCGAAGAACCCGCTGCCGAGGTTCAGTAATGTTACCATCGTATTCCTCACTATGGAAAACTTCTATAGGAGAATTCTAAGCAGTTTATTTTATCAGTGTAGGATACCACGAACTTTAACTGAAAATTTAAGAAGTGGAGACCGGTGCAAAATATAAGTTCGCTTCATAGAAAATCTGATTAATCACAAAAGTACCTACAAACAAGGTAAGATTAGTACTTCGTTACATCACCTTTGTTGCAACCATATCGAAAATTCTATTTTGCATGCTACTGATTAGGTTATCAATAACAGTTCGCTCAAAATTGGCCCATGCATGAAGTATGGCGTTCTTCAGATCAGAAACCGATGTATCAGCGGTTCTATTTTTGTACACTGTGTACAAGAATGTCCCACTAGCTTTCTAGTTTTCGGGTTGAGATCTGAAGAACAGCTAGGCCACTTCAAATGTTGAGTTCCGTTGGAGTTGAGCCAATCTGTAGTTGAATGCGATACGTGTATGGATGCATTATCTTGTTGGAAAATGAGGTTGTGCCTACGAAATCTTCTGAAATATGGCAGAAGGTAATCTCTGAGCAATTTCAGGCAGTTTTCACTGTCCATCCTACGCGAGACGAACTCCAAGGCAACAAGTTTGTATCCAGAAAACGCAGCCGAAAATGAGACTTCCACCGACAAAGTAGCACCTGTAGAATACTCGCTTCTCTCTCTCCTCAAATCTCTCGAATAGTGTCTGTACCCGTCGGGCCCATCAAGATTCCACTTCTTCTACACTACTGGAGAGATCTGAGAAAAGAGGTCGAGTATCCTCTAGGCGCAACTTTGACGGTGAAAGTCTCATGGTTGGGCTGCGTTTTCTGGATGCGGACTTGTCTCGTTCGTTTCGGAAGTTCGTCTCGTGTAGGATAAACAGTGAAGACTACCAGGAATTGCTCCGAGATCACCTTTTGCCATATTTAAGGAGACTTCGTAGGCACAACCTCATTTTCCAACAAGATAATGCATCCACACACGTATCGCAGTCAACCGCAGGTTGATTTAACTTAATTTATCTATTTATTCAATACGTTCGCGATAAGCGCAAAAGGCGGAAAAAAGTATTACAACAACACAACAACATGAAGACACACCTAGAGCGAGTCAAACCAATGGCTTATGAGGAGAAAGGGCCACCTTCAGCTTACTCCTAGGTCGACTGATAGGAAGCTTCTCAGGCTCCCCTTTTGTTTGAGACGCACGTAGGTCAAAGAATTTGGAGCCTACGAAGCGCGAAAAGTGGATTAACTTATAAACCCGATAAATATCAAAGAATTTCCTGCGAGAAGCCAATGTGTGAAGACTCAGGTATTTGTTCTTTATCGATGCTTTAGGTTCCATAGAGTAAAGGAACCCGCCAATGCGAAAAAGAACCTTGTAGTTAGTTATTCTGTACCTTTTCCACAAGGTTTATTAGAGGTTGGCTCAACTCCAATACAATTCAACTTTTGCAGTTGTCTAGCTTTCCTCCAGATCTCACCGCTGATAGAGAACTTGTGGGGCATTCTTGTACACAATGTGTGCAAAAATGGAACCACTTACACTTAGGTTTCTGATCTGAAGAACGCCATACTTGTGTACCACAAGTTGTGTTCAGGCTAGGTAAACCTTCTGGGGGTAGATCGCGTCTATTGAAGGTTGTTTTGCCAAACACATATTATCAGAAGTTATCACTCAGAAGAGCTTCTAGACTCCGATCCTTTTCCTGCAGAGGGGTGTATATTCGCCCTTCGCTTACTAAACAGGAAAGGGATCGGATCAGAGAGAGCAGACTTGCTACAAATGGGCCCGCAATAGACATTAAGCTCACTTCTCAAGCAAACCAATCTTCTGCGGTAAACTAACGAGTCTTCCTCGGGTACCTGCAACGAGCCTAAAATGTTTTTATTCTAATATCAGGTCTCTTCAGAAAAATATTTCGTATTTGATGTTTGCTGCAAGACGCTCCAACTATGACCTTATAATGCTTACTGAACTGAAACTTAGTTAAGTGATATTAATGACCTTGTACCAATTCTTGGGCAGATGAATTCAACCTATTACTTTGTAAGATGTGACAGAGCTCAAAAAAGGGGTGGTGGTGTTGTTGTACTTATTAAGCGTTCCATAGCATTTGAGGTTGTCTGGTGTGAATCTTATCCCAATGCTTTTGAAATTATCTCCTGTGATTTGAAATTGCTTCAATCCACTGTCAGGACAATTGTGGTCTATAGGACGCCTAGTTGCACCACTAGTAGTACGATACAGCTTATCAAGGCTTTAAGTGATTTAACCGCATTTGAAGGGCAATGCATTATAAACGGCGACTTCAATTTTCCAGATATTGACTGGGTTAAGGTTCCTCTGCATGCCACTTCTTTTACATCACAAATGTTTCTCAATTTTTGCAACTCTAACATGCTTGTTCATAAAGTTCACGAGCCAACTCGTGGTAGTCATACACTTTATCTTGTTCTTTGTAGCGACACTAAGCTAATACGTGATGTACTTGTATCTGCACCAACTGGGTCAAGTGATCACAACAGCCTCTCTTACAATGTAGAGACTTTCATAGATCCACTATACTTCCGCCTCCGGAGGTCTTTCCACAAAGCCCCGCATGAGCCCCATTTGCCGCTACTTGTGCTCCTTAGATTGGAGATTTATTTTGGAGACACTTCCTGATATCAACGATAAATATGAGTTTTTTCTATCAATTTTGCACGCATCAATTCAAGAATTTGTCCCTTTAGAGAGGCAGGCCCTAAATAGAGGCAACATTCCACCGCACCTGTCCAAGCTCTTTGAGATTAAAGAAAAAGCATGGCTGGACTACCAAAAAATCCATGTCTTCAGGCTAATGAACGCTTCAGGCTTATTAAAACTAAATTTGACCGCCTTATCAAAAAGTACAATAGCTACATCGAACGAAAACTTTTGGACAATCCAAAAATGCTCCTTATTGAAGTTGTTGAACTCAAGGCTGAAGCAGTCAACTAAGATACCTACGCTAGTTGATGATGAGGGTAACCCAGCTGTCAGTGATTTTGAAAAGCCTCCATGCTAGCCACACATTTTAAAAAACCATACTCCGTTGATGCTGCTAATGAAAGCTGGTCTGAGTTAGTCTTTTCCACTCAAAGTGCCTTACCTGATAGCTTAGTTTGGTTTTACAAAGAGGACATTTTCAAGCATCTGAGTAACTTACCGCTATCGTATACCACTACTCCTGATGAAATACCTGCCTACTTCATCAAAAAAGTAGCTGTGGCCTTAGTAGCTCCTCCTGAGCACATTTTCAATTTTAGTTACATGCATAGCGAAATTACAAATCGATGGAATCATGCATTTGTCACTCCTATCCCCCAAAAAACCACCACATGGCTTAGTATCCAATTATCGTCCTATTAGTATCACATCAGTGTTTTCCAGAATATTTGAGAAAATTCTGAAAGTGGCTCTTGTAAACCATACAGAAGCACATGAGGTTATACCTAAGAACCAATATGGTTTTAGAGTCGGAAGATCGACTGAGACCTTCATGCTATCTACCTTAGATTATTGGACCAAGTCACTGGATGATAACACTGATGTTGATGTGGTCTTTTTTGATTTCAGCAAGGCTTTTGATAAGGTGTCCTTCAAAGAACTTATTTTCAAGCTTCAAATTTTTGGAATTCATCCCAGAATCGTTAAGTGGGTAAAGAACTTCATCACAAATAGATCCTTCCAAGTAAAGGTGAATGACAAATTTTCTCGCACGTACTCAATAACAAGTGGCGTACCCCAGGGGGTGTATTGTCACAGATTCTTTTCATCATCTACACTTCCGATTTACCTGTCTTAGTTGAAAGGCGTGGCGTTAAGTGCAAAATGTTTGCAGATGATATAAAAGTATACAGGAATATTACCAGTGAAGAGGATCACTTTGCCCTCCAATGTGCAGTTTCAGATGTTGCCGATTGGTCGGACAGGTGGAAATTACCTATCTCAGCTCAAAAAACTCGGGTTTTTCATCTAAGCAATTCAAATTCGGTTAAACACATTTACAGCCTTAGTGGTTGCAACCTACTCAGTGAAAACAGTCTGCGTGATCTGGGCTTCATCTTAAACAAAAAACTTAGTTTTTCTGAGCATTGCGAGACGATTGCAAAGAAAGCTGAAAAAGTTACTTACAACATTTTTAGAGCGTTGTCTACAAATTCAAAAACTCGCTTGCTTCTTGCACACAAATCATATGTTCGCCCAATATTGGAGCATGGCACCACTGTGTTCAGTCCTCACCTTAAGCGCTGCATACAGAGGCTAGAATCCGTTCAGAATAGCTACACTAAAAAGCTGTGGTTACGCTTAAATGGCTACGACTACACCTCCATCCATCAGCGCCTGATCGCAATAAAATATTCGAGCTGGAATCGCTTGCTATTCGTAGGAAGCGAAACGATCTAATTATGATTTTCAAGATGATGACTGGAAAAGTTGCACTTCCACTTACTGAGCTTTACACAGTCCATCATTGTACCACTAGGGGTTGTAGATCTAAAATTCATTATTCTACGGTTAAAAGTTGTGTTCGTGCCTCCTTTTTTACTCAAAGGGCCGGTTCTGAATTCTTGATGCTTACCAAAAAACATACTTTGCCATCTTCGTTTAACCAATATAAAAAGCTCGTTGTAGTTATCTTAAGACTCGCTAGTTCACCGTTTCTTGTATTTTTGTGTTTATTACCAATGTGTTGTCTTGCTGGTGTTTATTTCGTCGCGTGTTGTCATACACGTATAAATAAATACACAAATACTTGATGCATGAGCCAATGTTGAGCGAACTGTTATTGATAACCTAATCAGTAGTATGCAAAACAGAATTTTCGATATGGTTGCAACAAAGGTGATGTGACGAAGTACTAATCTTACTTTGTCTTTAGGGACTTTTGTGATTAATCAGGTTTTTTATGAAGGGAACTTATATTTCGCACCGGTCTCCATTCGTTAAATTTTCAATAAAAGTTCGTGGTATCCTGCACTGATGAGATAACCTGCTTAAAATTCTTCTATAGAGGCTTTCGATAGTGAGGAATACGACGGTATCCGCTGAGCATAGGCAGCGGATCCTTCGGGTACTAATGGACAAATCGGGGGTATCTATAATTTTGCACCGGGGTGTATTAATAAGGACGATGCGATTTTTGTGTTAGCCAATTTCGTTTGATACCGTTTACTCACTCCAAAAGCGCATTAAGTAGGCTCAAGTAAATGTAGTAAAGTAAGTTCAACGACAACATTCGCCAGAGACAAATAAAAGATTTGAATTCTTAAAAAAAAAGCCAATAATGAAGATATTCAATATCTTCTCAGAACCGTTGACAATACTCGTTAAATGGCAAGACATGAGAACTTTTTTCCTGCAAACAAAATCCTACAAAAAAAATTCCTACAGAAATACGTGTGCAAAACATCTACGCACAAGTGCAAACCTTTGCGAAAAAAACCGTTCACTCCATTTGTTCATTCCATTATCTCACAGGAATCATCAGCCAATCAAATTGTAGAGTTATACGGCATTTTCAGTCAAAATTCAACGTTTTTGAAATAAATTTCAACGTTCTTCTGAAATCTTCCCCGTGTAACAATGTTGAATTTGATTTGAAAAACTTTGAATTTCAACTGAAAATGGTATATAGTCGTGTCATATATGCAAACTGTGAGCTTCAGTCCCGAAGTAATCGAGGTCGCTGAACACGAATCTTAAGTTAGTTTTTGCAGTAACGATTGCCATCAAGAGATATTAATCAAATTATCGATTTTTCGTAAATATCACTAAACAAGATCGAAACTTTAGGCCTGAGGTAATCGAGGTCACTGAACACGAATCTGAATTCATTTTTTACTTCTCCGTCGATATTTGTGTTTATTGTGCAAATTTCATAGAGTATTCAAGTGTATGACATCGATGACAGTCGTGGTCGCAGAGAACGCAAATGCGAAGTTAGATTTTGAAGATATCGACGAAGACCGGTCATACAATCGATTCGCCTCAACGAATTCCCCATAGAAAATCAATAGCTCGATCAACTTCAACAGAGAATTTCAAAAACGAACTTCAAATTTGTGTTCAGCGAGATCGACTACCCCAACGGCTGATGCTGATCGAACCGCAGTCGATCGCCATCAACTGCGGTCAGTATCGCCAATACGCTATTTCCCCAGGCCAGTTGTGATGGACTGATGGAAACACGCATGCACACGCACACTACCCTTCTATATATAGTAGGATATTGAATGCGTTTTCGTTACGGTGAGCTCCTCGACAGTGTGCTATCAAAAACAATCGTCACCGGATTGAGCGTCGCTTACAGAAATCATCATTATGCCACATTCGAAACAACCACGTATTCGAAATTCGAATATTATTCGAATTTTTGCACCTCGAATAATCGAATTCGAATAATTATTCGAATTTTCAAACCTCGAATAATCGAATTCGAATAATTATTCGAAATTGCAAAACTCGATTAATCGAATTCGAATAATTATTCGAATTTGCTGAACTCGATTAATCGAATTCGAATAATTATTCGAATTTACGAAACTCGAATAATCAAATAATCGATAATCGAATTCGAATAAATTATTCGAATAATTATTCGAATTCGATTATTCGAGCACAAGTATAGTTTCTGCCTCCAGGGGTGTGCGCAAATGAAAATCGAAATTTCGTAAATCGCAAATCGTAATTACGAAAAGCGGTCGTAAATCGTGAATCGTAAACCGTAAATCGTAAGAATCACCTCAACTGTAGTGCAGTACAACTAAATTTCCTGAAGCTTTTTCTGCTAATGTTAATCAGATCTGATTCAATATTTGTTTAACAGTTGTGTTATTTTCCGCTTAAGCCGAACAGTTTTTTTTTTACCAAACTATTTCCTTTTTCACGGCTTCTTGCTAGTAAAACATCTTTCAAACCAAACTAAACACGTTTCAGGAAATTAAAAGAAATTGTAAATTCAAAAACTATAGTTACGCCTATGCCTGCCATTCCGACAGAAAGCTTGCATCGTTTGAATATTCGTTAAATTCCTGACGTATTACCAATTTTTAGCTCGCGTATTAGTCATGGAATTAGCAGAAACGACCGCGAAAAATTCGCTGTCAAAACTAAAAATTAAAAAATCGTTTCATCACTGACCAATGCGCCGGTTTCCTGCTCAAGCCTGCACTTGTAAGATTTCGAAAACTTTATGGTATTGCTCTACGATTTGATAACTCCCTGCGCCTGCTCCGTTTCCACTCCAAGAACCTACAGCATCGTAAGCGGATTAGATAGGGCGAATGCGATAGACTCAATCACGCCACCGGAAATGGAGATCAAAACTGTCAAAAGTAGTTCGGCCTTTTCTTAGAAAGCTACGCGCTTGATTTTACCCACTTTTTATACCAGTTTGCTCAGCCCTATAAAACAGAATGCAAACCGATAGAAACATGGTACATGTCGCGAAGGTGAACAGCATTGGTAGGTGGGAGCGCGCCAGTCAATAATAACGAGAGCACAGACCGAACACATGCCAGCCGATCAAGGTAGCTACTGTACACGCCCTCTATAATGGCACGCAAATTGCGGGCTGATTAGATGGGGCGTACCTCTCTCCAATGCTGCACGTCTTCGCGACATATACCGAGATTAGTGGTTTATCCTTTCCACATGAGTGTAGCAACTTTCTAAACCCCGCTTCCTATCACGAATGATGTTCGATCGTGGATTTGCGTCAATTCTATTCGATGGGATTTACATGATCCCACCATATATATATATATATATATATATATATATATATATATATATATATATATATATATATATATATATATATATAATAAGCAAATTGACTAGATGTTATTACCAAACAGGACGTTGGGGTAGAATACTCGTCTCGCTTTCTCTAAGAAATTGATTCCAACGTCCTTTTATTATTTATTTATTCAATACGCTGCATAAGGAAGTCATGAGAAAAAGTAAATACAAAACACAGACTACGGGCTGAATTGGAACAACCTTCAGCGGTAGGAACGCGATGTGCCTTGCTAGCTCTGGACCGGAAACGGGAGAGCTCAGCCTCCTCAGCCTCCTAGGCAGAAGCTTATTTTTTTAACATTGCATTGCACTTGTTTCTCCTGAACCTGTCCGGTTCCAAACGGGAGCCTTTACAATGTTGGAGAAATGGAAAAGTTAGTTAGCGAAGAGAAAAGTCGGATTCGAGAAGCCTGTGAACAGGACGTATTGTACAACACAGTAACGTATCAGATCATCAAAAATCAACTCTAAAGGGAAGTGGGAACGAGCTATAAGAGGGACCATTAGAGTCGGCACATCTGTATAACTCAGTGCATATAAATTTGGTCGCCAGTTGGTTGTTGATCAAAGATCACATTTATGAAAATTTACGATTTACGACCCAAAATGTCGTAAATCATAAATCGTTATTACGCACACCCCTGCTGCCCGCGCAATGTGCGGGCGAAGGATAAGGCATAGTATGCTTTCTTTGAGCAGCCGATTGTCATTGAATGTATGCTGACAGCCGATTATCCAAGTTTGTGACACATTGAGCGGATAACACGTCACAGAGTTTAGATAAGGGTCATATGCCGAACGTTGAGATTCAGAATATGTGCCTAGACACAGTCCTACGTGCGCCGGGATTCAGAAGGAGTGCCGCAACGTCGTCCAGCGCGCGTAAGGATTCAGAAGATGCGCCGCACACGCCGGCTAACGTGCGCCGGGATTGGGAAGAGGTGCAGTACTCACAAACTAAAATTCGCGCAGCACAATGCCGTATCTGCTGCCGTCTTGTTTCCCATCTCTTGTTAGTTCAACCTTCAAGACTACCCACCCTCGGTGGTTGAGCACTTAGGCCATTTGGTTTGCTTTTCTACACATTAGTGCATCATTCCTTGAACCTTTGGATGAGATCAACGATATCTCCCGGCGGCAGAGCTCGTATCCAAAGAAGCACGCCAGGAAGAAATACGAGTCAGTTGCATTATGCGATGCGCGAGCGCGCTTCATCGCGAATTCTCGACCCACTCCATTGCGGGGGCGTTTTTTTACATAACATCGGGTGTAACGTACCACAAGGTTAACATAAGCGTGCAGTATGAGGTCGTATGTGCATTGAGTTGCCCCCTGGGGATATCGTGAAGATGATAAGGATGCATAGTTGACCTGCACAATGAGCGATTTTGGGGGAAGTGCGAACAGTTACCTTGAATCGTACTGCAGCTGGCGAGCCCTCCGACTGCATTACCCCACGCCCTTCTCCAGGATATGGAAGCTTAACCCGATTTAGCAGCATTCATGATGAGTCAGAGAACTTTTAAAAGGTACGGTACAGATAAATATATTTTATCACTGGTGTACGACGACTGGTATAAAAAAGCAGTTAAGAACAAGATATGGGTAGCCCGCTCTATCGCATACGTTGGACTAACTGCTCAGCCGCTATTCACACTTTCCCACCACCATCAGATGTGCTTCGATTTGCTCTAGAACTCGAAAAGCATTAAGGATCTCACAAGTCTATTAGAACGAGAACTGATCCTGACGTTGTCTGCGCCCTCCTTAGAGGTTGCGCCCTTGAACACTTATTTTGTCAGAAATGGTTTACAAAATTTGTGGGCCGTATCTGCTGCAATACAGAACTATATTTCCACTATTCGTCTCCGTGGATGGGAGTGCAGATATTAAATGACGTTGCCACTCAAATTTACGGATATGGATTGGGTTCTAAAACAGGTTACATGCTGTTTTTCAACTACATGTCTCTTTGAGGAAGTACTTCTTATAAAACGCAGTGCAGATAAACTACTTTGAACTCTAATCAAAACCACGTTTCACACACTTATTTTTGCCCTGTCGTGGCTGGCGTTAAGGTCATATGCTGTTGCAGAATGTCTGTCGGAATCAAAAGTTCTCGCGCCAGCCGGGACTCAAACCCGCAGCCTCTGCTTCTTGAACAGGATGCTAGCCCATTACACCTTCAGCGCTGTTTGAATGCACGCAACATCCCGATACCACGGGTAAGTGCTGATAGATCATTGCATCAAACAGGACTGGCGTAATGGGCTAGCATCCTGACCCGGAAAACAGGGCATCTGGGTACGACTTCTATCTGGTGCAAGAGTTCTGGCTTGCAACAAACATTACTTTAACTTCAGGTTACTCTGATCGCCTCTAAATTGCTCCTGTTATTTGTTATACCTTCCACTTCTGATGGTATCTTGAAAACGTTTATAACGGTAGGGGACCGTGCTAAACACGTCGATGACAGCGCATTTTCGCTTGTCTGTCGCCTGAGACCAATCGATCTTTTTTGCAACGTCAAGAGCTGTTTAATAATTGATCCACTATTCGTGGAGAAGCCAAAAAATCAACTACCGAGAATTGCTTTCGTGGACCTCGCCTTTTACAACAATAACTAAAGATGAAGTACACATATAGAAAAAGTTCCGGCTCAAATAGGGTCGGGGTGGGGGTCACCTCATAAAAAACATCACCAACAGGAAAACAAGGGGACAAGACACACTGATAGTAAAGAAACGGAACAATCTATCCTAGCTGGAATGGGCACCTCTAGAAAATGGAAACAAACACTTGGATGTTGCAAAGACAGGAAATCTCGTTGGCTAGTTGATTGTGTCGTTCCTCTGAAATAGTTCACCATTTTGCCTCTTTGTAAACAGAGGTGTCTCCCCCTCTGGAGTAGATCAAAATTTTGTCCATACGTAACATGCACAGTCCATAACCGCTGCAAACGCGACTTAGCGAAAGTCACAGGGCGGTAGTGCACTCACCAGAATCTTTACCCCGCCGTTCAACAGAAAACTTGAAAAGTGTCCGCGTCACAAACGAGGACTAAGCTTCTGCGGAAAGCTCGAGAGAAGCGGAGAGAACGAGAGACAAGCGTACCTCGTCGGTGCTCGTCGGATCCGAGACAGATCCTCGGACGAGCCTCTTCGGACTTCGGATGTACACCTTCAGCTGCACCTCTTAAATAGCCGACGGAACGCGGACCTCGGAAGGCGGCGAATTTAGGCCACGCAAGCGTAGGGGGTGTTCCGCGCAGGACCGCCGCGAAGGGGCGGGGCGGCGCGCGTGCGGCCGTCAGCTGATAATCGACACCTCCGTCTGCCACGTCGCCCTCGGCGGTCGGGCGGACCATTTTCGAGTTCGTTCTTCTCGAGTCGGTCGACGTCTTCCGACACTCGACCGTCGTGCGCTCTTCGAGCCGTGCGATCCATCCCCGTCAGAGCAGAACCCTTTCAGATTGATGGCTCCAACGGGGATTGCCTCGGACACCGTCGAGTTGACGGTGCGCTGCGCTTTCCAGACGTCCAAAGACATAACGGTTATATGTCCGCTCGACTGGACGATACGGCTGCTGAAGGAACACCTCCATCAAGTGTGTCCCTCTCATCCCGTGAGTGTTTTTCCGAGTTGCACTTATTCCCGGCGCTATGGCAGTTGGGGAGCTATGGCAGTTGTGCCAGTCAAGACGACCAAGGCGGCGTGACGGTGTGACGTGTCTTCAGTTTTACGGCTTTTGACTAACGTGGCACAGAAGAAGGTGAAGGGATGTCCAAACGGATTTAGCCGACCTTAAGCAGTAGTACAGTACAGAGTTTACAAGGGAAGGGTATCAGAGTACATGAACGACGAAAATGAGTGCCACGGCGGGAATCTCCACCATACAAATAGTGGAAAAGCATATTTGGTGCAAGTCTAATGGAGGGGGTCCTCTTCATAGTGATGAAATTTCTGGTAGTAAAAGACGCAATATAAAGCCCAACAATGCTTACATTATGTCCTCTGTCCTGATTAACGGTCGAATTGATGCCTAAACTGCATTCGTGGAAAGGTGAAAAAAACGGCGGAGTGGAACAAAACCTGGGGCCGGATTCATCAACGACTCACAGCAATTTAACAGAGAAAATTACAGCCGAAATCCCTGATAGCGCGGCTTATCAAGCGATATGGTGAGCGATAAGCCGCGTTATCTGAGTTTTCCGCTGTGAACTCTCTGTTAAATCTCCAATCCAGGTTTAAGTCGTTGATGAATTCGACCTCAATAAGGGCATAATGTGGCAGAAGTGAAGATGGTGACGTGGGAGATTTGTTGATTTTTACGGGAATGTCAGGTGGACCACTCCGACTAGACTTGCTCCGTGTATTCTATTTTTACAAAGCCCTTGAACCGAGCGAGTTAGGCCCCCGGTAGCTTACAATGGAGTCGCGTAATGCAGTACTTCCAAGTATCGAATACCAGGCTAGCCGGCTTCGGCTCCGCGGATAACGCCGCTCTAGCCGACATCGGCTCCATGGGCCACGCCAAGCTAGCTGGCGTCGACTGCGTGAGGAACACGAGACAAATGTAATGGAAGGAGTGGGCACTGATGGCTGCTGGATGGTTGAGCGTGAGAGGCTGTGGTGGGTGAGGGTATGTGGAGGAGCAGAAATGAAGGTGGATGTGAAAGGAGGTAAGTAGGAGAAGTAGGAATTGAGGGAGAAAGAGGGATGAGAAACAGAAATGGAACAGCGGAGGTTGAACCACAGTTTGCAGTTGAGGTTCGATGGAAGCGTGCTGTACATGGAGCGAAATTATGGAGGAGGCGTTGAAAACGGGTCTGGCTTAGATGTGATCATAGAAAGGTGAAGGTGAGAAGGAGGAGAAATGGTCTTTAACACCGGGGGATGGAAATTTTGACTATCATGAACGAGACCTGAGGCCAGATTCATCAACAATTAAACCAATGGGTATGCCAGGTATAAAGGGGAAGAGATAAGATAAGAGTCAGGTAGAGACAAGGTAAGAGTCAGAAACGCAGGCTTCATCGTGGGTATCTCTACCCCCTATACCCACGGGTACGTCGTTGATGAATTCGGCCCCTGAACGATAAACATTGCATAGGGGTCGGGTCGGAAGGTATCAGCACGGGTTTTAACACTAACCCGGCAGATAAGAAACGCATTCCTGGATTCAGAGGAAATAAATGTGAGATATGCCGTAAGAAGATCATCGCAGCAAGAAATGGAGCTTTACCATCAATTACTACGACCGTAGAAACTATACTTGTGCTCGAATAATCGAATTCGAATAATTATTCGAATAATTTATTCGAATTCGATTATCGATTATTTGATTATTCGAGTTTCGTAAATTCGAATAATTATTCGAATTCGATTAATCGAGTTCAGCAAATTCGAATAATTATTCGAATTCGATTAATCGAGTTTTGCAATTTCGAATAATTATTCGAATTCGATTATTCGAGGTTTGAAAATTCGAATAATTATTCGAATTCGATTATTCGAGGTGCAAAAATTCGAATAATATTCGAATTTCGAATACGTGGTTGTTTCGAATGTGGCATAATGATGATTTCTGTAAGCGACGCTCAATCCGGTGACGATTGTTTTTGATAGCACACTGTCGAGGAGCTCACCGTAACGAAAACGCATTCAATATCCTACTATATATAGAAGGGTAGTGTGCGTGTGCATGCGTGTTTCCATCAGTCCATCACAACTGGCCTGGGGAAATAGCGTATTGGCGATACTGACCGCAGTTGATGGCGATCGACTGCGGTTCGATCAGCATCAGCCGTTGGGGTAGTCGATCTCGCTGAACACAAATTTGAAGTTCGTTTTTGAAATTCTCTGTTGAAGTTGATCGAGCTATTGATTTTCTATGGGGAATTCGTTGAGGCGAATCGATTGTATGACCGGTCTTCGTCGATATCTTCAAAATCTAACTTCGCATTTGCGTTCTCTGCGACCACGACTGTCATCGATGTCATACACTTGAATACTCTATGAAATTTGCACAATAAACACAAATATCGACGGAGAAGTAAAAAATGAATTCAGATTCGTGTTCAGTGACCTCGATTACCTCAGGCCTAAAGTTTCGATCTTGTTTAGTGATATTTACGAAAAATCGATAATTTGATTAATATCTCTTGATGGCAATCGTTACTGCAAAAACTAACTTAAGATTCGTGTTCAGCGACCTCGATTACTTCGGGACTGAAGCTCACAGTTTGCATATATGACACGACTATATACCATTTTCAGTTGAAATTCAAAGTTTTTCAAATCAAATTCAACATTGTTACACGGGGAAGATTTCAGAAGAACGTTGAAATTTATTTCAAAAACGTTGAATTTTGACTGAAAATGCCGTATAACTCTACAATTTGATTGGCTGATGATTCCTGTGAGATAATGGAATGAACAAATGGAGTGAACGGTTTTTTTCGCAAAGGTTTGCACTTGTGCGTAGATGTTTTGCACACGTATTTCTGTAGGAATTTTTTTTGTAGGATTTTGTTTGCAGGAAAAAAGTTCTCATGTCTTGCCATTTAACGAGTACTGTCAACGGTTCTGAGAAGATATTGAATATCTTCATTATTGGCTTTTTTTTAAGAATTCAAATCTTTTATTTGTCTCTGGCGAATGTTGTCGTTGAACTTACTTTACTACATTTACTTGAGCCTACTTAATGCGCTTTTGGAGTGAGTAAACGGTATCAAACGAAATTGGCTAACACAAAAATCGCATCGTCCTTATTAATACACCCCGGTGCAAAATTATAGATACCCCCGATTTGTCCATTAGTACCCGAAGGATCCGCTGCCTATGCTCAGCGGATACCGTCGTATTCCTCACTATCGAAAGCCTCTATAGAAGAATTTTAAGCAGGTTATCTCATCAGTGCAGGATACCACGAACTTTTATTGAAAATTTAACGAATGGAGACCGGTGCGAAATATAAGTTCCCTTCATAAAAAACCTGATTAATCACAAAAGTCCCTAAAGACAAAGTAAGATTAGTACTTCGTCACATCACCTTTGTTGCAACCATATCGAAAATTCTGTTTTGCATACTACTGATTAGGTTATCAATAACAGTTCGCTCAACATTGGCTCATGCATCAAGTATTTGTGTATTTATTTATACGTGTATGACAACACGCGACGAAATAAACACCAGCAAGACAACACATTGGTAATAAACACAAAAATACAAGAAACGGTGAACTAGCGAGTCTTAAGATAACTACAACGAGCTTTTTATATTGGTTAAACGAAGATGGCAAAGTATGTTTTTTGGTAAGCATCAAGAATTCAGAACCGGCCCTTTGAGTAAAAAAGGAGGCACGAACACAACTTTTAACCGTAGAATAATGAATTTTAGATCTACAACCCCTAGTGGTACAATGATGGACTGTGTAAAGCTCAGTAAGTGGAAGTGCAACTTTTCCAGTCATCATCTTGAAAATCATAATTAGATCGTTTCGCTTCCTACGAATAGCAAGCGATTCCAGCTCGAATATTTTATTGCGATCAGGCGCTGATGGATGGAGGTGTAGTCGTAGCCATTTAAGCGTAACCACAGCTTTTTAGTGTAGCTATTCTGAACGGATTCTAGCCTCTGTATGCAGCGCTTAAGGTGAGGACTGAACACAGTGGTGCCATGCTCCAATATTGGGCGAACATATGATTTGTGTGCAAGAAGCAAGCGAGTTTTTGAATTTGTAGACAACGCTCTAAAAATGTTGTAAGTAACTTTTTCAGCTTTCTTTGCAATCGTCTCGCAATGCTCAGAAAAACTAAGTTTTTTGTTTAAGATGAAGCCCAGATCACGCAGACTGTTTTCACTGAGTAGGTTGCAACCACTAAGGCTGTAAATGTGTTTAACCGAATTTGAATTGCTTAGATGAAAAACCCGAGTTTTTTTAGCTGAGATAGGTAATTTCCACCTGTCCGACCAATCGGCAACATCTGAAACTGCACATTGGAGGGCAAAGTGATCCTCTTCACTGGTAATATTCCTGTATACTTTTATATCATCTGCAAACATTTTGCACTTAACGCCACGCCTTTCAACTAAGACAGGTAAATCGGAAGTGTAGATGATGAAAAGAATCTGTGACAATACACCCCCTGGGGTACGCCACTTGTTATTGAGTACGTGCGAGAAAATTTGTCATTCACCTTTACTTGGAAGGATCTATTTGTGATGAAGTTCTTTACCCACTTAACGATTCTGGGATGAATTCCAAAAATTTGAAGCTTGAAAATAAGTTCTTTGAAGGACACCTTATCAAAAGCCTTGCTGAAATCAAAAAAGACCACATCAACATCAGTGTTATCATCCAGTGACTTGGTCCAATAATCTAAGGTAGATAGCATGAAGGTCTCAGTCGATCTTCCGACTCTAAAACCATATTGGTTCTTAGGTATAACCTCATGTGCTTCTGTATGGTTTACAAGAGCCACTTTCAGAATTTTCTCAAATATTCTGGAAAACACTGATGTGATACTAATAGGACGATAATTGGATACTAAGCCATGTGGTGGTTTTTTGGGGGATAGGAGTGACAAATGCACGATTCCATCGATTTGGAATTTCGCTATGCATGTAACTAAAATTGAAAATGTGCTCAGGAGGAGCTACTAAGGCCACAGCTACTTTTTTGATGAAGTAGGCAGGTATTTCATCAGGAGTAGTGGTATACGATAACGGTAAGTTACTCAGATGCTTGAAAATGTCCTCTTTGTAAAACCAAACTAAGCTATCAGGTAAGGCACTTTGAGTGGAAAAGGCTAACTCAGACCAGCTTTCATTAGCAGCATCAACGGAGTATGATTTTTTAAAATGTGTGGCTAGCATGGAGGCTTTTCAAAATCACTGACAGCTGGGTTACCCTCATCATCAACTAGCGTAGGTATCTTAGTTGACTGCTTCAGCCTTGAGTTCAACAACTTCAATAAGGAGCATTTTTGGATTGTCCAAAAGTTTTCGTTCGATGTAGCTATTGTACTTTTTGATAAGGCGGTCAAATTTAGTTTTAATAAGCCTGAAGCGTTCATTAGCCTGAAGACATGGATTTTTTGGTAGTCCAGCCATGCTTTTTCTTTAATCTCAAAGAGCTTGGACAGGTGCGGTGGAATGTTGCCTCTATTTAGGGCCTGCCTCTCTAAAGGGACAAATTCTTGAATTGATGCGTGCAAAATTGATAGAAAAACTCATATTTATCGTTGATATCAGGAAGTGTCTCCAAAATAAATCTCCAATCTAAGGAGCACAAGTAGCGGCAAATGGGGCTCATGCGGGGCTTTGTGGAAAGACCTCCGGAGGCGGAAGTATAGTGGATCTATGAAAGTCTCTACATTGTAAGAGAGGCTGTTGTGATCACTTGACCCAGTTGGTGCAGATACAAGTACATCACGTATTAGCTTAGTGTCGCTACAAAGAACAAGATAAAGTGTATGACTACCACGAGTTGGCTCGTGAACTTTATGAACAAGCATGTTAGAGTTGCAAAAATTGAGAAACATTTGTGATGTAAAAGAAGTGGCATGCAGAGGAACCTTAACCCAGTCAATATCTGGAAAATTGAAGTCGCCGTTTATAATGCATTGCCCTTCAAATGCGGTTAAATCACTTAAAGCCTTGATAAGCTGTATCGTACTACTAGTGGTGCAACTAGGCGTCCTATAGACCACAATTGTCCTGACAGTGGATTGAAGCAATTTCAAATCACAGGAGATAATTTCAAAAGCATTGGGATAAGATTCACACCAGACAACCTCAAATGCTATGGAACGCTTAATAAGTACAACAACACCACCACCCCTTTTTTGAGCTCTGTCACATCTTACAAAGTAATAGGTTGAATTCATCTGCCCAAGAATTGGTACAAGGTCATTAATATCACTTAACTAAGTTTCAGTTCAGTAAGCATTATAAGGTCATAGTTGGAGCGTCTTGCAGCAAACATCAAATACGAAACATTTTTCTGAAGAGACCTGATATTAGAATAAAAACATTTTAGGCTCGTTGCAGGTACCCGAGGAAGACTCGTTAGTTTACCGCAGAAGATTGGTTTGCTTGAGAAGTGAGCTTAATGTCTATTGCGGGCCCATTTGTAGCAAGTCTGCTCTCTCTGATCCGATCCCTTTCCTGTTTAGTAAGCGAAGGGCGAATATACACCCCTCTGCAGGAAAAGGATCGGAGTCTAGAAGCTCTTCTGAGTGATAACTTCTGATAATATGTGTTTGGCAAAACAACCTTCAATAGACGCGATCTACCCCCAGAAGGTTTACCTAGCCTGAACACAACTTGTGGTACACAAGTATGGCGTTCTTCAGATCAGAAACCTAAGTGTAAGTGGTTCCATTTTTGCACACATTGTGTACAAGAATGCCCCACAAGTTCTCTATCAGCGGTGAGATCTGGAGGAAAGCTAGACAACTGCAAAAGTTGAATTGTATTGGAGTTGAGCCAACCTCTAATAAACCTTGTGGAAAAGGTACAGAATAACTAACTACAAGGTTCTTTTTCGCATTGGCGGGTTCCTTTACTCTATGGAACCTAAAGCATCGATAAAGAACAAATACCTGAGTCTTCACACATTGGCTTCTCGCAGGAAATTCTTTGATATTTATCGGGTTTATAAGTTAATCCACTTTTCGCGCTTCGTAGGCTCCAAATTCTTTGACCTACGTGCGTCTCAAACAAAAGGGGAGCCTGAGAAGCTTCCTATCAGTCGACCTAGGAGTAAGCTGAAGGTGGCCCTTTCTCCTCATAAGCCATTGGTTTGACTCGCTCTAGGTGTGTCTTCATGTTGTTGTGTTGTTGTAATACTTTTTTCCGCCTTTTGCGCTTATCGCGAACGTATTGAATAAATAGATAAATTAAGTTAAATCAACCTGCGGTTGACTGCGATACGTGTGTGGATGCATTATCTTGTTGGAAAATGAGGTTGTGCCTACGAAGTCTCCTTAAATATGGCAAAAGGTGATCTCGGAGCAATTCCTGGTAGTCTTCACTGTTTATCCTACACGAGACGAACTTCCGAAACGAACGAGACAAGTCCGCATCCAGAAAACGCAGCCCAACCATGAGACTTTCACCGTCAAAGTTGCGCCTAGAGGATACTCGACCTCTTTTCTCAGATCTCTCCAGTAGTGTAGAAGAAGTGGAATCTTGATGGGCCCGACGGGTACAGACACTATTCGAGAGATTTGAGGAGAGAGAGAAGCGAGTATTCTACAGGTGCTACTTTGTCGGTGGAAGTCTCATTTTCGGCTGCGTTTTCTGGATACAAACTTGTTGCCTTGGAGTTCGTCTCGCGTAGGATGGACAGTGAAAACTGCCTGAAATTGCTCAGAGATTACCTTCTGCCATATTTCAGAAGATTTCGTAGGCACAACCTCATTTTCCAACAAGATAATGCATCCATACACGTATCGCATTCAACTACAGATTGGCTCAACTCCAACGGAACTCAACATTTGAAGTGGCCTAGCTGTTCTTCAGATCTCAACCCGAAAACTAGAAAGCTAGTGGGACATTCTTGTACACAGTGTACAAAAATAGAACCGCTGATACATCGGTTTCTGATCTGAAGAACGCCATACTTCATGCATGGGCCAATTTTGAGCGAACTGTTATTGATAACCTAATCAGTAGCATGCAAAATAGAATTTTCGATATGGTTGCAACAAAGGTGATGTAACGAAGTACTAATCTTACCTTGTTTGTAGGTACTTTTGTGATTAATCAGATTTTCTATGAAGCGAACTTATATTTTGCACCGGTCTCCATTTCTTAAATTTTCAGTTAAAGTTCGTGGTATCCTACACTGATAAAATAAACTGCTTAGAATTCTCCTATAGAAGTTTTCCATAGTGAGGAATACGATGGTAACATTACTGAACCTCGGCAGCGGGTTCTTCGGGTACCAATGGACAAACCAGGGGAACCTATTTTGCACCGGGTGTATTATGTTATAATAAAGTTCATTCGATTATTCGATCTTTTCGAATATTCGATTATTCGGAATTTCGAATAACCAAAAAATGGGGTTATTCGATTATTCGGAAATTCGAATAACCAAAAAATGGGGTTATTCGATTATTCGGAAATTCGAATAACCAAAAAATGGGGTTATTCGATTATTCGGAAATTCGAATAAACGAAAAATGGGGTTATTCGATTATTCGGAAATTCGAATAACTAGAAAAATGGTGTTATTCGATTATTCGCTCATTCGAATTTTCGAAAAATGGGGTTATTCGATTATTCGGAAATTCGAATAACCGAAAAAATGGGATTATTCAATTATTCGTTCATTCGAAAATTTTTAAAAAAGCACAAGTATAGTAGAAACCCGTCTCCCCATTAGCTACGAAGTGTGTCAAAACGTAAGTTCAGAGCGCAGATATAGTAGGACTTTTCGCAGATATGAATGAAACATCGGAACAGTGCAAATATTGTCTGGAAGAAGTTTAGTCCCGTAACCTCTACAGACATATGGTTAAAACAGCGTCCGTCGCTGGCTTCGCCTACGCCGTACGATTTCGCATTCGAGATTGCTCACGGTGACGAAATTAATTAAGGCCTAAAAGTAAAATGTCAGCGATTATGAGAAGTTGTTTAGTAAGCTAAAGTTCCCTTCCGTGCAATGGCAACGGCTGCAGGAGTGATAGTACTGCACAATCACCTCGTCAACAATCAATTCCGGAGTTCGTTTCCTTGCCCCAGCTGCATGGCATCGGTCTATCGTTGGGCAATGAACGTGTCCTAACCTTCGGTGACACCGGAGATTATCCCGGAAACTACCGCAAAAAGTGTGATGTCCGTTAGCAATTGCGCTAATATTATCTTTTAAGGCGGTAACTTCTCAACGGCTCATTTTTTCTGGCGCTTGTCTCACGGATGACATGATCATCAGAAATGTGATGGACCAACGGTGAGTTCTGGAATAATTTTTGAGGGGTTTCATTCTACGAGGTGTTTCAGAAAATGTTTGGATTCTTTAAATAATGGTAATATTGTTCTTATCGCTTTATTTTGTTAATTTTATTAGGTCATCCAATAAGTAATGTCGTTTTTTCAACCTTGACTTCAATTGAACAAATTTTCAACAAAACTTCATTTCAGCCAACAATGTAATCACAATCATTATCAACAACCTTTCTACTTTTAACGAGCAAATCTTCAATAGCTGAGCAATAAAACTGTTGTTGTTTTTGAGCAAAATATGTGGACATAGCATTTTGAATATCCTCCAAACTTTCAAATTTCTTGCCACTAAGAAAATGCTGTAGAGACCGGAGTAAGTGGTAGTCCGAAGATGCGGGATTGGTAGAATACGGTGGATGAGGCAGAACCTCCCACCCTAATTCGTTGATTTTTTCCAGCGTCCGTTTTGCACAATGCGGTCTTGCATTGTCGTGATGGAGAATTACGCCCTTTCGGTTGACGATCGCCGGATACTCTTCCAGTAAAGCTTGGTTCACTCGATCCAATTGCTCACTGTAAAGGTCTGCCTCAACGGTCTGTCCAGATTTAACCACTTCAAAGTAGACAATTCCACGGATATTCCACTAAACACAGAGGAATGCCTTTCTGTGATGAATATTCGGCTTCGCAGTTTGGAAAGTCACTGCTTTTTGCGCTTCGGATTATCGTACGAGATCCATTTTTCGTCTCCTGCGATCGGTCGACCAAAAAACGGGTCTGTACGGTGTCGATAAAGCAGTGCGTTGCAAGGCGTCGATCGGTTGGCACGGTTCTCGGCGGATAAATCGTGCGGTACCCAAACACCTGCTCTGCTTACCTTGCCAATTTGGCGTAGATGAAAATGTATGGTTGATTTAGGTCCGCTGAGAGTACTCGGAAGTTCCTCCATCGTTTGACAAGGATTCGCCTCCAGTTCTGCCATTAGCATGTCGTTGTAAAATGTTACGGGCCACTTCACCTGAACTTGCAAGCTAACAATTCAACGAATGGTAGATTCTAAAAGAGCAAGTCTCACTTACCTTAAAATCACTTTAGTGCACCTTCGAAATACACAAATCTGCCGACAAATAATGGGCTAAAACGGTAGTGCACAAAAAACGACATTACTTAATTGGATGACCTAATACTTTTAGGCGTGACGCAGAATAACTAGCACTGCTTCCATGACTCCCGAGGTCGAGGAGAGGTCGAAAGAAGAGATTTTCCTCAAACATCGCACAGGGCGGTTATTTGGGGTGCTGATCACGGATTGTAAAATTTCGGTCGATTACGTTGGGGTACGGTGGATATGGGTGACGAAATCTGTTACGTTAATAGAATACCTTTCTTCTCCAATGTGGTCAGACTTATTTTCCAACCTTCGACTTTAAGATGCAAAGTAGTGCAAGAAAAGTGAAAAGTTAGAAGAAGATGGCAGAATTCGTGGTCAGCAGCTTAAATATAATAATTTCCTATATAAGCGAAGTCAGGGCGAAATCGATGGTCGTGACGTCATCACCCTGCACCACGAGGCTGCAATGTACATTCAAGTGATTCATTCACAATGGTGTCGGCAGCGATTGGATGGCCGACTGGATAACGAGGCGGGCTTACGGGAGGGGGGGGGGGGGGTTGAGGGTTCGAACCCGTGGTGTCAGTGCGGTTTGCTCCGTGGAGGGGTCCCATTTTTGCAACTGGAGAGTACATTTTGGCTACGGTAGGCTACCGTATTATTGGCTAGTGGTGAAGGGTGACGAAGACTTATTTAAGCCGCTGATCAGCATCTGCCATATTTTTTCTAAATTTTCACTTTTCTTGCACTACTTTGCATTATAAAGTCGAAGGTTGGAAAATAAGTCTGACCACATTGGATAAGAAAGCTATTCTACTAACGTAACAGATTTAGTCACCCATATCTACCGTACCCTACCGCAATCGACCGAAATTTTAAAAAATAGATGTCATATCCGTGATCAACACCCCAAATAACCCACGTTAGCGACATTTGGGCGAAATTTTTTTCCTCGTCCTTTCTTCGACCTCCGGAGTCGGGCAGTGGTGCCGATTATTCTGCGTTCACCCCTTTGCTTACATCGTAACCTTCTGCCATCGTTTCACCGAAAATGGCTGCAAGATTGGTGATGTGCATCTCAAATAACCCCACAGATGAATTTGGGACGAAGTTATTTTCGACCTCTTCACTTAAGGGAGTGAGTGCAAATGTTCCTATCTGCAATGTCCCCAACCTGTCTCCCATAAGTGTATACGAGAGTGGTGAGGAAGAAACACCCATCAAGGCGGCCAATCACGCGAGATGGATAAAATATGCTGTACTTGGGGTCATATGTGACAGCATCTAACGAAACCTTCCTCAACGAGACAAGTGTGGCTTAATGGACGCGCAACATCACTCCACACGACAAAGCCAGCTTCTTCCACATCTGACAACAGGTTGAAAGCGGGGTCAGGACGCGAAGAAGGTGTCCTTCCGAAGCCAAAATCTTTACTTGCAAATAATGAGAGTACTCCAGAGAGCAAATCGCGCTGACACCCTCGGAGTCGAACCCTCGACCCTCCTCTCGTAGGTCCGCCTCGCTATCCACTCGGCCATTCAGTCGCTGCCGGCACCATTGCGAATGAATCACTTGAATGTACAGTGCAGCTTCGTCTATGAGACGTAGGAAATTATCGTATTACTATAATCAAAATTTAATTTGAGCTTCAAACCTTTTGTAGGTCAAGTTCTGAGCACGACCGGGCCATTCCAAGTGTTACTTTTGCCTTATCAGCCCGCCCTGAAGCGATTTATTTTTTGCCATTGTTGGACCACCCAGTGGCCCGTAGCAAAAACGAAGCACAGTTCTGTGATCCTCGTCCGATGCTCTACAAGACCATATAGGTCGCGTTGAGAATCTTTGGGGGAAATTTATGGTCTCCCTTGTATGGCCAACCATCGTGACCAGTATATTAACCAACTAGATGACACAGAAGACTCCGTAAGCCTGACGCAGTAACAAATGGGGTCAACGCTTTTAGCGGTGCGCTTAGGGTATGTATTGTAGGGAGCTACCAGATGAAGGAACTGCAGTAACGGCAGTCCCCTACTTCAGTAAAGCCATTATGTTGTAACGAATTAAATGGCACTGACTGGCGCCATTTTTTGGCGCGTCTTTACGTGTTTGATCAAGAACAAACCGTAACATGTGGCATGTCATTTAGAAGCGCAAACTTTGCTCTACCAGAGAGTACCAAATTTTCTATGTAAAAGTGGGAAAACTTTAGAGTTTTATTGACTTTTTTGCAGATGGACAAAAGGGTAATCCGAGGCATTTACTTGTATGAATTCAAGCTGGGCACTACAGCTAAGGAGGCGGACGAGAAGATCATCGCCGCATTTGGCCAAGGATGTTCCACAATTCGGACGGCGTATCGTTGGTATCAGAAGTTCCGGAATGGAGATGAGAGCTTGGAAGAACATGAAGGTCATGGGAGGCATAGTGATGTTGATGAGGACAAGCTGAGAGATGTGGTTGAGGGGGATCCACACAAAGGTACCGGGGAGATAGCGAAGGTTCTTGGCGTCAGTCACAACACAGCTGCCCGGCATCTGAAGGAAATTGGAAAGACTAAAAAGCTGAAAGATGGGTGCCTCACGAGCTGTCTGAGGAGCAGAGAAACCGACGATATGAGATCTCGTCCGCACTGCTTCTACGGAACGAAACGGACCCATTCCTTGATCGCATCGTAACCTGTGACGAGAAATGGATAATGTACGACAACAGGCGACGATCGGCACAGTGGGTGGACAGCGATGAGAGCCCCAAGGTTTTTGCGAAGCCGGAATTGCACCAAAAGAAAGTAATGGTGACAGTATGGTGGTGTTCGCTGGGAATTATTCACCACAGCTTCCTCCCTCCCGGTGAATCCATCACGGCAGAGAAGTACTGCATTGAAATTGAAGAAATGATGAAAAAGTTGAAGGAGATCCGGCCGGCCTTGGTAAACCGAAGGCGAGTTCTCCTTCTGCACGACAATGCTCGCCCCCATGTAGCACGAATGACGTTGCAGAAATTGGATGAGCTGAGCATTGAAACTCTACCACATCCTCCGTTTTCTCCCGACCTCTCCCGAACAGACTACCATTTCTTCAAGCATCTTGGCGACTTCTTGGTAGGGAAAATATTCAAATACCAACAGGATGCCGAAAGTGCCTTCGAAGATTTCGTCAATTCCAGAACTTCTGGTTTTTATGCTACTGGGATAAAAAACCTTTTGTCACGTTGGCAAAGATGTGTAGAATCAGAAGGTTTTTATTTCGATTAATAAACTTGCCTACAAGCCGAGATATTAACTGTTTAAATTTACAGTGGTTCAGTGCCATTTATTTCGTTACAACCTAATACAAGTTTTGAAAGCCCACATTGAAATTGCAAGTGAACAGCAAATCATTGTGTACTTTCAATAGAAAAACAAGATACGCCACAGGCTTTGTTCTCTCCGATTATCACATTATTTTTCTCTTTAGTAGACGCCATTTGGGTGGACTACACATTATTTTTCCCTTTAGTAGACGCCATCTGGGTGGGCTACACCGCTACGAAAGCGAAGAGGTACCTAATATCCTCCCCAAGACGTATCTTTCCTCACATGTAGACGTCCTCCATTGAATGGTATGAGTCCGCGACGCTTTTTTGAACGTGTATTCATATAGGTTTAGAAAAATTGAGAAGAGAGAGGAAGAGCACTTTTATAAGAAGTGTGATATCCAGGTTTTAAACGTCTTGAATAGGGGTTACATATTAGAAAGTCTTCCATCTTGAGACTGACTGTCCACTTTGTGGAAGAACGAGGAGCTAGTGGAGCCCTCTTTACGAAGTTGAATTAGGAAATACAAAAAAGGACAGGAAGTTCTAATCAGCATAAGTGCAGTAACATATCGAGAGATGCTTATTGCAGGAGGGTAGTAGAGGGTGCGCAGGTTCTCCACCTCGTCTGCCCTTTACCGCAGTCGAGGCCTCCTGAATTACGACAACGTCATACAGCTGCGACAGCGATCCCATCGTGAGTCTCTCAATCGATTTGATTCAGCACGTCCTGTTTCTACCTGCGCAACTACGCAAGCTGTCGATCCTCGCACACCTGTTCGTTTGTGCACAACGGATCTCAGCATGTTTTTGTTGTTGCTTGATTCACACTTTTAAGAAGTTCGCCAGCCTTGCCAAGCTTCACCACAAGTCCGCCCTCTGAATCCACCAACGCGTGGTCTTCCAGTTACTATGAGTGGTACCAACGTTACTACGGCTCAAATAGTCCGGAGCAAATGGCACGGCTTCAGCAATACTCCGGTTACTACGCGGCGTATATGAATCAGTAGGTGTTCTTCAGGTGAACCAGTTTGCGCAGGGACCAAGTTGTACTGTTCTAGGTGGCAGGAGTATCACCAGTACATGATGGGCCATCTCGGGCATTCCGCGTTTCTGGTCCAAGGGATAAGCGCCTCCGATGCTTCTGGACAACCAGTGCACTTTGGCTTTGCACAGGGGCTAGATCGAGATGGTCAGGCTCATGCTGCCGGTCAGCCTAATCAGGACGACATCGATGTGGTCGCCGCTGCACAGCAGGTACAGTTTCTAAAAAGTGTCCATTATGAAAATTAGGTGGAGATTTTTATCCACGCTAACAGTTTCTGAAGGAGCTGGTTCGCACTTAACTGGTGCTGGCTGCTTGTGTTTGCATAGCGCTCGGCAGAGGTGTCCCTTTTTGTCATTGTGGCGCAATATGTAGTTGTTTCGCAACCGACGGTGTAGTACTATGCACAGATATCTACTTGGGACTTATCGGAGCAAATTTTGTACTAGATGTCGTTTGGGACTGCGGCCAACATCTCACTGCCGGTTTGACCTTTTGTTTGTGATCCTCCTCCTAGGCATGCTCATAGATAGTTTCTGTACGAGCGACGTTCCTGTCGGCGATCATTGCCCTAATATTCTGCGAAGTTGCGAAGTGCATGACGCCCTGCTGCCACCCAGCCCAATGTGGTCGGTTGGCGTAGTGGTAGTGTTGTAACATCACAGGTGCGTGGGTTCAATTCCCCCTTGTACTGGTGTTTTTGCATTTTGCGATTTATCGTTATCCCCATTTCCAACATATTTTTGAATAAAAACACGGCAACAAATGTCGTTTACATTCATCGAGGTCTTTGAAAGCGGAGAGGTGAGAATTTTCGACTTCCAGGTAAAGCAAGTAAAAAAAAACTGATGCCAGATTGGTGATCAGCATCCCAATTAACCCCCACGCACAAAGTTTGGGCGAAATTGGTGCATCCGACCTCACCACTCTCACTTACTCACACCTTCTCTAACCTGTCATAAGAAAACGGGAAATCCAGAAACCGATTCCAGATTCATGATCATCATTCCAAGTAACACTCGTAGCCGAAGTATGAATAACTATTTTTTCGACATCGATGGACAGTGCATGGCCCCTTTTTATTTTCGAACAATAAAGCTGTTTCAAGATGAAAAGGTGTTGTAGATGGCAAATTCTAATTTATTCTTTACATGGACGGAGTCAAAAACGTACCAACCAACTGTAAGAATAGCTAATGATGTACCTACCTTCTTCAACAATGATGGAGGATTGCAAAAAAGCATGTAACCGAAATACACTGCTCGCAAACTGAACATCTACGCCTCTATCTATCACCCCTTCAAAAAAGGACGTAGTAGCACCGATATTTTACTTCCTGTTTAGCCCTCCACCACATAACGTATTCAATTGGTTTCCACCTCAAATGGCTGCACATCTCAATGACCGCCCTTGTTTAACCATGAAGACCGAGGTGCAAAGCCCGCTCTAGGCCCAGACTCGAGTGAGGGTGATGATGTCAGAAGCAAGGGTGTGCGCTGACTTGCCGCCGGTAAATTTTTTACCGCATATTTTTAATGCGGAAATTCGCCGGTAAATTCGGTAAATCTGCTAATTTTTTAAAATTGAATATTCCCTCAAAAACAACTGGTTTCAAGTGGCAGTAATACAAAAAAGCGCAAAGCTTTTCACCGAAACATCATCACGTTCAGAAAAACCGTATCCTCTTTATTTTATCATGCATACGTCATCCTAAGACAAACAACGCCCTGAAAGCAGCGAACATTCTCAGCAAACAAAGCAAGCGGAAGCCTAGCAACGCACAAGTATAACGGTCTATATTGTGAGTGCTTTAAAAAAGACAAAAGCTTAATTGGAACTCTACAAAAACATTTCTGGAACATCCGACATTCAATCGAATACTGCTATATTTCTTTTGGATTGACATTCTAATTGCTTTTTGAAATTATCACAATTATCATCATTTCATTCGATGAAAGAATGATTTACACCTTACACTACTACTTTTTCAACTGCTAAGCTGTACTTTGGCGCAAATCCAGCTACTTCAGAAAAACAACGAAATGTGGCATGATAACGAACTCCCTTCTTTTCTTATACGGGAGTACAGCTGAAGAGTCCACCAGGAGATCAGGTAGACTAGAGGAGTTCATTCTTATGCCTTACATCTCGAACTAAATTACGGCCACAAGACATGAGCGTATCTTCCCGTTATTCCTCTGGCGATCGCCTATTCTAAGAACTTCTATACCCCTAGTCCAAACTGTCTTATGTCGTGTGGGGAATCTCGGCGCGAGGTACTATTCCAGTGGAGCGCGCTTTAACAATGGAGCGCACCATCTCAGCCTCCTGGGGCATGGATGTTTTAGTGAGGTAGAGGACCAAGAACGCTAATAGCATGTTATCGGAGAAGGTAGAAGCAATCACTTCTAGACTGAGATCGGTAGTGTGTTTCCTTCTCCATTCGATAGATAGCAACATGATTTCATATGAAAAAGTCGTTAAATTTTCCGGTAAATTTGGGAATTTACGGGAAATTTTCGTTAAAAGAATTTATCGCGAAAATACCGGTAAATCCGTTAAACCGGTAAATCGTTAACCGTTAAACGCACACCCCTGGTCAGAAGCACCAACATCGCCCAAACTTTGCGCGTGGGGGTTATATGGGGTGCTGATCACGAATCTGGTATCGGTTTTTTTCTTGCTTTACCTGGAAGTCAAGAATTTTCACCTCTCCGTTTTCAAAGACCTCGATGAACGTAAACGACATTTGTTGCCGTGTTTTTGTTCAAAAATGTATTGGAAATTGGAATAATGATAAATCGCAAAGCGCAAAAACACCAGTAAAGGGGGAATCGAACCCACGCACCTGTGATGTTACAACACTACCACTACGCCAACCGATCACATTGGGCTGGGTGGCAGCAGAGCGTCATGCACCGCGCCCGCGCGCCCACACGGTTTTTTCGACCACAGAAGAGCATTCCGAAAAAAGTAACTATGGTTCCGAACTCCCCACACGGGACCCTACATCCTGTAAAAATTGCATCGCAAAAACTCACCGCCAGTTTGGAGGCTCTCCTTGTTAGATGTCCTTTTATAGTTAGAATATATAAATAATAAATGTTAATGCATTCGTGCCTCGCGTTTTCGCTTTAAACGTCTCTGAACGAATGCTCCGAACTTCATTAAGGAAAATGAAGATAGATCTCCTTTCTAGGCTTGCGCCCTATTTTTAGCGTCGCGGTGTAAATAGTAGCGGTTTAGAAAAGTTGGCTAGTTTTCAGATTCCCGCAGAGCCGAATGCTGTAGCTGCTGTTCCTGGAGGCGGACGTGATGTTCTGGATATAATCTATAGGGTTTTCAGAGTGCTCCTTTTTCTGTCGGTAAGCGGCTGCAGTTTGAGGAGCGACATCAAGCGCTGGCGATGTGTTATGTTCCAGGCTGTCCTGCTTTATTCTTCTATCGAGCGATTTCTTGCCGTCATCACCATCGCCCTCTTCATTTTCTTCATTCAGTTGAGGAGAAACCAACAGAGAGCTGCCCGCGCCGCCGATCCTGTTGAGCCAAATGTGAATAACAATAATGCCGGTGAACAGCCTTACGACGCTGCTGCAGGGAATGTGCGTCTCCAGCCGCCTGTGACTGCTCGAGAGGAACATGATTTGTCTCCATTCCAGGCTGAGGCTACATTCGCGACACCCACGCCCCCAAGTGGCATCCAAGTGTTCTTCGCTACTTGCTACTCGTTCGTCACGTCGTTCTTTACTTCCCTTGTTCCTGATCACCCCGTTCCTGTCGATTTGAATTAGAGTTGTGTTCTAGTCAGATGACGGTGATACTGCAGTTGTTCTACAGCGAGCTGTTTTCCATTAATAGCTTACCTTAAGTGGTGAGTAAGTGTGCGGAAATGCCATTCTCGGTGCTGACCTAGGGTCGGATTCATCAACGACTTGCATAACTTTAACAGAGAATTCAAAGCGGAAAACGCGGCTTAGCGCTCACCAGATCGCTTGATAAGCCGCGATATAAGGGATTTCGGCTGTGATTTTCTCTGTTAAATTGCTGTAATTCGTTGATGAATCCGACCCCTGTTTGCTATGTGAGAGGCATGTGCGCGGATCCTACAAAGCTCTCCCTTTGTCGTCGGGGAAGTGCGAGCAAATCTAGGGAGGGTGTTCTGACAACGCGCTGTTTTCGGCGTGCGAGTGTGGTTGATCCGCACATCTCTCGTTCGCTTTCTCCCTCTTCTCTCAGTTTGCGATGGCTTAATACAATACCCGCAGAGCTGCGGGAGCTCTCTTTAAACTACCGAGCTCATTTTCCAAAGAGCCGAACACTTTCTATAGGCAGCCCTATGAAGATAACGCGGTTTCTTTCCTTTCGAAGTGATATGATGTCATGTGGCACTGGTTCAGATTTGATGCCTTACAATCCGTGGAATGTGGATGTCGGATTGGTGTATTATATGTGTACTTCTGATGGTCGAGGCAACATAGCATTGCTTGGTCGTCGTTGGTGATAGAGTAAAGCATATTTATCTTCACTGTCTTGCGCATTTGCTGCACAGTTACACAGACGACGGGGTGTTCGGGGGAGGGTATTCGAATCTAGCATTACTGCTTAGTTCCGTGCAGAAGCAGCGGAAGCTCATCGAGGTCATCCCCGCCGTTACTACATTCGGGCTACCGAGCAGTTGAGAAGGTCGTAAGCAAAATGGGTGATAGGCTAGCAAACGGAGACAGCGAAGACAGCTATCGAGACGCGGTCTCGTGGGCCAAAAGGCGGGAGATAAACGGAAAGACGAGGACGAAAGCCTGCTGGACCTTTCGATGGAATGTCGGCTTCGAAGATGGGACTGTTGGGACTCCTGTGACGAGTTCCTCCCGAGTTCTTCGTGCTGTAGCTGACTATTCTGACGAAGTGAAGGATTGAGGCTGGGTCGTGAGAACAGAAGAGGTGCGCAGCACTCTGTCGTATCCCAAAACTATCTACGCCTAGGGAAAGGAGCACTGTCGTGTGCGGCGTTGCCGGACTTCTTTCACCTCATGGTGGTTCCTCGTACCTGGGACGGCTCCTTGATTGGCTGCCAGAGGTCTACGTGCTTAGGTCCGTAGAATAGGATTCACCAGGAAAAGCTTACTGTTAGACTCGGAGTCCCAGTGCTGCAAGACCTTCCTATCCTGAAAGTGCTCCCGGCAGTGGTTATCAGCGACGTGCCTTACGCATAGTTGTTGTACGATGCGCAGGGCACCGAACCCTGAAGAAACTTCCGCACCAGGGGTGTACATTTAGCGGTTTAACGAATTAACGACATTTTTCGTTAAAATCTGACTCAACGACTTAACGGGAATTTGTAGAAGTTTAACGGAATTTTTAACGAACTTCTTTCTCAGTGAGTTTATCACATTTACCCTTAGTTTTCACGAATGTTTCAGGTCTCACCCCTCATCATTAGAGCTGTTCCTGAAAAATTATTGGTTCGGATTTCTCCGCTAGGCCAGCCAAGCCTTCCATCCCTCTGGGGTCGGTAAATTGGAACCAAAGTTGTCTGGGAAAGACAAAGCTCTGACTTGTTCAACGGCTGGCCACCGCAAATCATTTTATGGCCATTTACACATATGAACCACTTACACGACATCCCGTACAAGTAGAATACGTGGCGCATCCTAAAAGGGTTGAGTAAAGTCGTCCTTTATTCCGATCCTTCAACGCATTTTGGAGCTAGAAATTTCTTCGCCGAGCACCAAGCACGTCAAGGAATCCACAAAGATACTGGTCCACCCTCGTAAGATCCGCCTGTTCCCACTTGGCGCTGCTATTCCAGAACACTTTCGCTCGCCACCTGGAACAGTCGAGAGAGTGTTTTCGGTCGCTGGACGCATTTTAAACGATTCTAGAAAAACGCTAATAACAAAAATTAGGAAAGCTTCTTTCCCTGAAAGTTAGCACGTTGACAACGACGTGTCACACCCTTTCAGCAGTATGGGACCGTGTGACAGGATGTCGTGAATCTGGCGTTCTACAACGTGTTAACATTCCACTGGTAGGCTTTTAATTGTATTTTGTTAATTCTTTCTGTAGTTAATGGGCTGGTGCCCGCATCGAGATTGTATTGGAACAGTCACACAAAGCGGTTTCGCAAAGAATTAGGAAAGGGGGAGCTCCGAGTTCTGCCTGATCGCGCAGATGCCTG
This sequence comes from Heligmosomoides polygyrus bakeri, assembly GCA_947359475.1. NCBI lineage: Eukaryota > Metazoa > Nematoda > Chromadorea > Rhabditida > Heligmosomidae > Heligmosomoides > Heligmosomoides polygyrus. The sequence goes on along the minus strand of OX375869.1, from coordinate 48,854,561 downwards.
GACGGTGATCATCTTGAGTGATAATCCCATACCTATTCCTATTCCACACACTGTAGACAACTTGTTGCTGAAGGCTTGTTTGTCTTTCTGCGTTCGTTGGTGTTGAACTGTTTATTTTACATTGCAGTTTTACATTCTTCCTTGAGCATGAGCTGGACCTCCTGAAGTTGGAACGTATTAGGTTGTAACGAATTAAATGGCACTGACTGGCGCCATTTTTTGGCGCGTCTTTACGTGTTTGATCAAGAACAAACCGTAACATGTGGCATGTCATTTAGAAGCGCAAACTTTGCTCTACCAGAGAGTACCAAATTTTCTATGTAAAAGTGGGAAAACTTTAGAGTTTTATTGACTTTTTTGCAGATGGACAAAAGGGTAATCCGAGGCATTTACTTGTATGAATTCAAGCTGGGCACTACAGCTAAGGAGGCGGACGAGAAGATCATCGCCGCATTTGGCCAAGGATGTTCCACAATTCGGACGGCGTATCGTTGGTATCAGAAGTTCCGGAATGGAGATGAGAGCTTGGAAGAACATGAAGGTCATGGGAGGCATAGTGATGTTGATGAGGACAAGCTGAGAGATGTGGTTGAGGGGGATCCACACAAAGGTACCGGGGAGATAGCGAAGGTTCTTGGCGTCAGTCACAACACAGCTGCCCGGCATCTGAAGGAAATTGGAAAGACTAAAAAGCTGAAAGATGGGTGCCTCACGAGCTGTCTGAGGAGCAGAGAAACCGACGATATGAGATCTCGTCCGCACTGCTTCTACGGAACGAAACGGACCCATTCCTTGATCGCATCGTAACCTGTGACGAGAAATGGATAATGTACGACAACAGGCGACGATCGGCACAGTGGGTGGACAGCGATGAGAGCCCCAAGGTTTTTGCGAAGCCGGAATTGCACCAAAAGAAAGTAATGGTGACAGTATGGTGGTGTTCACTGGGAATTATTCACCACAGCTTCCTCCCTCCCGGTGAATCCATCACGGCAGAGAAGTACTGCACTGAAATTGAAGAAATGATGAAAAAGTTGAAGGATATCCGGCCGGCCTCGGTAAACCGAAGGCGAGTTCTCCTGCACGACAATGCTCGCCCCCATGTAGCACGAATGACGTTGCAGAAATTGGATGAGCTGAGCATTGAAACTCTACCACATCCTCCGTTTTCTCCCGACCTCTCCCCAACAGACTACCATTTCTTCAAGCATCTTGGCGACTTCTTGGTAGGGAAAATATTCAAATACCAACAGGATGCCGAAAGTGCCTTCGAAGATTTCGTCAATTCCAGAACTTCTGGTTTTACGCTACTGGGATAAAAAACCTTTTGTCACGTTGGCAAAGATGTGTAGAATCAGAAGGTTTTTATTTCTTGAACACATTAGTTTAAGCCTGGAGCGGCTGATATAGAGGCTATAAGTTGTTACAGGATGTTTTGTTACGATCAAAACTCTTGCGCCAGGCGGGACTCGAACCCGCATCTTCTGCTTTCCGGGCAGCGATGTTCGCCTTACACCACCGGCGCTGTTTGACCGCACGTAACATCCGCGATATCCTCGAGGTCCGTCAGCACCCACCCGTGATACGGGGTTGGGCCGGCCGCTGATATCAGCATGGCACCGGTTAAGCTGAGGACCTTACTAGTAACAATTCTTGAACACATTAGTTTAAGCCTGGAGCGGCTGATATAGAGGCTATAAGTTGTTACAGGATGTTTTGTTACGATCAAAACTCTTGCGCCAGGCGGGACTCGAACCCGCATCTTCTGCTTTCCGGGCAGCGATGTTCGCCTTACACCACCGGCGCTGTTTGACCGCACGTAACATCCGCGATATCCTCGAGGTCCGTCAGCACCCACCCGTGATACGGGGTTGGGCCGGCCGCTGATATCAGCATGGCACCGGTTAAGCTGAGGACCTTACTAGTAACAATTCTTGAACACATTAGTTTAAGCCTGGAGCGGCTGATATAGAGGCTATAAGTTGTTACAGGATGTTTTGTTACTGGTTTTTATTGGTTTTTATTTCGATTAATGAACTTGCCTACAAGCCGAGATATTTACTGTTTAAATTTACAGTGGTTCAGTGCCATTTATTTCGTTACAACCTAATATAAAGTTTTTCTTGATTTTTTTCACTTGAAATAATGGTTTGCACTAATGGCACTTTTTAACGAAATTTAACGATTTACCGGAAATTTAACAAAAATTTTCCGTAAAAAAATTCGTTAAAAGATTTAACGCACAGAGTTTTGTGTGCAACCCTGTTCCGCACCTCAGGTAGAAATGGAGTCGTGCAAAAGTGAAGATGCTCACTTTCTCGTTCGATTAGCACATTCGAAACGTCACCAACATGTGTCGGGCTAGACCATCTTCAGCGTTGAGGAAGCAGTTTGATCGTGAATGCTTGGTGGGCCAAACTTTTATTGTGGAATTACCTGGCCAGGTAAACATTTTCTCGTCGCCCTTATTCGGTATATTTTCTCATTCGTAAGGGCGCGTGAACCACAATCGGGGCACATGCACCTCGATTCAGTTCATGGCTCCTTCCTTTCTTCCAGACCAACCAGCCTTCCATACGTCTCCCAGGGTAGGTACTACGCTTGACTGGGAAGGATAAGACACTGACTTCTCCATCGGCCACTGCACGTCGTTGCCTGGATAAAATGTACATTCAAATTGCCTGCTTGGCGCGTCCTAAAGAAGTATTAATGTCGTCCTTTTCTTTTTTATTTTCTCATTGGCTGACGTGTGTATTCATATGTTTTCTTTCTCCTAATGCTACACAACTATCGGACATCAGATCATCAGTTCTTCTTCTTCTTCTTCTTCTTCTTCTTCTTCTTCTTCTTCTTCAGGGTCTGCCCCGCTTTGTAGCGGTGTTCGCTATTCTGGTGCCCGCTAGATCAGAGTGGACACCCGCAACCTTCAAGTCCGTATGTATCGTGTCAGACCAGCGCTGCTTCGGACGCCCTCTAGGTCGCTTTTTTTCGTCGCTACCACCTCGAACTTAAGGCCTATCTTGCAGACGCTGTCTTCTTCTCCACGCAGAACGCGGCCGTACCATCGCAAGCGAGCTTCGCACATCTTGTCAACTATCACATACCAAACTTCTGCCGAATGGCATCGTTTCGGATGCGCTCCATGCGCGTGACTCCAAGCGTCCAGCGCAGCACCTTCGTCTCCACAACGCAGAGGCGCGATTCAACTTCCTTAGTCGCAGCCCAAGAGCGATGTACACCGCTGCCGGCCGCACGGCGGCTGTGTAAATCTTCGACTTCAAATGTCCTGGTATTTTCCTATCGCAGAGCACGCCAGTCAACGAGCGCCAACCAAGCTGCACTCACGCGTGAGTTCACTTCAATCATCAGACTGCCATCAGATGCCATTTCTGATCACAGGTACTTAAAGACCGAGATGTGTGGAAGCTCGATGTCGTTGACCTTGATGGAGCAGGACTCGGTAACGTCGGTCGTTAGGTACTCGGTCTTCTTCGCGTTCAATCTGAGTTCAAACCGCTCCAAGCGATCGCACCAACCTTGCACCTACCGCTCGAGATCATCTTTATCTTCGCAAGCGAGCATCACGTCATCAGCATAAAGCAATGTCCATGGGACGGCTTCTGAAGATCTCTCGTAATGGCATCCATGACGACAGCAAAGAGGAGTGGGGAAAGCGCAGAACCCTGGTGTACCCCGACAGAGATGGGAAACTCCATCGAGGTTCCAGCTGCAGCTTGAACTCGACTCTTTGGACAAGAGTAGAGAATTCCCACCCACTCTATGAGCCTTTCAGGAACTCATAATGTCGCAAAACGTACCATATCACTTCAAGCGGGACGCGATCGGTGGCCTTCTCCAAGTCGAGAAAAGCGATATGCACCGGCTTCTGTTTCTCGCGATGCTTCTCTAACAGGAGGTGGGCGGCACGTATGGCATCGATAGTGCCACAACCAGCCACGAAGCCGCAATGATTGCTGGAAAGCTGGACGATGTCCCTAATCGTTCCTATAACATTGCTGGATCCCCTATTGATAGCGTGGACGAGATCACGGACTTAGGTTTCGTGATTACCAGGAGTCTCAGCTTTGACAAACACTGTGAGGTGATTGCGAACAAAGGAATGGCACTGGTTTCCAAGCTGTTCAGGGCACTCTCAACGCGTAATTCTAAGGTTTTGCTCTGGGCTTATAAGACCTATGTCAGACCAGTATTGGAATACGGCACTCAAGTGTTCTCACCGTTTAAACGTAAGAGCATTGACCTATTGGAAAAGGTACAAAACAGCTTCACTAGGAAGTTGATGATTAGAATGCTTGGGTTCATTTATGACCAAATTCCTCCTAGTGCCGAAAGGAATCAAAACTTCGGTCTTCACAAGTTGTCTTCTCGAAGGAAGGCTAATGACTTGCTATTACTTCACAAAATTATGTTTGGTAAGTGTGGCATCAAGCCGGCTCAGTTCCTACCGGTGAGGGCTACCTCAGTCACCAGGAGTGGGCCCATCAAGCTCCAGGTTAAGACGGCTAAGCTCAATTGTAGGCGGTACTTCTTCGTTAACAGGACAATCGGGCCTTTTGAGAAACTACTAAAAATGGACCACGGCGGGTTACGCTACACTACTTTCAAAAAACTGGTTTATAAGGAGCTTAGTCCCTGAGGTCATGCATTTTCCCATTCTCTTTCAGTTCTATAGCTATCCTCAGTTTTCTTCTTTTGTTATTCTATCTCACGATGTTGTTGTTATGTGTTGTGTTGGATCCTACTCTAGTGTTGTTTCTGCGCATAAGTGTCACTTATGTAATAAACATACATACATGTCCCGAATTCGTCCATCGAAAATTCGCTCAAAAATCTCCATGCTGTGCGAAAGCAAGCGAATCGGACGGTAATTGGAGCAGTCTGCAGGACTGCCCTTCTTCTTCCAAATCGGAATCATCGTACTTTGGCGCCGACTCTCAGGCACTTTCTTCTCCGCTACAACCTAATTAAAGAACTTCGCCAACCACTCACCGGGTACCAAAACTTTGATTTCTATCTTGTCACTGCAGCGGCGGCAAGCGGTTTGTCTGTTTCGTCTCAGCGACTGTTTTTCTACCGAACTATTATTCTGCCTGCACTGCATTCAACTCACTTTCAGACTTATTCTTCTATCTGTCCTATTCCGCTGCTAGGACTGGTCAGGAATCTTTCTTGACTTCTCGCCTGTTCATCGACTTGGAACAAAATCGCCGATCTCGTGTCCAAACGTCCGCTATGAGCAGCTAATCAATTAGAAGATTGCAGTTCGCTGGCAAAGGTCTATTGAATTCGTTTACGCTGTCTCATTTCGACCATTCCTTTATGGCTCCGATGTCCGATTTGAATGTTAAGGGTGGCAGTCCAATCACCTTTCCTGCTCCTCTCAAGAGCTCTTCTACTGATGGTCTGGATCACTCGAATGATCTGCCAATGCGATCGAAGCGGTCAAGAAGTCCTCGGCCGTGCCGAAGAGCATGAAGAAGGCTATCGAAGTTCTGGCAGGTCAGATGCAGTCAATGTTGGAAGCAAAGGATGCAGTGATAGAACAACTTCGGAACGAGAATGCTAAAATTAAGAAGAGAATAACTCTCCGTGAAAGCTTCGTTTCAAATGCACTCAACTAACTGCCGAATGTGCCGAATCCACCGTACAACTCTACCCGTCTTTCGTTGCGCCCATGTGATTAAAATCACCAGCGACTACGATGACATATTTCGACGGCGCCTCTGCTGCCTTCTCAGGCTCTAAAACTCTTCTTCGGCTTGATTGGAGAAGTCCGTCTGCGGAGCATACGCAGAGAAGAAGTGATAGAGTCGCTCCTTCGCGGCGACAACGATCTTCATCAACCGATCGTCATAGCGTTCGACACTTACAATCGAGTCACGAAATCGTTCGGAGACGATTATTCCGACACCACTGGTGGTCCTGGGACTTCCACATAGAACGGCCTTGAAGCCACGTCCTATGTCCCTTGACTTGCTGCAGGACCACCTCGTCTCCTGCACCGCACAGAAATCAACTCTTCTACGCTCCAGTGCTTCAACCAACTCGCACGAGCGGCCCGTCAACGTACCCACATTCAGAGTTGCTACGCGGGTCCTGCCTACGTTACGGGACTTTCGGACTAGCTCAGTTGCCCCCCCCCCCCCCCCCCCGATGCCGTCCTCGCATCAGGGACCCTCGCATACTGTCCACACTCGCCGGGCTCTGCGATCGCGCATTGGCCACGCGGACGCCGTAGCACTATCTCGATGTACGTGAACTGTCATGCACCATGTGACGTGACATAGGTCTTCGTAGGTCGGCCTGTCACAAGGGCCTGTCGCTTGCAACCGAGTGTCCGTGATTAGTTTAGCTCGCAGAGCGAGCAGTTTCCAGTGGCACCACGTGGAGGACGGACAACGTCACCACATCAGGTCTTCAGTTATTCCTGCTAATGTTTAGTTTTCTCAGCAGCGATTTTTCCATAAGTAGCAGTGCGATTTTTTGCAGTTCCATCCAGACCAAGGACGAGGTAGGACGTTGAAGAGAAGAGAGAATCGATCCCGGTATGGAGGTAGGAGAAGGTAATACAATACCGGCCTTAACTTTTGGTCTTTGGGCGGAAAAGCGGAAAAACGGCCTTTTCCGCCGCTTTTCTGTAGCGCTCTTCAAATTGAGCGCATTGTACAGTACCGCCGCTAAACATTCAACCAAACGACGTTTGCGACGCAAAAACGCGTTTTTTGCGTCGCATCATGATAACTTTGTTCAGAGTAAAGATTTTCTCACCAAAATTTATAAAGGTTCCTATCATCATTCTGTCTACCACTGAGCATGCGAGCGCCATTCAAAGCTAGGTGGAAGCCTGAAAACCAGTGCCAAAATTAAGTAGGCTCTTAATTGATGTGACCTGACCCAAGACCGTCACCGAGTCTTGCTTAATTGTATCCCCAGGCATAACTAGTGCTGTCTTTGAATTTTAAAATTCTTAAACCTAATTAAATTTTATTTTCCTGCCCCTTATGGCTTTTTTCTGGCTGCCACGGTTCGTTTGGTTCCAAATTTGGCTGAAAAATATGCTCTGAGAGTGCTGCTGGTTCAGCCGATTTCGCTTATTTCAGCGCTTGAATTCTCAGTCCAAAACCTGCTATTATAGTTTCCTATCTAATTTTCCTAAAGGGGAAGAGAATGACATAGAAATTTGAATAGGTTTTGAATTCATTTTAGGCATTTGCGTGCTGGTTGCAATTCGTCAAAACTGCAAGTGTACCTTTGGTAAACAACGCTCTCTGCCGCCGAATTCAGCTCCGAATATCTACGTCCTAAGCGAATAAGCTGGCCTACAAAATACGTTGGCTAAAAAAACAAATTGTGGAGATTTCAAATATTAAATATCGAGAAGCCAGGTGATCAGTTGACAGAATTTCAACTGGCTAAAGTGACGACTTCCTTCCTTCAAAAGTGTGACTGAGCTTCAGCAACGTTTCATGCTCGCTCTTCGCAGAATTAAAGCTGGAAAGCCTAGTATTGCAATTATGCGATTCTTCGCTCAAATTTTTCAATCGGTTCGGACTCCAATATTTTGCCGCAACAGATCGAGCGTTGATGTAGAGACCTTCTTCTGTCATAATTGCGCTGACCTGACATGCCCTACAAACACATTGTGCTCGGCTCGGCTGCATGACCAACGAATCCCTCACCTCTCTTTCTCGTCATCACGAACCGGTTCGATATATGTAACCCACCACTATCGATCCATGCTGCCGAATTTTGATGAGTTTTTGGGTTTCCGTTTCTGTTTTTTTTGCGTAGGTCACAACGCAGATTCCATAATTCTCAAAAATTGTGTCCCCAATTCATAAAATTTTAGTTATCTGAAAAATATTAATTTAAATTCGTTTTGAGCCGCTACAGGGCAGCAACCATTTAGTGCACTAAAGGAGAAGATTGGAGGCCACGCATTTGAAAACCTCATTGGGATTTTTATTGGATTGATAGGGTGAACACTGCTTACATGTAGCATCAAAGTGGGAATATTTGTTATCTTTACAATTGTTTTTGTTGTATCGTTTACAGGCAGAAAATTCCATGCGAACAGCAATTTTGCTATGAATCGGGTAAAAATCGCAACGCCTTGAACTAGTACATGGCACAATCTCTTTTTTGACACTTAAAATTGCTGCTTTTCTGCTCTCTAAATCAAGCTTAAATCCTAAAAGTCCTAAAACCTAAATTTTTCCACAACATGAGAATTTAATAAAATCTCTGATCTCAGTGTTCACCTTCTAAGTAAGTGAATTAAAACTCCAAAGAAAACATACTAAGAATTTCCCTGAACAAAAAATTATTCTAATATTTCTGGAGTATTCAGTCTAATGTAGAAGGAGTTCATTTCAATTTTTAAGAGTTCACCCTGGGGCCGGATTCATGAACGATTTACCGGCGGGTAAGTGTAAGATTTACCCCCACCCCCCACTTACGCGCGATTCATGAACGCGCGGCGGGGAAAATCGGGGGTAAGTGTCGAGGTAAATACTACCCCGTCGGCTCCTCGGGGAACATTTACCTTCAAGGCGAGGGTTTTGCTCCGCGGCCAATTTCTGACCCAGTGCATGCCTCCGCTGGCCCGTGGCCAGCCTGGCCACCAGCCGCAAAATCAATGCCTGGCTGGGGCGCCTAGTCGCCGTCGTCCTTCGCCGTCGTCCTTCGCCGTCTTTTTTCGCTCCCATGGTGAGTTGCTTCAACTTTTGTTTTCTCTATTGCTATTACATGTCACCGTTTTTTTGGCTCTGTGGACCATGGCGGCCCACAATGCCACTTGTTTTTAAGTGAGTTGTTCCTTTAGTGGCATTGTGGGTCGGCTTGGGCCACCATGAGCCTAGTCCACCCACGCAAATCGTATTTTACGATTTGCGTGGGTGGACTATGCCCGTCCGCCACCTTAGCCCTCCTTGGCAAATGTTGTCTATGGAGGCTACTGTGGTGGATGGCACCCATTGTCAGCCATGTAGGCCCACATTTTCCATTGCTTCTCCATTACCTGCTATGCTACTAGTTTCCACCCCTCCCTCTCCTCCCCCTCCCCCTCGCCCTAACTTACATTTGACATTTCATTTTCTCTGAATACGATGCTGCTAGTGTCGGTGGCAGCGACTTCCCAGCAGCAAATGTGACTGCTTGGTTTCGCTGTTAGCTGATGCGCTCAGCAAAAGATTTCTTCATCCTCATTCCTTTCTCCCCACCACATTGCCCTACTATCGAAATTCCGATTGCACTCCTACTCACTGCTGATATTCTCTTATTAGACGTTGAACTATATTTACTACCTGTATTCTGTCTGCTATGATGGTGAGTGTTTTACATTTTGCTCAATTTGTTATTCGAGATTTCCGCTAGTAGCTGTGAGCAACTAAGCGATCTGCCACACATGCGGAAATGTTTTTAAATGAGACAATATCTGCTTCTTTTACATTTTGACAATTTGTCACGTATTGTTTCATGGCTCAGGTATTTAGTTAGCATGTGATATTACATCTTATTTCCTTCTCTCATTTCCCTGCTAATTAGGCAATGTAGGTGGCTCGCGGATGGCAAGGGCATGCAACCCGTCGGGACCTTAGGGTAGGTTCGTAGCCGCAATGGCCTCGTATACTGTCGCGTGCGCTACCACAGGGCCTTTCGGGTCAATCTGAGTCCACGAGCCACACCCCTTGTTGGCTAAGGATGAAGGGATCTTCAGTTGCGCTGCTGTGAACGATACTACCTGCTGCTTGGTGCTGCTCTCATTTGTCTCAATTCTTTCAAGCTCTATCTTTCTACTTCCCATAACCCAACCCCAGTATACGACTTTGTCAGGGCTTCCACTGGTAGTCACGAGTTTATTTGACGTCGTGAACCCAGTATAGTCTATGACAGAGAAGTTAATTGTCTGAACCATATTAGGAGATGGTAAGTGTGAGAGGTCATATTCTGTAATTTATGGATGTCGTGATTTATCTTTGAGATGGAAATCCGTTTAATACCCTCATGTGATATAGGAGCACTCCCTTACAGATGTCGAGAAAGAATGCAGTGCAGTTCCAGGAGAGGGAGTTGACTGTGCTTATGGACCTATACGTAAAAAACTATGCCAGATATCATGGCAGCTTTAGTGCAGGTGAGTTCCTCCCAACTTCGTCTATTGTTTTTACACTTTACTGAATAGGTGGCAAAGTTGGAAAGGGCGTCCGCGAGACGCTGCACGAGGCTTGGGCGGAGGCTGTTAGCAGTCTGGGTGTTGCCTCTCGAACGAAGCTGCAGATAGAAGAGAAGATTAAGAACGAGCGGAAGAAGATGCAGAAGTTCCTTATGGAAGAGGTTCGGATTTCTGGTTGCACTATTGTTGCACCTCCCAGTCTTGCTTCGAACCAAAAAAGACTTTTAGAAGGCAAGAATAGGAGGAACAGGAGGAGGGCGACCCGTAGTTGCGCCGCTCCCTTCATACTTAGATCCGTTGCTGCAGCTGATGACAGATACGCATGAAGCAGGGAACCCAGCTCTCAGTAAACATCCACTCTTGTTTATTTGCGCACAATTTATCACTTGTGAAGGGTATAAGCAAATAATCTATATTCAGTGGACACAGTAGCGGATCGCCCTGAGGATCAGCAGCATGTTTCTGCCGAAGCAGTGCGAAGGCAAAGCGTCCGTCCTGAGGACGAGCAAAGCACTTCTGTTGAAGCACTGTTTGCACCTGAAAGGCGACTTTTCATATATATATCGTATTGCAAACAGCATATCGTATCGTATGCAAGTTGTTGCATACTATTACATATTACTACATATTATGTGCCCAATATTTACAGAAAGCCTATTATAAGGACTGAGCCTGAAACGGAGGACGATGAACCAATGGAGCAGCAGACGCCCGTGGTGCTTGCGAAGAAATCAAGGAAGAGATCATATGCTTCGCAAGTTTTTTCACATGTTGCCTTCAATTGCCTGTTGAATCAAGATCACAGTATCACTGTTCCAGATCAGCTCGAGAAGCCCTCGGGTCGTACAGTGACGCCCGCACGGCGCTGTACCTGGAGGAGGCGAAGCTGTCGAAGCTTCGTCAAGAAGAGGCGATTGTGGCGACCGAAGCCCGGAGGAAGGAATTGGAGAAGCTGAACCTTGAGATCGAGGTGCTCAAGGCGAAGAAGCAATTCTTCGAAGCATCTCGTTCTCCGACGAGGCAGCCATATCCATACACCTATGGACCACCACCTGGGCCACCACCTCCGTCGGTCTCATATCCGTATTACAATGTGTAGTAATACGGTGATAAAGATTTTATTAAATAACGGCTTGGTAAAAAAAAATGTCGCTTTCTACCCCCAATTTCAGTGGCTTTGTTTGCTCGCTCAAGTTCAGATTTCAAAATTCTAATCCGTTTTGTTAAACAGATAAACAGATATGGACAACGAGGATAGAGAGTTGGCAGAAATGCTCATCCGGGCTGCGACCCCTCGCAATTTTCGTCCAAGGCTGAGTCCGTTGGATGTGCTGGATGATCACGCCTTCCGGCAAAGGTTCCGGATCTCGCGCCGAGGGTTCCAGTTCGTCCTCGGGCTCATCGAAGAGGACCTTAGCCCGGAGACCATGAGGTCGCACTCACTCTCTAGCGCGCAGAAGTTGGGGATCTTCCTAGAGACGATAGGAAGCTCCAGCTTACAGGTATTTGCTTTGTCTTGTCATCTATGGAAGGTCTTAGATGCTTTTTAGCGCACGACGGCAATTACTCTCGGCTGCTCGCAGTCGACAGTTAGCCGGGTAGTTGGAGAAGTGAGTGAAGTGTTTTGGGAAAGGCGGAAGGAGTTCATTACCTGGCCAACGGATGAAGAGCGGGCAGCTATGAGCAGAAGGTATTCAACTAAAGTCGTACGTCGAAGATAGGTGTTTATTAGTGCCCTTCAGATTCTTCGCTCTGTGTGGAATCCCAAATATTGTAGGTGCTATAGACGGCACACACGTAAAAATTATAGCACCTACGGAGTGGGAGGATTGCTATGTAAATAGGTACGCCAGAAAGTTATGATTCTCCAAACCTATGCTACAAATTGTTTTAGAAAGGGATTCCACTCCATCAATGTCGGCGCTATTGCCGACTTAGATCTAAAGTTCATATGGCTGAACGTCGCCTTCCCAGGGAAAACGCACGACTCAAGGGTAAGAAACTGATATCATGTTTCAATATTCTACACATCTTTATTAAGGTATTCCGTTCGGATGGTCCGTATGAAGACCTGCAGCGTGGAAGGAAGCGTGGCGTCCTCCTTGATGACAGCGCGTATCGCTTAGAGCAATTCTTGCTGAAGCCCTACCTCGGAGACGGGAGGACAGAAGCACGTGGGTTGGACGTTGGAGCATTTCATATGTATCGATTCAGATGCTAAAAATGAAGTTCAAATTCAGAAGTGCGCTTCACTGAGGCGCTGCAGAAAGGAAGAGTTTGCGTGGAGCGCGCATTCGGGGCGCTGAAGAGGCAGTTCCTGGCGCTACACACGGAGCTGCAGTGAGTCTTGGCAGCAACATAGATGTGGGGCGGCAATTTCTACACATATCCTTTAGATATAATCCTACCACAGCGGGGAAGATTATAAATGCAGCGGTGTGTCTCCGCAACCTTTGCATCCTCACGAATGAGGCTGCATTCGACTCGGTTGAAGGATCAGCAAGCGACTATGGTGACGCTGGAGACGCTGGAGACGCACAATACAGCGGAAGTCGAGAAGACAGAACGGTGCGGGACTATGTGGTTCAACGATACTTCTTGAGCCAGCCGAGAATATAGTTTTTTTTTCAATTACTGCATTGAAATGAAATAAAATGTGGAAATTTGTTGTTGTTGTCTCATTTAAAAACATTTCCGCATGTGTGGCAGATCGCTTAGTTGCTCACAGCTACTCGCGGAAATCTCGAATAACAAATTGAGCAAAATATAAAACACTCACCCTCATAGCAGACGAATACAGATAGTGAATATAGTTCAACGTCTAATAAGAGAATATCAGCAGTGAGTAGGAGTGCAATCGGAATTTTGATAGAAGGGCAATGTGGTGGGGAGAAAGGAATGAGGATGAAGAAATCTTTTGCTGAGCGCATCAGCTAACAGCGAAACCAAGCAGTCACATTTGCTGCTGGGAAGTCGCTGCCACCGACACTAGCAGCACCGTATTCAGAGGAAATGAAATGTCAAATGTAAGTTAGGGCGAGGGGGGAAGGGGGGAGGAGAGGGAGGGATGGAAACTAGTAGTATAGCAGGTAATGGAGAAGGGCGCAACGTGGCTCGGGGGGGGGGGTCTCCGCCCTACTCAGTGTTTGTCCGCCTTAGTAAAGGATACGTGTGTGTGAAATTACATCGGAAATGGCCTACCTCAGTTCACTGTAGGGGTAGAACACACCAGTGCTGCAAAAAAATTCCGGTTTCAAAAAGCACAAACCGTTGTGTAGGGGGGTGACCCCCCCCCCCCCGAGCCACATTGCGCCTGGAGAAGCAATGGAAAATGTGGGCCTACATGGCTGACAATGGGTGCCATCCACCACAGTAGCCTCCATAGACAACATTTGCCTAGGAGAGCTGAGGTGGCGGACGGGCATAGTCCACCCACGCAAATCGTAAAATACGATTTGCGTGGGTGGACTAGGCTCATGGTGGCCCAAGCCGACCCACAATGCCACTAAAGGAACAACTCACTTAAAAACAAGTGGCATTGTGGGCCGCCATGGTCCACAGAGCCAAAAAAACGGTGACATGTAATAGCAATAGAGAAAACAAAAGTTAAAGCAACTCACCGTGGGAGCGACGGAAGACGGCGAAGGACGACGGCGAAGGACGACAGCGACTAGGCGCCCCAGCCAGGCATTGATTTTGCGGCTGGCGGCCAGGCTGGCCACGGGCCAGCGGAGGCATGCACTGGGCTGATTTTAACAATCATAAGCTAGCTTAAAAGGCTGTCCAATTTGATTTGAAAAGTGTCCAATTCGACGCGAAAATGGTATATTACTATATTACGGCCAGCTCCTATGCTAATTAGCTTTACCACTCGTAGTAAAGCTGTTTCACTGCAAATGATTTTTAATAGAAAAATAAAATAGAGTCGATTGCGCTTAAGAATAGCTGCTGAAATTTCTTTTGTGTGAATTCTACACACTGGCGAACATATTCATGCAATGATTTACGCAATCCGGAAACCCAAAAACTCATCAAAATTTGGCAGCATGGATCGATAGTGGTGGGTTACATATATCGAACCGGTTCGTGATTACGAGAGAGGTGAGGGATTCGTTGGTCATGCAGCCGAGCCGAGCACAATGTGTTTGTAGGGCATGTCAGGTCAGCGCAATTATGACAGAAGAAGGTCTCTACATCAACGCTCGATCTGTTGCGGCAAAATATTGGAGTCCGAACCGATTGAAAAATTTGAGCGAAGAATCGCATAATTGCAATACTAGGCTTTCCAGCTTTAATTCTGCGAAGAGCGAGCATGAAACGTTGCTGAAGCTCAGTCACACTTTTGAAGGAAGGAAGTCGTCACTTTAGCCAGTTGAAATTCTGTCAACTGATCACCTGGCTTCTCGATATTTAATATTTGAAATCTCCACAATTTGTTTTTTTAGCCAACGTATTTTGTAGGCCAGCTTATTCGCTTAGGACGTAGATAATCGGAGCTGAATTCGGCGGCAGAGAGTGTTGTTTACCGAAGGTACACTTGCAGTTTTGACGAATTGCAATCAGCACGCAAATGCCTAAAATGAATTCAAAACCTATTCAAATTTCTATGTCATTTTCTTCCCCTTTAGGATGATTAGATAGGAAACTATAATGGCAGGTTTTGGACTGAGAATTCAAGCGCTGAAATAAACGAAATCGGCTGAACCACCAGCACTCTCAGAGCATATTTTTCAGCCAAATTTGGAACCAAACGAATCGTGGCAGCCAGAAGAAAGTCATAAGCGGCAGGAAAATAAAATTTAATTAGGTTTAAGAATTTTAAAATTCAACGGGCAGCACTAGTTATGCCTGGGGATACAATTAAGCGAGACTCGGTGACGGTCTTGGGTCAGGTCACATCAATTAAGAGCCTACTTAAATTTGGCACTGGTTTTCAGGCTTCCACCTAGCTTTGAATGGCGCTTGCATGCTCAGTGGTAGACAGAATGATGATAGGAACCTTTATAAATTTTGGTGAGAAAATCTTTATTCTGAACAAAGTTATCATGATGCGACGCAAAAAACGCGTTTTGGCGTCGCAAACGTCGTTTGGTTGAATGTTTAGCGGCGGTACTGTAAATTGAAGCACATAGTCGTTATCAGCACCAAGCCCTCTTTCCGATGAGCTGCAAAGCGCCTAGTGGGCGCCTGAAAAATACTTCAGTGACCTAATTTCTGCCTGGCAAGGCTGACACCTGCCCTCGCAGGAGATAATTACACCCACACCTCCCAAGTAGCTAACGATGGAAGAGATTCGGCCTAATAAGGCCTATTTTCTACTTTATATATAGCAACACATAGTTTTCTGGATTCCCGTGCATTTCAAAGTTGCCCACATGACACTTCTTTGCAGTTAGCCACACACTTTTCGCATGATTAAAGTGGCCACAAAATCGTTTCTTCGAAGAAAGAAACATAGATATTTGGGGGCCTATTAAAACACCTTGTAGTCCTCCATGGGTGAGATTTTGGCTAGGCTGGAAGACATTTGGCTACGCAGTTACGAAACAAACTCACCCCAAATGCTATGTGAATGTCATTTAAATAATTGTTCAAAAACGGAAACTTCTTAAATTTCAGAAAATGTCTGAATTTGGTGACCTTTAATCTAGGCTTAGCGGTGTCCGTGAAGTCTCAGTGTGGCGTTTTCAGCTGAACTAGTGATGGTTTGCAGCATTGCTGAAAGAAAGCGCTCGTAGTGAAAGGGTTCTAAAATTAACAGCTTTCGAAGTCATCTGTAGAGCCGAATGTTGGCGAAAAATTCGATTTTTTACCAAATTGAATAAGTGCTAGAGCTGTGGATTTAAAGAGTATAGGTCGCAGAGTAAGGGCGCAATCGGGTACTCAAAATTCGTCGAAAACCTAAGTGGCAGCTACATAATATTTGCACGAAATTTATTCTAAAACGGGGAAAATTTCTTCACTGTTGAGTTCTCAAGTCAATTCTGAAATGACTAATCCTGGGTTGTAGGGTTTACCGTTGTTTTAACCATTATCCATATTTGCTCGCTTGACTATAGGATGCGGTCGGCGAGGCTAGGCCGAGCGCTGCTCTATAGTAGCGGTGACCCTACCACTACCCCTTGATGTCTATTGCCGCCTAGTCCACATCTTCACACCTCCTGATGGACACCATATAGTCCGCTTCTTCGTTCCTCGGATGATTGCTCTTATTGATTACCACAAAGTCCTGAACACCGTTGAAGGTTCGAAGTCCGTAAACCAGGGTCAAGCTTGAGGTTCGGGAATCGAAGGGGGGGGGGTCGTACTGTGGCCTCGTCTGGAGGGGGGGGTCGTGCTCTTCCGGTTTTGGCAGAGGATTCTCTCTTATCCTTCAGGTTTTTAGGTGACGTTTTTAATTCTTATTTTTTTTGTTTTGTTTTTTCCAGGAATGCCTACGAAGGCGTGGAGTCTCTCATTCGTACCGCAAAGTTGTAAAAATTAATACAAAAATGTTTCAAATAAAGATTGTATTACTTGTTAAAAATAAAGATTTTCTGCACCCAGAATTGGAGTCAATGAGAAGTTTCCATTTTTCGGTTTTTTTTTTTCAGGAAGTCACGGACGCGACAGTTTTCTGCCTGGACGAGCGACATCTACGTCCTAAATTGCCGTCTATAAAATTTGAAGTGGTAATTGCTAAGGAAAATTAAGCGCTTTTCCTACAAGATTTTTGGAAGCACTCTTCGAAGCGATGACCGAATGGCAACCGGAGGATGGACTTGTCACGGAACTAATTTTCTCTCTTCTGCAGGAAACAGCATCAGAAAGTGGAGTTGTACGCAATAAAGTTTTAATCCACAGTGTGACAACGGTAATAAAACCTGTTTTCCTGAAAGGATCCATTTATGAACAGACGCTCCGATTTGTATGATTTGCCGAAATTTTTCGACACCGTTGATTACATGGAGGCCGCTATTTTTACAGCCTACTTTTTAAAGCGTAGAACCCACACTTCTTATTGTTTTAAAAGCTTTGTGAATTTTTCAGAGATGTCGCACAAACTCCGAAATATGGTAGGTTACGTGGAGCCATTGCGTTATCCGATATCACCGATCGCCACTGAAGGATGGACTTCTCGCGGCAAAAAAATTCTACCTTCTGGAGGAAGAGCATTAGAGAGTGAAAACTGTGCCATCTTAGAGTTCAAGATGTGATTAATATGCAATCAAAACTAAGCTTCTTCGCAGTGATCTCCGATATGATCGGGGAAGATCGATTTGCAAATTCTCATGTTTCATGAAAAATAATTTTTTACCTGAACCTGATCGCGCACACAGTTGAAATCTCGCCACAAATTAACGGGTCTTGTTCAATGCACAATGTAAAAATCATGGTTTTCTGAAACGAATAGATTGGATCGACCACTGGTCGATATGCACCGACGTCATGGGAGCGACGAAATTCGACGTTCACAAAAATGACTATAACTCGGTAACTTTCCACAATTTGAAAAAGCCAAAGGCTTTTTAGAAACCAGAAGAAAAGAGCCTTTACATAGTATAAAAATCTGCTTTCAAGAACTAGATCTTCATACGGGGGTGAGGCCTTCGATTTTTGAGCGAAAAAAATTGAAGTGATTTTGTATAAATAATTATATCCCGGTAAGTTTTTCGAATTTTGAAAGATTTAATAGCTTTTTGAAAACTAGAGGAAAAGTGCTTTCGAATCATATAGAAATTAGTTTTCAACAGGGAGGTCTTCATAGGGGCGAGTGGGGTTCGAATTCTGGTCCATTGTTGCAAAAATACGTGCCAAAAATCGAACCCCCCTCGCCCCGTATGAAGATCCCTTTTTTGAAAACTGGTTTCTATACGTTTAGAAAGCATCTTTCCTCTATTTTTCAAAAAGCAATTGGCATTTTTGAATTTCGAAAAAAGAACCGAGTTATGATCAAATTTGTGAAGAATTGCTCGTAGACTCTGCACCGTCGACACTGGAGTGATTTCATGAAAATGATCATAACTCGGTTCTTTTTTCGAAAATCAAAAATGCCAATTGCTTTTTGAAAAATAGAGGAAAGATGCTTTCTAAACGTATAGAAACCAGTTTTCAAAAAAGGGATCTTCATACGGGGCGAGGGGGTTCGATTTTTGGCACGTATTTTTGCAACAATGGACCAGAATTCGAACCCCACCCGCCCCCTATGAAGACCTCCCTGTTGAAAACCAATTCCTACATAGATTGAAAGCGCTTTTCGTCTTGTTTTCAAAAAGCAATTGGGATTTTTGAATTTCAAAAAATAAATCGAGTTATGATCAATTGTGTGAAATCACTCCAGTGACTCCGGTGATGGGCCGACCAACTCCTCTGGTCACGGTTTCACAAAAAATGTCCATAACTCGGTTTTTCAGAATTCAAAAATCCCAACTGCTTCTCAAAAACTAGAGGAAAAGCGCTTTCGAACCATATAGAAATTATGTTTCAAAATGGAGGTCTTCATAGGGGCGGGTGGGGTTCGAATTTTGGTCGATTTTTGCCAAAAATCGATCAGAAATCGAATCCCCCTGCCCCCTAGGAAG